>OZ024794.1:85636786-86241988 GCA_964017045.1 Omphiscola glabra | reverse complement strand
CATAATTTACACCAAATCTACCCTTTATTTACACATAATTTACACCAAATCTACACCAAATTGACACTTACTTTACACAAAATCTACACTTAATTTACACCAAATCTACATCTAATTGACACCAAATCTACCCTTTATTTACACATAATTTACACCAAATCTACACCAAATTGACACTTACTTTACACAAAATCTACACCTAATTTACACCAAATATACGTCTAATTTGCACCAAATCTACACCAAATCTACACAAAAATTACACCAAATATACATTTAATTAGCACCAAATCTACACTTTATTTACACATAATTTACACCAAATCTACACATAATTTGCACAAAATCTACATTAAATTGACACTTATTTTACACAAAATCTATATCTAATTTTCAAAAAATCTACACCAAATTTAAACCTAATTTACACCAAATCTACATCTAATTTGTATAAAATCTACAACAAATTTACACATACTTTACACCGAAGAAACACCAAATTTACACATAATTTACACCAAATCAACACATTTTTTACATAAAATTTACACAAAATCTACACCTAATTTACACCAAATCTACGTCTAATTTGCACCAAATCTACACCAAATCTACACAAAAATTACACCAAATCTACATCTAATTAGCACCAAATCTACACTTTATTTACACATAATTTACACCAAATCTACACATAATTTGCACAAAATCTACATTAAATTGATACTTATTTACACAAAATCTATATCTAATTTTCAAAAAATCTACACCAAATTTAAACCTAATTTACACCAAATCTACATCTAATTTGTATAAAATCTACAACAAATTTACACATACTTTACACCGAAGAAACACCAAATTTACACATAATTTACACCAAATCAACACATAATTTACACCAAATCTACATCTAATTGACACCAAATCTACCCTTTATTTACACATAATTTACACCAAATCTACACCAAATTTACACTTACTTTACACAAAATCTACACCTAATTTACACCAAATCTACGTCTAATTTGCACCAAATCTACACCAAATCTACACAAAAATTACACCAAATCTACATTTAATTAGCACCAAATCTACACTTTATTTACACATAATTTACACCAAATCTACACATAATTTGCACAAAATCTACATTAAATTGACACTTATTTTACACAAAATCTATATCTAATTTTCAAAAAATCTACACCAAATTTAAACCTAATTTACACCAAATCTACATCTAATTTGTATAAAATCTACAACAAATTTACACATACTTTACACCGAAGAAACACCAAATTTACACATAATTTACACCAAATCAACACATTATTTACATAAAATTTACACAAAATCTACACCTAATTTACACCAAATCTACGTCTAATTTGCACCAAATCTACACCAAATCTACACAAAAATTACACCAAATCTACATCTAATTAGCACCAAATCTACACTTTATTTACACATAATTTACACCAAATCTACACATAATTTGCACAAAATCTACATTAAATTGATACTTATTTACACAAAATCTATATCTAATTTTCAAAAAATCTACACCAAATTTAAACCTAATTTACACCAAATCTACATCTAATTTGTATAAAATCTACAACAAATTTACACATACTTTACACCGAAGAAACACCAAATTTACACATAATTTACACCAAATCAACACATAATTTACACCAAATCTACATCTAATTGACACCAAATCTACCCTTTATTTACACATAATTTACACCAAATCTACACCAAATTTACACTTACTTTACACAAAATCTACACCTAATTTACACCAAATCTACGTCTAATTTGCACCAAATCTACACCAAATCTACACAAAAATTACACCAAATCTACATTTAATTAGCACCAAATCTACACTTTATTTACACATAATTTACACCAAATCTACACATAATTTGCACATAATCTACATTAAATTGACACTTATTTTACACAAAATCTATATCTAATTTTCAAAAAATCTACACCAAATTTAAACCTAATTTACACCAAATCTACATCAAATTTGTATAAAATCTACAACAAATTTACACATACTTTACACCTAAGAAACACCAAATTTACACATAATTTACACCAAATCAACACATTATTTATATACAATTTACACCAAATCTACACATAATTTACACCAAATCTACATCTAATTGACACCAAATCTACCCTTTATTTACAGATAATTTACACCAAATCTACACCAAATTGACACTTACTTTACACAAAATCTACACAAAATCTACGTCTAATTTGCACCAAATCTACACCAAATCTACACAAAAATTACACCAAGTCTACATTTAATTAGCACCAAATCTACACTTTATTTACACATAATTTACACCAAATCTACACATAATTTGCACAAAATCTAAATTAAATTGATACTTATTTAAACAAAATCTATATCTAATTTTCAAAAAATCTACACCAAATTTAAACCTAATTTACACCAAATCTACATCTAATTTGTATAAAATCTACAACAAATTTACACATACTTTACACCGAAGAAACACCAAATTTACACATAATTTACACCAAATCAACACATTATTTACTTAAAATTTACACCGAATCTACACATAATTGGCATAAAATCTACACCATATTTACACAAAATTTACCCATAATATCCACAAAATTTATAGATAATTTATCCCAAATTTACATCTAATTGACACCAAATCTACCCTTTATTTACACATAATTTACACCAAATCTACAACAAATTGACACTTACTTTACACAAAATCTACACCTAATTTACACCAAATCTACGTCTAATTTGCACCAAATCTACACAAAAATTACACCAAATCTACATCTAATTAGCACCAAATCTACACTTTATTTACACATAATTTACACCAAATCTACACTTAATTTGCACAAAATTAACATTAAATTGACACTTATTTTACACAAAATCTATATCTAATTTTCAAAAAATATACACCAAATTTAAACCTAATTTACACCAAATCTACATCTAATTTGTATAAAATCTACAACAAATTTACACACACTTTACACCGAATAAACACCAAATTTACACATAATTTACACAAAATCTACACATAATTTTCACCAAATCTAGACCAAATTTACACAAAATCTACAAATAATTAGCACCATTAATTAAATGTAGAATTCCCTTGTTTGGGGGCGCAGAAAGAGAAACATCGTTCACCGAATGTTTTAGTACGTGTCTTAGCAACGGACAGAATACGCGTGTCTACAGAGGAGCGAAGCTGTCGAAGGGGTGAATAGACAGAAAGAAATTCTACATCTAATTTGCACCAAATCTACACTTTATTTAAACATAATTTACACCAAATCTACACATAATTTGCACAAAATCTACATTAAATTGACACTTATTTTACACAAAATCTATATCTAATTTTCAAAAAATCTACACCAAATTTAAACCTAATTTACACCAAATCTACATCTAATTTGTATAAAATCTACAACAAATTTACACACACTTTACACCGAATAAACACCAAATTTACACATAATTTACACAAAATCTACACATAATTTTGACCAAATCTAGACCAAATTTACACAAAATCTACAAATAATTAGCACCATTAATTAAATGTAGAATTCCCTTGTTTGGGGGCGCAGAAAGAGAAAGATCGTTCACCGTATGTTTTAGTACGTGTCTTAGCAACGGACAGAATACGCGTGTCTACAGAGGAGCGAAGCTGTCAAAGGGGTGAATAGACAGAAAGAAATTCTACATCTAATTTGCACCAAATCTACACTTTATTACACGTAATTTACACCAATCTACACATAATTTGCACCAAATCTACACCATATTTACACATCATTTACACAAAATCTGCATCTAATTTGCAACAAATCTACACCAAATCTTTACATAATTCACACCAAATCTACACAAAATTTACACCAAATTTACACATAATCTTTACAAAATATACACATAATTTGCACCAAATCTACACATAAATTACACCGAACCTACATCTAATTTGAACCCAATCTACAACAAATTAACACATAATTTACACCAAATCTACACATAATTTAAACCAAATCTACATCTAATTGACACCAAATCTACCAATTATTTACACATAATTTACACCAAATCTACCCTTTATTTACACCAAATCTACACCAAATTGACACTTACTTTACACAAAATCTACACCTAATTTACACCAAATCTACATCTAATTGACACCAAATCTACCCTTTATTTACACATAATTTACACCAAATCTACACCAAATTGACACTTACTTTACACAAAATCTACATCTAATTTACACCAAATATACGTCTAATTTGCACCAAATCTACACCAAATCTACACAAAAATTACACCAAATCTACATTTAATTAGCACCAAATCTACACTTTATTTACACATAATTTACACCAAATCTACACATAATTTGCACAAAATCTACATTAAATTGACACTTATTTTACACAAAATCTATATCTAATTTTCAAAAAATCTACACCAAATTTAAACCTACTTTACACCAAATCTACATCTAATTTGTATAAAATCTACAACAAATTTACACATACTTTACACCGAAGAAACACCAAATTTACACATAATTTACACCAAATCAACACATTATTTACATAAAATTTACACCAAATCTACACATAATTTACACAAAATCTACATCTAATTGACACCAAATCTACCCTTTATTTACACATAATTTACACCAAATCTACACCAAATTGACACTTACTTTACACAAAATCTACACCTAATTTACACCAAATCTACGTCTAATTTGCACCAAATCTACACCAAATCTACACAAAAATTACACCAAATCTACATCTAATTAGCACCAAATCTACACTTTATTTACACATAATTTACACCAAATCTACACATAATTTGCACAAAATCTACATTAAATTGATACTTATTTACACAAAATCTATATCTAATTTTCAAAAAATCTACACCAAATTTAAACCTAATTTACACCAAATCTACATCTAATTTGTATAAAATCTACAACAAATTTACACATACTTTACACCGAAGAAACACCAAATTTACACATAATTTACACCAAATCAACACATAATTTACACCAAATCTACATCTAATTGACACCAAATCTACCCTTTATTTACACATAATTTACACCAAATCTACACCAAATTTACACTTACTTTACACAAAATCTACACCTAATTAACACCAAATCTACGTCTAATTTGCACCAAATCTACACCAAATCTACACAAAAATTACACCAAATCTACATTTAATTAGCACCAAATCTACACTTTATTTACACATAATTTACACCAAATCTACACATAATTTGCACATAATCTACATTAAATTGACACTTATTTTACACAAAATCTATATCTAATTTTCAAAAAATCTACACCAAATTTAAACCTAATTTACACCAAATCTACATCAAATTTGTATAAAATCTACAACAAATTTACACATACTTTACACCTAAGAAACACCAAATTTACACATAATTTACACCAAATCAACACATTATTTATATACAATTTACACCAAATCTACACATAATTTACACCAAATCTACATCTAATTGACACCAAATCTACCCTTTATTTACAGATAATTTACACCAAATCTACACCAAATTGACACTTACTTTACACAAAATCTACACAAAATCTACGTCTAATTTGCACCAAATCTACACCAAATCTACACAAAAATTACACCAAGTCTACATTTAATTAGCACCAAATCTACACTTTATTTACACATAATTTACACCAAATCTACACTTAATTTGCACAAAATTAACATTAAATTGACACTTATTTTACACAAAATCTATATCTAATTTTCAAAAAATATACACCAAATTTAAACCTAATTTACACCAAATCTACATCTAATTTGTATAAAATCTACAACAAATTTACACACACTTTACACCGAATAAACACCAAATTTACACATAATTTACACAAAATCTACACATAATTTTCACCAAATCTAGACCAAATTTACACAAAATCTACAAATAATTAGCACCATTAATTAAATGTAGAATTCCCTTGTTTGGGGGCGCAGAAAGAGAAACATCGTTCACCGTATGTTTTAGTACGTGTCTTAGCAACGGACAGAATACGCGTGTCTACAGAGGAGCGAAGCTGTCGAAGGTGTGAATAGACAGAAAGAAATTCTACATCTAATTTGCACCAAATCTACACTTTATTTATACATAATTTACACCAAATCTACACATAATTTGCACAAAATCTACATTAAATTGACACTTATTTTACACAAAATCTATATCTAATTTTCAAAAAATCTACACCAAATTTAAACCTAATTTACACCAAATCTACATCTAATTTGTATAAAATCTACAACAAATTTACACACACTTTACACCGAATAAACACCAAATTTACACATAATTTACACAAAATTCACACATAATTTTCACCAAATCTAGACCAAATTTACACAAAATCTACAAATAATTAGCACCATTAATTAAATGTAGAATTCCCTTGTTTGGGGGCGCAGAAAGAGAAAGATCGTTCACCGTATGTTTTAGTACGTGTCTTAGCAACGGACAGAATACGCGTGTCTACAGAGGAGCGAAGCTGTCAAAGGGGTGAATAGACAGAAAGAAATTCTACATCTAATTTGCACCAAATCTACACTTTATTACACGTAATTTACACCAATCTACACATAATTTGCACCAAATCTACACCATATTTACACATCATTTACACAAAATCTGCATCTAATTTGCAACAAATCTACACCAAATCTTTACATAATTCACACCAAATCTACACAAAATTTACACCAAATTTACACATAATCTTTACAAAATATACACATAATTTGCACCAAATCTACACATAAATTACACCGAACCTACATCTAATTTGAACCCAATCTACAACAAATTAACACATAATTTACACCAAATCTACACATAATTTACACCAAATCTACATCTAATTGACACCAAATCTACCAATTATTTACACATAATTTACACCAAATCTACCCTTTATTTACACATAATTTACACCAAATCTACACCAAATTGACACTTACTTTACACAAAATCTACACTTAATTTACACCAAATCTACATCTAATTGACACCAAATCTACCCTTTATTTACACATAATTTACACCAAATCTACACCAAATTGACACTTACTTTACACAAAATCTACACCTAATTTACACCAAATATACGTCTAATTTGCACCAAATCTACACCAAATCTACACAAAAATTACACCAAATCTACATTTAATTAGCACCAAATCTACACTTTATTTACACATAATTTACACCAAATCTACACATAATTTGCACAAAATCTACATTAAATTGACACTTATTTTACACAAAATCTATATCTAATTTTCAAAAAATCTACACCAAATTTAAACCTAATTTACACCAAATCTACATCTAATTTGTATAAAATCTACAACAAATTTACACATACTTTACACCGAAGAAACACCAAATTTACACATAATTTACACCAAATCAACACATTATTTACATAAAATTTACACAAAATCTACACCTAATTTACACCAAATCTACGTCTAATTTGCACCAAATCTACACCAAATCTACACAAAAATTACACCAAATCTACATCTAATTAGCACCAAATCTACACTTTATTTACACATAATTTACACCAAATCTACACATAATTTGCACAAAATCTACATTAAATTGATACTTATTTACACAAAATCTATATCTAATTTTCAAAAAATCTACACCAAATTTAAACCTAATTTACACCAAATCTACATCTAATTTGTATAAAATCTACAACAAATTTACACATACTTTACACCGAAGAAACACCAAATTTACACATAATTTACACCAAATCAACACATAATTTACACCAAATCTACATCTAATTGACACCAAATCTACCCTTTATTTACACATAATTTACACCAAATCTACACCAAATTTACACTTACTTTACACAAAATCTACACCTAATTTACACCAAATCTACGTCTAATTTGCACCAAATCTACACCAAATCTACACAAAAATTACACCAAATCTACATTTAATTAGCACCAAATCTACACTTTATTTACACATAATTTACACCAAATCTACACATAATTTGCACATAATCTACATTAAATTGACACTTATTTTACACAAAATCTATATCTAATTTTCAAAAAATCTACACCAAATTTAAACCTAATTTACACCAAATCTACATCAAATTTGTATAAAATCTACAACAAATTTACACATACTTTACACCTAAGAAACACCAAATTTACACATAATTTACACCAAATCAACACATTATTTATATACAATTTACACCAAATCTACACATAATTTACACCAAATCTACATCTAATTGACACCAAATCTACCCTTTATTTACAGATAATTTACACCAAATCTACACCAAATTGACACTTACTTTACACAAAATCTACACAAAATCTACGTCTAATTTGCACCAAATCTACACCAAATCTACACAAAAATTACACCAAGTCTACATTTAATTAGCACCAAATCTACACTTTATTTACACATAATTTACACCAAATCTACACATAATTTGCACAAAATCTAAATTAAATTGATACTTATTTAAACAAAATCTATATCTAATTTTCAAAAAATCTACACCAAATTTAAACCTAATTTACACCAAATCTACATCTAATTTGTATAAAATCTACAACAAATTTACACATACTTTACACCGAAGAAACACCAAATTTACACATAATTTACACCAAATCAACACATTATTTACTTAAAATTTACACCGAATCTACACATAATTGGCATAAAATCTACACCATATTTACACAAAATTTACCCATAATATCCACAAAATTTATAGATAATTTATCCCAAATTTACATCTAATTGACACCAAATCTACCCTTTATTTACACATAATTTACACCAAATCTACAACAAATTGACACTTACTTTACACAAAATCTACACCTAATTTACACCAAATCTACGTCTAATTTGCACCAAATCTACACAAAAATTAAACCAAATCTACATCTAATTAGCACCAAATCTACACTTTATTTACACATAATTTACACCAAATCTACACTTAATTTGCACAAAATTAACATTAAATTGACACTTATTTTACACAAAATCTATATCTAATTTTCAAAAAATATACACCAAATTTAAACCTAATTTACACCAAATCTACATCTAATTTGTATAAAATCTACAACAAATTTACACACACTTTACACCGAATAAACACCAAATTTACACATAATTTACACAAAATCTACACATAATTTTCACCAAATCTAGACCAAATTTACACAAAATCTACAAATAATTAGCACCATTAATTAAATGTAGAATTCCCTTGTTTGGGGGCGCAGAAAGAGAAACATCGTTCACCGTATGTTTTAGTACGTGTCTTAGCAAAAGGACAGAATACGCGTGTCTACAGAGGAGCGAAGCTGTCGAAGGTGTGAATAGACAGAAAGAAATTCTACATCTAATTTGCACCAAATCTACACTTTATTTATACATAATTTACACCAAATCTACACATAATTTGCACAAAATCTACATTAAATTGACACTTATTTTACACAAAATCTATATCTAATTTTCAAAAAATCTACACCAAATTTAAACCTAATTTACACCAAATCTACATCTAATTTGTATAAAATCTACAACAAATTTACACACACTTTACACCGAATAAACACCAAATTTACACATAATTTACACAAAATTCACACATAATTTTCACCAAATCTAGACCAAATTTACACAAAATCTACAAATAATTAGCACCATTAATTAAATGTAGAATTCCCTTGTTTGGGGGCGCAGAAAGAGAAAGATCGTTCACCGTATGTTTTAGTACGTGTCTTAGCAACGGACAGAATACGCGTGTCTACAGAGGAGCGAAGCTGTCGAAGGGGTGAATAGACAGAAAGAAATTCTACATCTAATTTGCACCAAATCTACACTTTATTACACGTAATTTACACCAATCTACACATAATTTGCACCAAATCTACACCATATTTACACATCATTTACACAAAATCTGCATCTAATTTGCAACAAATCTACACCAAATCTTTACATAATTCACACCAAATCTACACAAAATTTACACCAAATTTACACATAATCTTTACAAAATATACACATAATTTGCACCAAATCTACACATAAATTACACCGAACCTACATCTAATTTGAACCCAATCTACAACAAATTAACACATAATTTACACCAAATCTACACATAATTTACACCAAATCTACATCTAATTGACACCAAATCTACCAATTATTTACACATAATTTACACCAAATCTACCCTTTATTTACACATAATTTACACCAAATCTACACCAAATTGACACTTACTTTACACAAAATCTACACCTAATTTACACCAAATCTACATCTAATTGACACCAAATCTACCCTTTATTTACACATAATTTACACCAAATCTACACCAAATTGACACTTACTTTACACAAAATCTACACCTAATTTACACCAAATATACGTCTAATTTGCACCAAATCTACACCAAATCTACACAAAAATTACACCAAATCTACATTTAATTAGCACCAAATCTACACTTTATTTACACATAATTTACACCAAATCTACACATAATTTGCACAAAATCTACATTAAATTGACACTTATTTTACACAAAATCTATATCTAATTTTCAAAAAATATACACCAAATTTAAACCTAATTTACACCAAATCTACATCTAATTTGTATAAAATCTACAACAAATTTACACATACTTTACACCGAAGAAACACCAAATTTACACATAATTTACACCAAATCAACACATTATTTACATAAAATTTACACAAAATCTACACCTAATTTACACCAAATCTACGTCTAATTTGCACCAAATCTACACCAAATCTACACA
Source organism: Omphiscola glabra (assembly GCA_964017045.1). NCBI lineage: Eukaryota > Metazoa > Mollusca > Gastropoda > Lymnaeidae > Omphiscola > Omphiscola glabra. The sequence goes on along the minus strand of OZ024794.1, from coordinate 86,230,924 downwards.
AAAATTACACCAAATCTACATCTAATTAGCACCAAATCTACACTTTATTTACACATAATTTACACCAAATCTACACATAATTTGCACAAAATCTACATTAAATTGATACTTATTTACACAAAATCTATATCTAATTTTCAAAAAATCTACACCAAATTTAAACCTAATTTACACCAAATCTACATCTAATTTGTATAAAATCTACAACAAATTTACACATACTTTACACCGAAGAAACACCAAATTTACACATAATTTACACCAAATCAACACATAATTTACACCAAATCTACATCTAATTGACACCAAATCTACCCTTTATTTACACATAATTTACACCAAATCTACACCAAATTTACACTTACTTTACACAAAATCTACACCTAATTTACACCAAATCTACGTCTAATTTGCACCAAATCTACACCAAATCTACACAAAAATTACACCAAATCTACATTTAATTAGCACCAAATCTACACTTTATTTACACATAATTTACACCAAATCTACACATAATTTGCACATAATCTACATTAAATTGACACTTATTTTACACAAAATCTATATCTAATTTTCAAAAAATCTACACCAAATTTAAACCTAATTTACACCAAATCTACATCAAATTTGTATAAAATCTACAACAAATTTACACATACTTTACACCTAAGAAACACCAAATTTACACATAATTTACACCAAATCAACACATTATTTATATACAATTTACACCAAATCTACACATAATTTACACCAAATCTACATCTAATTGACACCAAATCTACCCTTTATTTACAGATAATTTACACCAAATCTACACCAAATTGACACTTACTTTACACAAAATCTACACAAAATCTACGTCTAATTTGCACCAAATCTACACCAAATCTACACAAAAATTACACCAAGTCTACATTTAATTAGCACCAAATCTACACTTTATTTACACATAATTTACACCAAATCTACACATAATTTGCACAAAATCTAAATTAAATTGATACTTATTTAAACAAAATCTATATCTAATTTTCAAAAAATCTACACCAAATTTAAACCTAATTTACACCAAATCTACATCTAATTTGTATAAAATCTACAACAAATTTACACATACTTTACACCGAAGAAACACCAAATTTACACATAATTTACACCAAATCAACACATTATTTACTTAAAATTTACACCGAATCTACACATAATTGGCATAAAATCTACACCATATTTACACAAAATTTACCCATAATATCCACAAAATTTATAGATAATTTATCCCAAATTTACATCTAATTGACACCAAATCTACCTTTATTTACACATAATTTACACCAAATCTACAACAAATTGACACTTACTTTACACAAAATCTACACCTAATTTACACCAAATCTACGTCTAATTTGCACCAAATCTACACAAAAATTACACCAAATCTACATCTAATTAGCACCAAATCTACACTTTATTTACACATAATTTACACCAAATCTACACTTAATTTGCACAAAATTAACATTAAATTGACACTTATTTTACACAAAATCTATATCTAATTTTCAAAAAATATACACCAAATTTAAACCTAATTTACACCAAATCTACATCTAATTTGTATAAAATCTACAACAAATTTACACACACTTTACACCGAATAAACACCAAATTTACACATAATTTACACAAAATCTACACATAATTTTCACCAAATCTAGACCAAATTTACACAAAATCTACAAATAATTAGCACCATTAATTAAATGTAGAATTCCCTTGTTTGGGGGCGCAGAAAGAGAAACATCGTTCACCGTATGTTTTAGTACGTGTCTTAGCAAAAGGACAGAATACGCGTGTCTACAGAGGAGCGAAGCTGTCGAAGGTGTGAATAGACAGAAAGAAATTCTACATCTAATTTGCACCAAATCTACACTTTATTTATACATAATTTACACCAAATCTACACATAATTTGCACAAAATCTACATTAAATTGACACTTATTTTACACAAAATCTATATCTAATTTTCAAAAAATCTACACCAAATTTAAACCTAATTTACACCAAATCTACATCTAATTTGTATAAAATCTACAACAAATTTACACACACTTTACACCGAATAAACACCAAATTTACACATAATTTACACAAAATTCACACATAATTTTCACCAAATCTAGACCAAATTTACACAAAATCTACAAATAATTAGCACCATTAATTAAATGTAGAATTCCCTTGTTTGGGGGCGCAGAAAGAGAAAGATCGTTCACCGTATGTTTTAGTACGTGTCTTAGCAACGGACAGAATACGCGTGTCTACAGAGGAGCGAAGCTGTCGAAGGGGTGAATAGACAGAAAGAAATTCTACATCTAATTTGCACCAAATCTACACTTTATTACACGTAATTTACACCAATCTACACATAATTTGCACCAAATCTACACCATATTTACACATCATTTACACAAAATCTGCATCTAATTTGCAACAAATCTACACCAAATCTTTACATAATTCACACCAAATCTACACAAAATTTACACCAAATTTACACATAATCTTTACAAAATATACACATAATTTGCACCAAATCTACACATAAATTACACCGAACCTACATCTAATTTGAACCCAATCTACAACAAATTAACACATAATTTACACCAAATCTACACATAATTTACACCAAATCTACATCTAATTGACACCAAATCTACCAATTATTTACACATAATTTACACCAAATCTACCCTTTATTTACACATAATTTACACCAAATCTACACCAAATTGACACTTACTTTACACAAAATCTACACCTAATTTACACCAAATCTACATCTAATTGACACCAAATCTACCCTTTATTTACACATAATTTACACCAAATCTACACCAAATTGACACTTACTTTACACAAAATCTACACCTAATTTACACCAAATATACGTCTAATTTGCACCAAATCTACACCAAATCTACACAAAAATTACACCAAATCTACATTTAATTAGCACCAAATCTACACTTTATTTACACATAATTTACACCAAATCTACACATAATTTGCACAAAATCTACATTAAATTGACACTTATTTTACACAAAATCTATATCTAATTTTCAAAAAATCTACACCAAATTTAAACCTAATTTACACCAAATCTACATCTAATTTGTATAAAATCTACAACAAATTTACACATACTTTACACCGAAGAAACACCAAATTTACACATAATTTACACCAAATCAACACATTATTTACATAAAATTTACACAAAATCTACACCTAATTTACACCAAATCTACGTCTAATTTGCACCAAATCTACACCAAATCTACACAAAAATTACACCAAATCTACATCTAATTAGCACCAAATCTACACTTTATTTACACATAATTTACACCAAATCTACACATAATTTGCACAAAATCTACATTAAATTGATACTTATTTACACAAAATCTATATCTAATTTTCAAAAAATCTACACCAAATTTAAACCTAATTTACACCAAATCTACATCTAATTTGTATAAAATCTACAACAAATTTACACATACTTTACACCGAAGAAACACCAAATTTACACATAATTTACACCAAATCAACACATAATTTACACCAAATCTACATCTAATTGACACCAAATCTACCCTTTATTTACACATAATTTACACCAAATCTACACCAAATTTACACTTACTTTACACAAAATCTACACCTAATTTACACCAAATCTACGTCTAATTTGCACCAAATCTACACCAAATCTACACAAAAATTACACCAAATCTACATTTAATTAGCACCAAATCTACACTTTATTTACACATAATTTACACCAAATCTACACATAATTTGCACATAATCTACATTAAATTGACACTTATTTTACACAAAATCTATATCTAATTTTCAAAAAATCTACACCAAATTTAAACCTAATTTACACCAAATCTACATCAAATTTGTATAAAATCTACAACAAATTTACACATACTTTACACCTAAGAAACACCAAATTTACACATAATTTACACCAAATCAACACATTATTTATATACAATTTACACCAAATCTACACATAATTTACACCAAATCTACATCTAATTGACACCAAATCTACCCTTTATTTACAGATAATTTACACCAAATCTACACCAAATTGACACTTACTTTACACAAAATCTACACAAAATCTACGTCTAATTTGCACCAAATCTACACCAAATCTACACAAAAATTACACCAAGTCTACATTTAATTAGCACCAAATCTACACTTTATTTACACATAATTTACACCAAATCTACACATAATTTGCACAAAATCTAAATTAAATTGATACTTATTTAAACAAAATCTATATCTAATTTTCAAAAAATCTACACCAAATTTAAACCTAATTTACACCAAATCTACATCTAATTTGTATAAAATCTACAACAAATTTACACATACTTTACACCGAAGAAACACCAAATTTACACATAATTTACACCAAATCAACACATTATTTACTTAAAATTTACACCGAATCTACACATTGACACTTACTTTACACAAAATCTACACCTAATTTACACCAAATCTACGTCTAATTTGCACCAAATCTACACAAAAATTACACCAAATCTACATCTAATTAGCACCAAATCTACACTTTATTTACACATAATTTACACCAAATCTACACTTAATTTGCACAAAATTAACATTAAATTGACACTTATTTTACACAAAATCTATATCTAATTTTCAAAAAATATACACCAAATTTAAACCTAATTTACACCAAATCTACATCTAATTTGTATAAAATCTACAACAAATTTACACACACTTTACACCGAATAAACACCAAATTTACACATAATTTACACAAAATCTACACATAATTTTCACCAAATCTAGACCAAATTTACACAAAATCTACAAATAATTAGCACCATTAATTAAATGTAGAATTCCCTTGTTTGGGGGCGCAGAAAGAGAAACATCGTTCACCGTATGTTTTAGTACGTGTCTTAGCAACGGACAGAATACGCGTGTCTACAGAGGAGCGAAGCTGTCGAAGGTGTGAATAGACAGAAAGAAATTCTACATCTAATTTGCACCAAATCTACACTTTATTTATACATAATTTACACCAAATCTACACATAATTTGCACAAAATCTACATTAAATTGACACTTATTTTACACAAAATCTATATCTAATTTTCAAAAAATCTACACCAAATTTAAACCTAATTTACACCAAATCTACATCTAATTTGTATAAAATCTACAACAAATTTACACACACTTTACACCGAATAAACACCAAATTTACACATAATTTACACAAAATTCACACATAATTTTCACCAAATCTAGACCAAATTTACACAAAATCTACAAATAATTAGCACCATTAATTAAATGTAGAATTCCCTTGTTTGGGGGCGCAGAAAGAGAAAGATCGTTCACCGTATGTTTTAGTACGTGTCTTAGCAACGGACAGAATACGCGTGTCTACAGAGGAGCGAAGCTGTCGAAGGGGTGAATAGACAGAAAGAAATTCTACATCTAATTTGCACCAAATCTACACTTTATTACACGTAATTTACACCAATCTACACATAATTTGCACCAAATCTACACCATATTTACACATCATTTACACAAAATCTGCATCTAATTTGCAACAAATCTACACCAAATCTTTACATAATTCACACCAAATCTACACAAAATTTACACCAAATTTACACATAATCTTTACAAAATATACACATAATTTGCACCAAATCTACACATAAATTACACCGAACCTACATCTAATTTGAACCCAATCTACAACAAATTAACACATAATTTACACCAAATCTACACATAATTTACACCAAATCTACATCTAATTGACACCAAATCTACCAATTATTTACACATAATTTACACCAAATCTACCCTTTATTTACACATAATTTACACCAAATCTACACCAAATTGACACTTACTTTACACAAAATCTACACCTAATTTACACCAAATCTACATCTAATTGACACCAAATCTACCCTTTTATTTACACATAATTTACACCAAATCTACACCAAATTGACACTTACTTTACACAAAATCTACACCTAATTTACACCAAATATACGTCTAATTTGCACCAAATCTACACCAAATCTACACAAAAATTACACCAAATCTACATTTAATTAGCACCAAATCTACACTTTATTTACACATAATTTACACCAAATCTACACATAATTTGCACAAAATCTACATTAAATTGACACTTATTTTACACAAAATCTATATCTAATTTTCAAAAAATCTACACCAAATTTAAACCTAATTTACACCAAATCTACATCTAATTTGTATAAAATCTACAACAAATTTACACATACTTTACACCGAAGAAACACCAAATTTACACATAATTTACACCAAATCAACACATTATTTACATAAAATTTACACAAAATCTACACCTAATTTACACCAAATCTACGTCTAATTTGCACCAAATCTACACCAAATCTACACAAAAATTACACCAAATCTACATCTAATTAGCACCAAATCTACACTTTATTTACACATAATTTACACCAAATCTACACATAATTTGCACAAAATCTACATTAAATTGATACTTATTTACACAAAATCTATATCTAATTTTCAAAAAATCTACACCAAATTTAAACCTAATTTACACCAAATCTACATCTAATTTGTATAAAATCTACAACAAATTTACACATACTTTACACCGAAGAAACACCAAATTTACACATAATTTACACCAAATCAACACATAATTTACACCAAATCTACATCTAATTGACACCAAATCTACCCTTTATTTACACATAATTTACACCAAATCTACACCAAATTTACACTTACTTTACACAAAATCTACACCTAATTTACACCAAATCTACGTCTAATTTGCACCAAATCTACACCAAATCTACACAAAAATTACACCAAATCTACATTTAATTAGCACCAAATCTACACTTTATTTACACATAATTTACACCAAATCTACACATAATTTGCACATAATCTACATTAAATTGACACTTATTTTACACAAAATCTATATCTAATTTTCAAAAAATCTACACCAAATTTAAACCTAATTTACACCAAATCTACATCAAATTTGTATAAAATCTACAACAAATTTACACATACTTTACACCTAAGAAACACCAAATTTACACATAATTTACACCAAATCAACACATTATTTATATACAATTTACACCAAATCTACACATAATTTACACCAAATCTACATCTAATTGACACCAAATCTACCCTTTATTTACAGATAATTTACACCAAATCTACACCAAATTGACACTTACTTTACACAAAATCTACACAAAATCTACGTCTAATTTGCACCAAATCTACACCAAATCTACACAAAAATTACACCAAGTCTACATTTAATTAGCACCAAATCTACACTTTATTTACACATAATTTACACCAAATCTACACATAATTTGCACAAAATCTAAATTAAATTGATACTTATTTAAACAAAATCTATATCTAATTTTCAAAAAATCTACACCAAATTTAAACCTAATTTACACCAAATCTACATCTAATTTGTATAAAATCTACAACAAATTTACACATACTTTACACCGAAGAAACACCAAATTTACACATAATTTACACCAAATCAACACATTATTTACTTAAAATTTACACCGAATCTACACATAATTGGCATCAAATCTACACCTTATTTACACAAAATTTACCCATAATATCCACAAAATTTATAGATAATTTATCCCAAATTTACATCTAATTGACACCAAATCTACCCTTTATTTACACATAATTTACACCAAATCTACAACAAATTGACACTTACTTTACACAAAATCTACACCTAATTTACACCAAATCTACGTCTAATTTGCACCAAATCTACACAAAAATTACACCAAATCTACATCTAATTAGCACCAAATCTACACTTTATTTACACATAATTTACACCAAATCTACACTTAATTTGCACAAAATTAACATTAAATTGACACTTATTTTACACAAAATCTATATCTAATTTTCAAAAAATATACACCAAATTTAAACCTAATTTACACCAAATCTACATCTAATTTGTATAAAATCTACAACAAATTTACACACACTTTACACCGAATAAACACCAAATTTACACATAATTTACACAAAATCTACACATAATTTTCACCAAATCTAGACCAAATTTACACAAAATCTACAAATAATTAGCACCATTAATTAAATGTAGAATTCCCTTGTTTGGGGGCGCAGAAAGAGAAACATCGTTCACCGTATGTTTTAGTACGTGTCTTAGCAACGGACAGAATACGCGTGTCTACAGAGGAGCGAAGCTGTCGAAGGTGTGAATAGACAGAAAGAAATTCTACATCTAATTTGCACCAAATCTACACTTTATTTATACATAATTTACACCAAATCTACACATAATTTGCACAAAATCTACATTAAATTGACACTTATTTTACACAAAATCTATATCTAATTTTCAAAAAATCTACACCAAATTTAAACCTAATTTACACCAAATCTACATCTAATTTGTATAAAATCTACAACAAATTTACACACACTTTACACCGAATAAACACCAAATTTACACATAATTTACACAAAATTCACACATAATTTTCACCAAATCTAGACCAAATTTACACAAAATCTACAAATAATTAGCACCATTAATTAAATGTAGAATTCCCTTGTTTGGGGGCGCAGAAAGAGAAAGATCGTTCACCGTATGTTTTAGTACGTGTCTTAGCAACGGACAGAATACGCGTGTCTACAGAGGAGCGAAGCTGTCGAAGGGGTGAATAGACAGAAAGAAATTCTACATCTAATTTGCACCAAATCTACACTTTATTACACGTAATTTACACCAATCTACACATAATTTGCACCAAATCTACACCATATTTACACATCATTTACACAAAATCTGCATCTAATTTGCAACAAATCTACACCAAATCTTTACATAATTCACACCAAATCTACACAAAATTTACACCAAATTTACACATAATCGTTACAAAATATACACATAATTTGCACCAAATCTACACATAAATTACACCGAACCTACATCTAATTTGAACCCAACCTACAACAAATTAACACATAATTTACACCAAATCTACACATAATTTACACCAAATCTACATCTAATTGACACCAAATCTACCAATTATTTACACATAATTTACACCAAATCTACCCTTTATTTACACATAATTTACACCAAATCTACACCAAATTGACACTTACTTTACACAAAATCTACACCTAATTTACACCAAATCTACATCTAATTGACACCAAATCTACCCTTTATTTACACATAATTTACACCAAATCTACACCAAATTGACACTTACTTTACACAAAATCTACACCTAATTTACACCAAATATACGTCTAATTTGCACCAAATCTACACCAAATCAACACAAAAATTACACCAAATCTACATTTAATTAGCACCAAATCTACACTTTATTTACACATAATTTACACCAAATCTACACATAATTTGCACAAAATCTACATTAAATTGACACTTATTTTACACAAAATCTATATCTAATTTTCAAAAAATCTACACCAAATTTAAACCTAATTTACACCAAATCTACATCTAATTTGTATAAAATCTACAACAAATTTACACATACTTTACACCGAAGAAACACCAAATTTACACATAATTTACACCAAATCAACACATTATTTACATAAAATTTACACCAAATCTACACATAATTTACACCAAATCTACATCTAATTGACACCAAATCTACCCTTTATTTACACATACTTTACACCAAATCTACACCAAATTGACACTTACTTTACACAAAATCTACACCTAATTTACACCAAATCTACGTCTAATTTGCACCAAATCTACACCAAATCTACACAAAAATTACACCAATCTACATCTAATTAGCACCAAATCTACACTTTATTTACACATAATTTACACCAAATCTACACATAATTTGCACAAAATCTACATTAAATTGATACTTATTTACACAAAATCTATATCTAATTTTCAAAAAATCTACACCAAATTTAAACCTAATTTACACCAAATCTACATCTAATTTGTATAAAATCTACAACAAATTTACACATACTTTACACCGAAGAAACACCAAATTTACACATAATTTACACCAAATCAACACATTATTTACATAAAATTTACACCAAATCTACACATAATTGGCATCAAATCTACACCTTATTTACACAACATTTACCCATAATATCCACAAAATTTATAGATAATTTACACCAAATCTACATTTAATTTGCACCCAATCTACACCAAATTAACACATACTTTACACCAAATCAAGCCCAAATTTACACATAATTTACACCAAATCAACACATAATTTGAACCAAATGTATACCTTATTTACACATAATTTACACAAAATATACAAATAATTTTCACCAAATCTAGACCACATTTACACATAATTTACACAAAATATACAAATAATTTGCACCAAATCTACACAGAAATTACACCAAATCTACATTTAATTTGCACCCAATCTACACCAAATTAACACATAATTTACACCAATCAGCACAAAATGTACACATAATTTACACCAAATCAACACAAAATTTGAACTAAATCTACACCTTATGTACACAAAATTTACACCAAATCAACACATTATTTACATAAAATTTACACCAAATCTACACATAATTGGCATCAAATCTACACCTTATTTACACAAAATTTACCCATAATATCCACAAATTTTATAGATAATTTACACCAAATCTACATCATATTGACACCAAATCTACCCTTTATTTACACATAATTTACACCAAATCTACACCAAATTGACACTTACTTTACACAAAATCTACACCTAATTTACACCAAATCTACGTCTAATTTGCACCAAATCTACACAAAAATTACACCAAATCTACATCTAATTAGCAACAAATCTACACTTTATTTACACATAATTTACACCAAATCTACACATAATTTGCACAAAATCTACATTAAATTGATACTTATTTACACAAAATCTATATCTAATTTTCAAATAATCTACACCAAATTTAAACCTAATTTACACCAAATCTACATCTAATTTGTATAAAATCTACAACAAATTTACACATACTTTACACCGAAGAAACACCAAATTTACACATAATTTACACCAAATCAACACATTATTTACATAAAATTTACACCAAATCTACACATAATTTACACCAAATCTACATCTAATTGACACCAAATCTACCCTTTATTTACACATAATTTACACCAAATCTACACCAAATTGACACTTACTTTACACAAAATCTACACCTAATTTACACCAAATCTACGTCTAATTTGCACCAAATCTACACCAAATCTACACAAAAATTACACCAAATCTACATCTAATTAGCACCAAATCTACACTTTATTTACACATAATTTACACCAAATCTACACATAATTTGCACAAAATCTACATTAAATTGATACTTATTTACACAAAATCTATATCTAATTTTCAAAAAATCTACACCAAATTTAAACCTAATTTACACCAAATCTACATCTAATTTGTATAAAATCTACAACAAATTTACACATACTTTACACCGAAGAAACACCAAATTTACACATAATTTAGACCAAATCAACACATAATTTACACCAAATCTACATCTAATTGACACCAAATCTACCCTTTATTTACACATAATTTACACCAAATCTACACCAAATTTACACTTACTTTACACAAAATCTACACCTAATTTACACCAAATCTACGTCTAATTTGCACCAAATCTACACCAAATCTACACAAAAATTACACCAAATCTACATTTAATTTGCACCAAATCTACACTTTATTTACACATAATTTACACCAAATCTACACATAATTTGCACAAAATCTACATTAAATTGACACTTATTTTACACAAAATCTATATCTAATTTTCAAAAAATCTACACCAAATTTAAACCTAATTTACACCAAATCTACATCAAATTTGTATAAAATCTACAACAAATTTACACATACTTTACACCTAAGAAACACCAAATTTACACATAATTTACACCAAATCAACACATAATTTATATACAATTTACACCAAATCTACACATAATTTACACCAAATCTACATCTAATTGACACCAAATCTACCCTTTATTTACAGATAATTTACACCAAATCTACACCAAATTGACACTTACTTTACACAAAATCTACACAAAATCTACGTCTAATTTGCACCAAATCTACACCAAATCTACACAAAAATTACACCAAGTCTACATTTAATTAGCACCAAATCTACACTTTATTTACACATAATTTACACCAAATCTACACATAATTTGCACAAAATCTAAATTAAATTGATACTTATTTACACAAAATCTATATCTAATTTTCAAAAAATCTACACCAAATTTAAACCTAATTTACACCAAATCTACATTTAATTTGTATAAAATCTACAACAAATTTACACATACTTTACACCGAAGAAACACCAAATTTACACATAATTTACACCAAATTAACACATTATTTACTTAACATTTACACCGAATCTACACATAATTGGCATAAAATCTACACCTTATTTACACAAAATTTACCCATAATATCCACAAAATTTATAGATAATTTATCCCAAATTTACATCTAATTGACACCAAATCTACCCTTTATTTACACATAATTTACACCAAATCTACAACAAATTGACACTTACTTTACACAAAATCTACACCTAATTTACACCAAATCTACGTCTAATTTGCACCAAATCTACACCAAATCTACACAAAAATTACACCAAATCTACATCTAATTAGCACCAAATCTACACTTTATTTACACATAATTTACACCAAATCTACACTTAATTTGCACAAAATTAACATTAAATTGACACTTATTTTACACAAAATCTATATCTAATTTTCAAAAAATATACACCAAATTTAAACCTAATTTACACCAAATCTACATCTAATTTGTATAAAATCTTTAACAAATTTACACACACTTTACACCGAATAAACACCAAATTTACACATAATTTACACAAAATCTACACATAATTTTCACCAAATCTAGACCAAATTTACACAAAATCTACAAATAATTAGCACCATTAATTAAATGTAGAATTCCCTTGTTTGGGGGCGCAGAAAGAGAAACATCGTTCACCGTATGTTTTAGTACGTGTCTTAGCAACGGACAGAATACGCGTGTCTACAGAGGAGCGAAGCTGTCGAAGGGGTGAATAGACAGAAAGAAATTCTACATCTAATTTGCACCAAATCTACACTTTATTTAAACATAATTTGCACCAAATCTACACATAATTTGCACAAAATCTACATTAAATTGACACTTATTTTACACAAAATCTATATCTAATTTTCAAAAAATCTACACCAAATTTAAACCTAATTTACACCAAATCTACATCTAATTTGTATAAAATCTACAACAAATTTACACACACTTTACACCGAATAAACACCAAATTTACACATAATTTACACAAAATTCACACATAATTTTCACCAAATCTAGACCAAATTTACACAAAATCTACAAATAATTAGCACCATTAATTAAATGTAGAATTCCCTTGTTTGGGGGCGCAGAAAGAGAAAGATCGTTCACCGTATGTTTTAGTACGTGTCTTAGCAACGGACAGAATACGCGTGTCTACAGAGGAGCGAAGCTGTCGAAGGGGTGAATAGACAGAAAGAAATTCTACATCTAATTTGCACCAAATCTACACTTTATTACACGTAATTTACACCAATCTACACATAATTTGCACCAAATCTACACCATATTTACACATCATTTACACAAAATCTGCATCTAATTTGCAACAAATCTACACCAAATCTTTACATAATTCACACCAAATCTACACAAAATTTACACCAAATTTACACATAATCTTTACAAAATATACACATAATTTGCACCAAATCTACACATAAATTACACCGAACCTACATCTAATTTGAACCCAATCTACAACAAATTAACACATAATTTACACCAAATCTACACATAATTTACACCAAATCTACATCTAATTGACACCAAATCTACCAATTATTTACACATAATTTACACCAAATCTACCCTTTATTTACACATAATTTACACCAAATCTACACCAAATTGACACTTACTTTACACAAAATCTACACCTAATTTACACCAAATCTACATCTAATTGACACCAAATCTACCCTTTATTTACACATAATTTACACCAAATCTACACCAAATTGACACTTACTTTACACAAAATCTACACCTAATTTACACCAAATATACGTCTAATTTGCACCAAATCTACACCAAATCTACACAAAAATTACACCAAATCTACATTTAATTAGCACCAAATCTACACTTTATTTACACATAATTTACACCAAATCTACACATAATTTGCACAAAATCTACATTAAATTGACACTTATTTTACACAAAATCTATATCTAATTTTCAAAAAATCTACACCAAATTTAAACCTAATTTACACCAAATCTACATCTAATTTGTATAAAATCTACAACAAATTTACACATACTTTACACCGAAGAAACACCAAATTTACACATAATTTACACCAAATCAACACATTATTTACATAAAATTTACACCAAATCTACACATAATTTACACCAAATCTACATCTAATTGACACCAAATCTACCCTTTATTTACACATACTTTACACCAAATCTACACCAAATTGACACTTACTTTACACAAAATCTACACCTAATTTACACCAAATCTACGTCTAATTTGCACCAAATCTACACCAAATCTACACAAAAATTACACCAATCTACATCTAATTAGCACCAAATTTACACTTTATTTACACATAATTTACACCAAATCTACACATAATTTGCACAAAATCTACATTAAATTGATACTTATTTACACAAAATCTATATCTAGTTTTCAAAAAATCTACACCAAATTTAAACCTAATTTACACCAAATCTACATCTAATTTGTATAAAATCTACAACAAATTTACACATACTTTACACCGAAGAAACACCAAATTTACACATAATTTACACCAAATCAAAACATTATTTACATAAAATTTACACCAAATCTACACATAATTGGCATCAAATCTACACCTTATTTACACAAAAATTACCCATAATATCCACAAAATTTATAGATAATTTACACCAAATCTACATTTAATTTGCACCCAATCTACACCAAATTAACACATACTTTACACCAAATCAAGCCCAAATTTACACATAATTTACACCAAATCAACACATAATTTGAACCAAATGTATACCTTATTTACACATAATTTACACAAAATCTACAAATAATTTTCACCAAATCTAGACCACATTTACACATAATTTACACAAAATCTACAAATAATTTGCACCAAATCTACACCAAATCTACACAGAAATTACACCAAATCTACATTTAATTTGCACCCAATCTACACCAAATTAACATATAATTTACACCAATCAGCACAAAATTTACACATAATTTACACCAAATCAACACATAATTTGAACTAAATCTACACCTTATGTACACAAAATTTACACCAAATCAACACATTATTTACATAAAATTTAAACCAAATCTACACATAATTGGCATCAAATCTACACCTTATTTACACAAAATTTACCCATAATATCCACAAATTTTATAGATAATTTACACCAAATCTACATCTAATTGACACCAAATCTACCCTTTATTTACACATAATGTACACCAAATCTACAACAAATTGACACTTACTTTACACAAAATCTACACCTAATTTACACCAAATTTACGTCTAATTTGCACCAAATCTACACCAAATCTACACAAAAATTACACCAAATCTACATCTAATTAGCACCAAACCTACACTTTATTTACACATAATTTACACCAAAT
The DNA here is from genome assembly GCA_964017045.1 of Omphiscola glabra. Classification (NCBI taxonomy): domain Eukaryota; kingdom Metazoa; phylum Mollusca; class Gastropoda; family Lymnaeidae; genus Omphiscola; species Omphiscola glabra. The sequence continues at coordinate 86,214,784 of OZ024794.1, read as the reverse complement.
CTACACATAATTTGCACAAAATCTACATTAATATGATACTTATTTACACAAAATCTATATCTAATTTTCAAAAAATCTACACCAAATTTAAACCTAATTTACACCAAATCTACATCTAATTTGTATAAAATCTACAACAAATTTACACATACTTTACACCGAAGAAACACCAAATTTACACATAATTTACACCAAATCAACACATTATTTACATAAAATTTACACCAAATCTACACATAATTGGCATCAAATCTACACCTTATTTACAAAAAATTTACCCATAATATCCACAAAATTTATAGATAATTTACACCAAATCTACATCTAATTGACACCAAATCTACCCTTTATTTACACATAATGTACACCAAATCTACAACAAATTGACACTTACTTTACACAAAATCTACACCTAATTTACACCAAATTTACGTCTAATTTGCACCAAATCTACACCAAATCTACACAAAAATTACACCAAATCTACATCTAATTAGCACCAAATCTACACTTTATTTACACATAATTTACACCAAATCTACACTTAATTTGCACAAAATCTACATTAAATTGACACTTATTTTACACAAAATCTATATCTAATTTTCAAAAAATCTACATTAAATTTAAACCTAATTTACACCAAATCTACATCTAATTTGTATAAAATCTACAACAAATTTACACACACTTTACACCGAATAAACACCAAATTTACACATAATTTACACAAAATCTACACATACTTTTCACCAAATCTAGACCAAATTTACACAAAGTCTACAAATAATTTGCACCATTTATTAAATGTAAAATTCCCTTGTTTGGGGGCGCAGAAAGAGAAAGATCGTTCACCGTATGTTTTATTACGTGTCTTAGCAACGGACAGAATACGCGTGTCTACAGAGGAGCGAAGCTGTCGAAGGGGTGAATAGACAGAAAGAAATTCTACATCTAATTTGCACCAAATCTACACTTTATTACACGTAATTTACACCAATCTACACATAATTTGCACCAAAATCTACACCATATTTACACATCATTTACACAAAATATGCATCTAATTTGCAACAAATCTACACCAAATCTACACATAATTCACACCAAATCTACACAAAATTTACACCAAATTTACACATAATCTTTACAAAATCTACACATAATTTGCACCAAATTTACACCAAATTAACACATAATTTACACCAATCAGCACAAAATTTACACATAATTTACACCAAATCAACACATAATTTGAACTAAATCTACACCTTATTTACACAAAATTTACACCAAATCAACACATTATTTACATAAAATTTACACCAAATCTACACATAATTGGCATCAAATCTACACCTTATTTACACAAAATTTACCCATAATATCCACACAATTTATAGATAATTTACACCAAATCTACATCTAATTGACACAAAATCTATTCTTTACTTACACATAATTTACACCAAATCTACACCAAATTGACACTTACTTTGCACAAAATCTACACCTAATTTACACCAAATCTACGTCTAATTTGCACCAAATCTACACCAAATCTACACAAAAATTACACCCAATCTACATTTAATTAGCACCAAATCTACACTTTATTTACACATAATTTACACCAAATCTACACATAATTTACACCAAATCTACATCTAATTGACACAAAATCTATTCTTTACTTACACATAATTTACACCAAATCTACACCAAATTGACACTTACTTTGCACAAAATCTACACCTAATTTACACCAAATCTACGTCTAATTTGCACCAAATCTACACCAAATCTACACAAAAATTACACCCAATCTACATTTAATTAGCACCAAATCTACACTTTATTTACACATAATTTACACCAAATCTACACATAATTTACACCAAATCTACATCTAATTGACACAAAATCTACCCTTTATTTACACATAATTTACACCAAATCTACACCAAATTGGCACTTACTTTACACAAAATCTACACCTAATTTACACCAAATCTACGTCTAATTTGCACCAAATCTACACCAAATCTACACAAAAATTACACAAAATCTACATTTAATTAGCACCAAATCTACACTTTATTTACTCATAATTTACACCAAATCTACACATAATTTGCACAAAATATACATTAAATTGACACTTATTTTACACAAAATCTATATCTAATTTTCAAAAAATCTACACCAAATTTAAACCTAATTTACACCAAATCTACATCTAATTTGTATAAAATCTACAACAAATTTACACATACTTTACACCGAAGAAACACCAAATTTACACATAATTTACACCAAATCAACACATTATTTACATAAAATTTACACCAAATCTACACATAATTGGCATCAAATCTACACCTTATTTACACATAATTTACCCATAATATCCAAAAATTTATAGATAATTTACACCAAATCTACATCTAATTGACACCAAATCTACCCTTTATTTACACAAAATTTACACCAAATCTACAACAAATTGACACTTATTTTACACAAAATCTACACCTAATTTACACCAAATCTACGTCTAATTTGCACCAAATCTACACCAAATCTACACAAAAATTACACCAAATCTACATCTAATTAGCACCAAATCTACACTTTATTTACACATAATTTACACCAAATCTGCACATAATTTGCACAAAATCTACATTAAATTGACACTTATTTTACACAAAATCTATATCTAATTTTCAATAAATCTACACCAAATTTAAACCTAATTTACACCAAATCTACATCTAATTTGTATAAAATCTACAACAAATTTACACATACTTTACACCAAAGAAATACCAAATTTACACATAATTTACACCAAATCAACACAATATTTACATAAAATTTACACCAAATCTACACATAATTGGCATCAAATCTACACCTTATTTACACAAAATTTACCCATAATATCCACAAAATTTATAGATAATTTACACCAAATCTACATCTAATTGACACCAAATCTACCCTTTATTTACACATAATTTACACCAAATCTACACCAAATTGACACTTACTTTATACAAAATCTACACCTAATTTACACCAAATCTACGTCTAATTTGCACCAAATCTACACCAAATCTACACTTTATTACACGTAATTTACACCAATCTACACATAATTTGCACCAAATCTACACCATAGATTCGATAATTCGATCCTACCAAATTTTTGAAAAAGTTATGGAAAAGTTTAAAATCTTTCTAAATATTTCCAAATCGTTCTAAATCTTTTCTAAGTATTTCCAAATCTTTTAAAATATTTCTAATTATTTCCAAGATAATTCAAAATAAAATAAATAATTCCCAGTGTTTCAAAACATTTCCAAATCGTTCAATTTCTTCCTAAATATTTCAAAATCTTTTCAAAATATTCCAAATTCTTTCCAAAATAATTCAAAATTATTTAAATATTTCAAACATTTTTCCAAACATTTCGAAATCTTTCGAAATTTTTCCAAATCATTTAAAACATTTCTAAGTAGTACAAATATTTCCAAATCTCACCAAATCTTTGGAAAAAGTTCAAAATCTTTCTAAAAAATTCCAAAATCTTTCCAATGTGTTTTAAAAAATTTCCAAATATTTCTAAATAATTCAAAACATTTCCAAAAAGTTTCAAATATTTCTAAATATTTCCAAAAATTTCCAAATATTTCCAAATATTTCTAAAAATTTCAAAATCTTTCTAAGAGTTTTAAAATCTTTTAAAATATTTCCAAGATAAAAACATACTAAATTAATACGACAAAATATTACCAAAAATTTGAAAAAAGATTTTACTACCTCGATGCTACAACAATGCTACCTCGATGCTAGCTCTCTGCTACCTCGATGCTACCCCGATGCTACCTAAATGTTACCACTATGCTAACCCGATGCTACCTAAATGTTACCACTATGCTACCTGCATGCTACCTCGATTCTACCTCAATGCTACCTCAATGCTACCTGGATGCTACATCGATGCTACCTCGATGCTACCTCCATGCTACCTGAATGTTACCACTATGCTACCTGCATGTTACCTCGATGCCACCTCGATGCTTCCTGGATGCTACCTCAATGATACCACTATGCAAACTGGATGCTACCTCGATTCTACTTAAATATTACCACTAAGTGTACATTTGGTGTAGATTTTGTGCAAATTATATTTAGATTTGGTGTAAATTTTGTGTAGATTTGGTGTAAATTATGTGTAAATTTAGTGTTGATTTTGTGTAAATTTTGTGTTAATTTGGTGTAGATTTGGTGTAATCTAGATGTAGATTTCGTGTAAATTATGTGTAAATGTGGTGCAAATTAGATGTAGTTATGGTGTAAATGTTGTGTAAATAAGGTGTACATTTGGTGAAAATAATGTGTAGATTTGGTGTAATTATTTTGTAAATAAGGTGTCTATTTGATTTTAACACAAAATTTACACAAAATCAACATGAAATTTACACATAATTTACACCAAATCTACACAAAATTTACACAAAATCTAAATCTAATTTGCACAAAATCTACACCAAATGTACACTATATTAACACATAATTTACACCAAATCAAAACAAAAATTATACCTAATCTACACATAATTTGCACACAAAATTTACCAAATTAAGAAATAATTTACACCAAATCTACTATTACACTTTATTTACACACAATTTACACCAAATCTACATCTAATTTGCACCAAATGTACACAAAATTTACACATAATTTTACACCAAATCTACATCTAGTTTACACCAAATCTACACCAAATGAACACACAATTTACACAAGATCAACACCAAATTTACACATAATTTACACCAAATCTACACAAAATTTGCATCAAATGTACACCTTATTTACACAAAATCTACACCAAATGTACACATAATTTACATTAAATCTACATCTAATTCGCATCAATTCTACACCGTATTAACACATTATTTTTACCAAATTTACACCTTATTTACACAAAATTTACACCAAATCTACATGTAATTTGCATAAAATCTACACCAAATTATCACAAAATTTAAACAAAATCAACACCAAAATTTACACATAATTTACACCAAATCTACACATAATTTGCATCAAATATACACCTTATTTACAAAAAATTACACCAAATCTACACATTATTTTCACCAAATGTACACCTTTTTTACACAAAATTTACACCATATCTACATCTAATTTGCACCAAATTTACACATAATTTACACGAAATCTACATCTAGTTTACACCAAATCTACACCAAATTAACACAACATGTACACAAAATCAACACCACATTTTCACAAAATTTTAACCAAATCTACATCTAATTTGCACCAAATCTACACAAAATATACACATAATTTACATCAAATCTACATCTAGTTTACACCAAATCTACACCAAATTAACACAATATTTACACAAGATCAACACCAAATTTACACATAATTTACACCAAATCTACACATAATTTGCATCAAATATACACCTTATTTACACAAAATTTACACCAAATCTACACATAATTTACACAAAATCTACACCAAATTAACACAAAATTTAAACAGATCAACACCAAATTTACACATAATTTACACCAAATCTACACATAATTTGCATCAAATATACACCTTATTTACAAAATAATTACACCAAATCTACACATTATTTTCACCAAATGTACACCTTATTTACACAACATTTACACCATATCTACATCTAATTTGCACCAAATTTACACATAATTTACACGAAATCTACATCTAGATTACACCAAATCTACACCAAATTAACACAAAATTTACACAAAATCAACACTAAATTTACACATAATTTACAACAAATCTACACAAAATTTACACCAAATCTAAATCTAATTAACACCAAATCTACACCAAATGTACACTATATTAACACATAATTTACACCAAATCAAAACAAAACTTATACCTAATCTACACATAATTTGCACACAAATCTTCACCAAATTAACAAATAATTTACACCAATGCAACAGCAAATTTACACATAATTTACACCAATCTATATCTAATTTGCACCAGATCTACAATTTATTTACACATAATTTACACTAATCTACACATCATTTTTACCAAATTTACACCTCTTTATATTGAGAATCAATCAAAATTTACACCAAATCTAAATATAATTTGCACAAAATCTACACCAAATGTACACTATATTAACACATAATTTACACCAAATCAAAACAAAAATTATACCTAATCTACACATAATTTGCACACAAATCTTCACCAAATTAAGAAATAATTTACACCAATGCAACAGGAAATTTACACATAATTTACACAAATCTATATCTAATTTGCACCAGATCTACAATTTATTTACACATAATTTACACTAATCTACACATAATTTTTACCAAATTTACACCTCTTTATATTGAGAATCAATCAAGATAAAATTATCATACAACACAATACACTATATTCAAAAAGCAGTAAAAACACCCACCCTTTTGACAACTGACCCTTAAGCTGCACTATAAGAATAAGTCTATATAGATATAAATCATCATACGACACGTCCATTAATTACAAAATATTAGACCAAAAAAAACAATTAAATCAACACACTTCGAGTGACCTCCACATATTGAGAAATTACCAACATAATTTTAGAACACTCATCTTACTACAAACCACCCCCTTTTGACTACTGACCCTTAACCTACACTATAAGAATCACACTATATAGATATAAATCACCATACGACAGTATATCCAAAAAGAAAAAACCAATTAAATCAACACACTTCGAATAACTAGTGACCCTTAACCCGTGCTTGAGAACCCTTCAAAATGTAAAATACTATTAAAATACACCTATAAGAAACATTACCTTCATACTCTGAGAGCCACTCAATAACTTAAAATAACCTTATCATGTTACAAAACAAGTATTTTATAAGAAGAAAACACCGTTATAACTCCCACACAAGGAGAACCACTCATTAGAAAATGGACCCTAACCTATTGAGAACCGCTCAAAATATATAGTTTTAAAAAAATACGATTAAAATACAGCTATAATAAACATTATTTTAAATAATGTCATTTAAAAATAAAATAAAAAAAGGACCTTAACATAACCACTCAATAAAAGACAATTAAAACTAAAAAGACAATTAAAACTAATTAAAACAATGAGATTAATTACAAAATTAAAATCCCCATACTATACGCCAGAACCATTCGTTTTAAAAATAAAATAAAAAATGACCCCCACATATTGAGAACCTTTTTTTGTCTATACAATTTCGTGTTGTCAATTTTTTGTCTATATAATTATTATTACAATTATTAAAATCAAAATAAATAACAATCGAATTTATTTTTTAAAACTAACCGATTATTTAATTAATTTATTATTACAATTATTAAAATCAAAATAAAAATTCAAACCAATCAATATAAAAATCAATAAAATACACCGCGAACAACAACACGATTGTACAACAACAATGGAAGCTATTACAATTATTATTACTCAAAACAATAATATTAACAAGGTTAAAAAGTAATTAATCGATTATCACCCTTTGATCTACCCATAGAAAACTGACCCATCGAAATATGGATCGAATCATTCACTACATACTACTCACTCAGGAGTTGAAATGTAGAGTTGAGATGTCGCAAAGAGGGAGAACGGTCCAGAGGTCGGCCGGACAGGAGAAGGAGAGGAAAGACATGAGAAGATAGTAACGAGATAGAGAGACAAACATGACAGAGCAGACTCAAGGTCTTGAATGTGAACAGTATAGCAGATCATTTGAGTGAAGTCTAACCATCAACGTGTTATTACCTGATTTTTCGCAGTACGAGAGACAGAGTGAACGAGGTTACCATCCAGATAAACTAGTTAGAGAACGAAGGTAGAACAGAGATGGCCAAGTTTCTCTACATTATCAACGAACCTTCTATCGGCTTCCTTCCATGTTGTAACAGCTATGTGGTGGCTAGGATTGTTTTCATGAGACTTAACTTTTTCTGAATTTCTCGACTTTTTTAATTCAACGAAGCTCGTGAGTTTGAAGTCGTTGATGAAAATAATAGACAATAGAAACAATACGCAGCTTTACTGATTGGTGTATATAAAGCCGTGAAAGATTTACTTCCTCTCCATTCGCTAGTCGTCGTTTAAAACATGCAGATATAATCGAACGCTCTCCATATACTGATGATAGATTTTCTGTGTGCTGAAAAGGTAAGGATCCGTGAGTAATTATTTCATTGCGAAGAGGCTGTGATACTTTCGATAGCTTTGTCGTTTGTCAAATTCTAAGTAACCAACATCGTGTAATATTAGTACAGCAGGTTTGTTTTCAGATTCTCTATCAGCCTAACCTAGTGACGTAACAGAAGCACTTCCGTATCCATGTTATTATCATAGCACGACAACAGACTTTGCCCAGCAGTAATGGACAGCATTATACTAGAACAAATACTACTAATTTATTAAACACTTTATGTACACAACATACAGCCTACATTTACCTTAATAGAGTTCAAGCTATCTTTGTTTTCTGCCACCATATAAGTGCCTCACATATGCTGCTTTTTATCAACGCTCAACACGTCCCGTGCAGACGTAACCAGCTGTAGGCAGAATCCGTATCTCGGCTGGCTGCAGTGGTTGGCAGACAGCATCATCACTGTGGATGGCAGACGCATCAGATGACACGGTGCAGCGATCGTGTGACCGATATATTACCCTTGTTTACTTATTATAATGTAACGTTGTAAGCCTCATTTTGGTGCCCTGTACCATGGCACCCGGTGACATATGTACCCCTGCCAGTGTTTCTTTCAGAAATTTTCCCCCGAGGGGGCACTTTTGATGTTCGGGGGGGGCAGTGCCAGTTTTTCAGTGGCCAGAGGCGTATCGAAGGGGTGGCAGATGGGACATATGTCCCCGGGCACCAGACTAGCGGGGGCATCTAATGGGCTATAGTGTTAATGGATGAAAATAATAGGTTTCAGAGTTAAGCGGGGGGGGGGGGGTGAATCTTGTCCCCTGTCATCAAAGACTCACGTCAGTGACGTAGAAGTGGGGGGGGCGAACATTTGGTCTTCCCAGGTGTCATTTTTTCTTTAGATAGAGCGGCGGGATTTTCGGACATCTGCAGAGTTTCTATCGAGAAAGGTAGCGTGGCAAAAAAGTTAACCCACCTAGGGTGGCGCTCACACTAGGCACGCCGCTGGGCAGTGTATATATCAGCACCAAATGTGGCTGTCATGGCAAGTAATTTTTATCGGGAAGTAGGGCAGCAGAAAATGTGTGATTATTTAACAATCAAGAGGTGCATTTTGAAGTATACATGATTCAAATGTTTTGAAAAGACTTTTTGTTATGAGGGATGACGTAGTGCCCGCCTTCCACGTGCATGACCTCTTTCAAGTCGGTCCCGTGTTGGGGCGGCTAGAAAAAATATCCCTTTGTTGATACTTTTGTTTACTATCGCCCGTTTCTGTCGAACATGATAGAACGATCTAGAAAATGCGGGAAGCAGTAAGACTGTGTATTCCATTTCCAGAATGATCATCTGAAACTGCCTATAAAAAGGGCTGACCGATAGAGAGGGGGAGAGATTTTCCTTTCCTTGTTTACGAGGCATGCTGTGTGTCATTATACTTTGTTGTGTGTAGAGATTTCTATTTCCTCATACAATTTTGTGCTCATTGTATTTTTATATACAGTACCGGTACCAGCAAATCTGTAAGTTTATAATTTCAATCATATTTCTCTTGCTGTTATTATTTAATTGAAGTTCACAAATTAAAAAGGGTATTAATTGTAATTAGCTCTGGCCTTGATTGTCGTTTTATTTGTTATTATTTTTAAACGTTGGTATCGTCCTTTATTATGGACTGTTCCTAGAACGAGCCATAGTCTAAAATTAAGAGATTAAATTCTCCATTTAAAACGGTCCGTAATAAATTGGGGGCTTGTCCGTGAATAAATTGTGGGCATCGTCCGGGATAGAAGCCCCAAAGTAATAATTGTGGGTTTGTTCTTGGATCCTTGAATCCATATGTTTATATCTCATTAGCACCAATAACAAAATTGGTTTGCTTGTTCTGAGATATTTTGAATCCATACTTTTATAAATACACCAATAATAAATTGAGTGTTTGTGGATTTTTGACCCACTGTTTTCTTTAATTTTTCAGACTAAATTGAGTATACGATACCATATTTTTAACGATACCAATAACAGAGCTGGTTGCAATTTTTTTAAGAAAGTATATTTTATAAGTGTGTTCATTAAGTTTAAACTTTTATAAAACTTAGTGTTGTATTTTGCCTGTGTCAAAATGTATTTTGATGTTAATAATCCATCAGTAGAGGCATTAGACCAGTGTTCTAGAAGGGAGCTATTTTCCATTGTTAAAGAGTTAGGAATAAGGGTAGCTCATTCAGCAGTAAAAAAGACTTTAAGAGATATGATCATTGTCCACTTCGTGGATGAGGATATGTTGTCTGAGGACGAGCTGGCCTCAGTCGCACAACCTCAAGATCCTAGTATGGAGCTCCATCTGAAGCTTAAAAAAATGGAGCTAGATGCTCTGTGCCTGGTGTTGATGCGGATATTTCCCTGGTAACAAGAGTTACCTAGTGAGGGTATCATGCACTGTATTCAATGTATCTTTAAGACAATGTGAGAAGGGGCATTTCAAACGTTCATATATTTACTGTCAGATGTCTTGTAAAAAAATGCTAAGAATACATCAACATACACAAACTATATGTGGACTACAAATCAGCTTATGATAGCATAGACAGGAAATACATGAACGATGCTGTGCTGGAACTTGCAATCCTTAACAAACTTACCCGACTCGTACATATGACGATGGATAACTACAAAAGTAGAATCAAAGTACAGAGAGAGTACTTGAGGGAGTTCCCATTCAATCTGGGCCTCAGACAAGGAAATCCGTGTATCCTTTTCAACATCACTTTAGAAAAAATCATTAGAAACATACGTGTGAGCATCTGAGAGGTGGTACAGAATCTTTATAAAGGCAGCCACTGCAATACACAGACGATATAGCGCTACTTGGTAGAAACAACATTGATGATATAATTAAAACTTTCAGGGAACTTGAAGATGTGAAGGTCAAAGCTTGTCTTGATGTAAATAAAGTGAAGGCAATATATATGATAATGTCATGAAATACACACTGATGACTTCCTCAATATGAACATCTACGCCTTTAAGAGGGTAGCTTTCAAATATCTAGGAGAGACTATAAATAAACAAGAGAAAATACAATCGGAGGTGCAATAAAGAATAACAGCATGCAACACTTCTTATTTCAATTTACAAAAGCTACTTCAAAGCAAAAACCTCGCTAAGGGAACAAAGAAGGCAGTATACACCATTATCACAAGACCAGTAGTAACTTACGCAAGTGAGACTTGGTTCCTACCAGAAAAGCAGAGAACCTGCTAAATATATTACCCGATGATAGACAATTTTGTTTTGGGAATCCGTACAAACAAGAGCTATATCAATTGTACAAATACCCATCCATAGTCACAACAATATAAAAAAGGCAGACTGCCCTGGGCAGGACACATTGAAAGGATGCCGGATTCTGGAGCAACAAAACGATCTACAGGCAGAAACCTAGGGGCAGGCGGCTCACCTGTCGACCAAGACTGGGATGGATTGACGATGTAGAGAAAGGCTTACAAAGGTTGAGGTTCGCACATGGAGGTGTAAAGCGATGGATCGATCCCAATGGAAGAATGTTTTCGAGCAGGCCAGGGCCCTAAATGGGATAAAGCGCCACTGATGTAAACATTTCAGACATTTGGGTGGGAAGTGCTAGAAATAACGATAATAAAAGGACATCACTAACTCTTCCACCAGTACAATATTAAATAAATTCAGTCCAGTTGGGAGCCCTTAGGGTATGTTTTTTATAGAGAGATACTCCTTAGCTTATACTCGCCCCTTAAAACTTTATAGGCCCCAGAAATTTATTGATAAATTCAAAATGCAAGAATGCATTTTTGTAACATAACGTATTTAAATTTAGTTTCGCATCATTATACATTTAACTGTAGAGCAACGGGAGAGATGCTAGTTAAGACTTTATGTGTCATTTGACATAAGAGCCATCGTGTGAGGTCTGCAACCCGTATAGCTGCATGGGGCCTCGTATATTTTAGGGGCTTAAAGTTGGGCTGTAATTACATTAAATTATCAACTTTTACTACTAGGTTAGGAATGACAAAACCGAAAAGTAGCACGGGTGCCATAAAAAGTCAAGCGACGTCTCTGCTTGACTAAATGTGTTATGCAAACATTTTTTTTAAATTGAAAAGTAATGTATTTTTAAAGTTATTATTTTAAAATATTTTTGGGGTCAACTCCATAAAAATAATGAAATGACTACAAAATATTTTTTAAAACTAAAAAAAAAATAATTCCTTCCAAAAAAGGGATCCATCCCAAAAAGAAATGCTAAAATAGTTTTACAATTTGAACGAAAAAGAAATTCCAACAACATTTGTTTATTTCTAAATATTTCCAAGTTTCACCAAAGTCAAAAAGAAAAAAAAAAAGCTTTTCTGTACAAAAGGCTATAGACTGTATCTTTATAGGTTTTCAAAATTGGTATTTATTTATAAATCATGTGTAATCCGACATAATTGTTCAGAAGTCAAGAACTGTTTACAATTCTCAATATTCAGTTGATTGAAATGTTAATTAAGATTTTTAGACTACTATAATTTGCTTCAGATAATTACAACTTGCCTCTTCGATATTATACTTGAAAACAATTTTTTTACCAATTCCATATAATTTTTTTTAACTACTACCAAAAATGGCATTTACAAGATAATCGAAATACTCGATTTTTTTTTATTCGTTGTTTAAATATATATTATATTCTTTCTACTGTATTATCATCTTAAAATATTTTTTTTTTAAATAGTTCAAACAGCTGGGGAAGATTGTTTATTATTATATTAACAGAGAAAAGTCATTGGGTATTTAATAAATAAAGACCATTTTTTTTTTAAAATCATTTTACTCTGTTCCCAAACTGTGTTAAAAAATTAGAAGCGCACTCGATTAAATAATTATTGATGAAACGTCCACTATTTGTATGTAACCGGTTAATTCCTAATTTTTTGTTTTAAAATTATTATTATTATTATTGTTGTTTTTTTGTTTTTTTAATTTTCATTTTATCTAAGTCAGTATACATCTATGGAATCTACTACATTAAAATGTTTGCTAAAAATTATTTTTTAAAGCATGATGCTATTATACAATATAATTTGAAAACAGATTGCACATGTTTATTACTTAGTAAGAACTATATTCAATTTATAGACATTTATATCGATGTAAAGGTAGTTTAAATACAGGGTTATTAAAAAGTCTTTCAACTTGTGCAGCTGCAAAATGTAATTAAATAAAAGATACCGATATCTGCGAATAAGAAAAAAGTAAGATTTTAGCTTATGATCAGGAGCGGCCAATTTTCAAAACAATACGACATTTATAATCGATTTCTGCGAGCCTGTAACAAGATTAACCTGAACGATATGGGTCATCAATATATATCGAACAAAGCGATATTTTATTTATTCCAATAATTGTAATCGATGAAAGGCACACATTTCAATAACTTTTAAAAATGTTATAAAAATTTAATTTAGTGCATTTTTTTTAAAATTATTTTTTCTTACACATTTTCCCACGGGGGAGGGGGGGGGGCACTTGACTTGCTCCGGGGGGGGGGGGTGGCATTCGGAGGTATGCCTGAAAGAAACCCTGACCATTGCCTCCTAAGCTACGGTTACGCATCAGCCATAGTCTATAGATAGTGTAGCATGGAAATAATGGGGTCAGTTTGGCTCCGTGGGCTAAAGGGATTGAACATGTAGTACGATGAACGATGACAATAATAAAGAAGTCGAAATAAACAGAGAACGAAATGCCTTCAATGCTTGATATAATTTAATTATTTTTAAATTTAAAAAAAAAAAAGAAAAAAATATGTTAAAATTCACAAGGTTTGGGCAAATTTTCATAATTATTCCCCAGATCCCAAGTGGGGTTTATAATTCCCAAGTTCTTGGGTAATATCCCAAGGTCTGGTAGCACTAGTTTCTGTCTAAAAACTAACCCTCGTCGTTACACTTCCGGACATGGAAGATGGCTGAAGATTCGGATTCAGTTGTAAGTTATTTAAATAAATTAATTTCATTCATCTTTATTTTGATTTTTCATTTAATAAAATTAAATTGTTTTAATAATAAAATCTTAATGATTAGGCCTTATTAGTTCTGTCGTTTGCTAACCGAAATTCGTGACAATCTATGTGAACGATGAGTATGAGTAAGTAAGTAAGAATGATTGAAAATTAGAACTATAACTTTAAGAATGTGAAGAGAGAGAGTAGCCTAGTAGCGCCTTTAATTTAAGTTACCTAAGCCTTTCTTCTGTCCTCTCTCAACTTAATGAGTTGATCTCATCTATGATAATTTAGGTAATCTTGCAGTTCAGGTGCGTATATTATTTCTGATCGAATTTCGTATTATCGCATGTACACTTACACTTCACTGAAGTTACATGTATTCGTCATTAAATTAAACCCAGGCAGTGATAGTTAATAGTTAACTAGACTAATACTATTTAATACTGAGTTATACAGTGCTTATTTTCATTTTATTTCTAAAGCATGTTAGTGTTTGAACATCCCCCAACCTGCCATAGCTATATTTGCGTATCCGGAAATTTGATAGAAATAAATTTGGTCGACGGAAAATTGATCGACGGAAATTTGATCGAACGGAAATTTGGTCGAATCGTTTTTTTTAATTTATATGTTAAAATTTTGTGTCAAATTTATTTTTGAACGCATTATTTTGTTTTACTATATAGTATAGTGCGTTCAAAAAGAAATTTGACGAAAATTTTAACGTCTGGACTGAAAAAAAGTTTCGACCAAATTTCCTTTCTATCAAATTACCGTCGATCAATTTTCCGTCGACGAAATTTCTTTCGATCAAATTTCCGGTAACCCTATATTTGTAGGTACTTTGACACAAACTTTAAATATTGTCCGATTGCCATGAATGATACATGTTTTTTTTCACCCTGTTGCCACATTTTTTATCACCTATAAGTCATAAGTTGGTATGCTAAATGAAATTTTCATACTGTAGGCATGTTCACAAAAAGAATGGTTGGGTGTGGGGGGTGTTGAACTAAATAAATTTTTTCTTTTTTTATATGGGGTCTATAAATATAATATAATTCCAAACAAAGGCCTCTGCATGGGCTTGGACATGGTGAATGGAACGATATCAAACTTAGTACACTTACATTTGAATATCCATATTAAAGAATCGGTACTGAAGGGTAATGCCCTCATAATTTTATTTTTTCCTGAAACTTGCCAATATACACAGCGTCACTCGTGATAGCATTCGGAAATGAACTTCTTTAAGGTGGTCCACGGGGGAAAATATCGATATTTATATAATTTTTATCAAAAATGAGATTTTGGTGAATTTTACTAGATAAACATCTTAGGAACATTTTGGTTTTTACTATTTTCATAAAAAAATAATTTAAAGTTGTTAAAAATGTATTTAAAAGTAGGATGGTAAGAGCAAATTTTGACCTCGGGGGCAAAATTCAGGCTCTGTAAACCCCTGACGCGCCCCTTCGCTTTTATAATATAATTACAACGCAATGTAGACATATTTGGTATCGATCGAAAGCTTAGCCTATCTACTCGGTAATGGTATCGCCCACTAAAAGGTCCAGAAATAAGCCTGGCGGATTCTCTTTGTTCTGCAAACCCTACACATTTGGAATCATTTTTCGTTCAAACAAATTTTCTCATTGGTCGAGATTTAAATTTTTCAGATAACACCAATTATCATTGGTCGGCTAAATTTAGATTTGACGTAGTTGAACAAATCTATCCCACAATGCATTGCCCGACTCCCATTTTTTTCACTTCGGATCATTCCGTGCAGTTAGCGTTACCCGTTTCCATCGATCGACCTTACTTTTGCTATCGTCAAATAAATTCAAATTTGAACTTATTTTCTTGCTTTGAAAAGGTAAGTTGAACTTATTATTGTATAATGTAATGTATAATAAATATTTTTAGCTAGTTTTAGGTGTTCCAGCGAATTTTGAGCTAGGTTTAGTCAGATAGTAGTACAGTAGGCTTACTACATATAATAATAATTACTAACGGTTACGCCAGTAACGGAGTAACGCACATGTGTACGCTTTTGATTAGAAATAAAGGTTCTTTATGCCTAATTATACGAAATTGAGATAGATAATTGTATTTTAATATAACTACTAGTTCAATATTATCGTTCATTACCTTTGTGTCCATACACGTGAGTGACAAATTAGGTTTTTATGTTTTAAAATTTTATTGATTTATTGCGTTGTCAATGACAACATTTCAGTCATTTATTTAGTGTTATACCGGTAATAATATAAATCAAAATGAATTTCAACGAATGGATGGAATAAGCCAAGGTTTCCCTTTTATTTTTTTATTTTAAATAATAATAGAAATTGACGAATATACCATTTTTTAGTGTTTTGTTCCACAACATTTACCAGTATTACCAATGCCTAAGCCTATGCTATTTTTTATAATGCTAGTAATACTACTAATAAATAATAATTTTTTTTGTTCTAAATAGAAAATAATGGCACCCATGTCCAAGAAAATGCAGATGATGAGACTAGTGGAACAGGAAAAACAGAAGAGGGGCCACACATCACCACCAGCTTCGTCACCAGCTCCACAACCAGCTTCGTCGCCCGCTTCACCACCAGCTTCGTCACCAGCTTCGTCGCCAGCTCCACCACCCGCTTCGTCGCCAGCTCCACCACCCGCTTCGTCGCCAGCTCCACCACCCGCTTCACCACCAGCTTCGTCGCCAGCTCCACCACCCGCTTCTAGATGTGAAGATTCTGTGGCATCATCTGCGTCAAAAACCAAACTTCATGCTTTTGAATGTCAGCACACCTTAGGCCTCTCTGCCTCATCCATCATTCAGGTAGATGCCCTCCAGCCACTTTTTTTAAAGTTTACATGCCCTGAATGCAGAGAGGGACACTTTATTCTCCGCAGCGACGACAAGAAACGTTCTGGACTTGCATTATTCTTAGAGGTGGTTTGTAATATATGTGACTTTGTCATCTCATCTTCTTATACATCAGTTTTATGCACTGGCAAAACTGTTGTCAACAAAAGAGCTGTGGCAGCATCATTAGTGACTGGATTGGGGCTTGCTGGTATGGGGAAGTTTTTTCAAATAATCAATGTACCAAACATTCACCAAAATACATTCGACCAGAATGCTACACTATCACCCTGCATCAATCACTACCAAACTACAAGGATAACGTGCAGAGGTAGTAGACATTGATGTGTCCTATGATGGGAGTACGCTCACTCAGGAGGGAAAGTGTTATATCTGCATACCGTACCTCACATGATTCCAGAATTTTCTATATTATTATCATAATATTATTTACGAAAAGGGGTTGGTTTTAAAAACATGGCTTTATTAATTTTATATCTGTGTTTTTATATTGATTTTTCATTTATGAATAGTATATGCACATGGTATAAGAATCCTATATTGTTCAAGTAGTCTTTGATTTTAACAAATATATTATTTTGGTTTTCTCAACTTTGCGTTTTTCAGATTTTTCAAGTATGTCAAATGCATCACGGGGAAAAGTATTATGGTTACAGGCTTCAAAATTTCCATGCTTCTTACCATTGGTATTATCTACATAATAACACCTCCTACTATAAGATCAGTCCAATAGAACTTTTAAAATTATTTTTTGTTTATTATAATATTTTTATTTGGGACGCAGGTTGACATTTTGAAAACACGGCTTTGTTAATTTTAAATCTTTTTATATCTGTGTTTTTATATTGTTTTTTCATTCGTGAATGGTTCATGTCCATGGTATATGCATCCTGTATTGTTCAAGTAGTCTTTAATTTAAAAAAAATTCTTTTTTGTTTTTCTCAACTTTGCGTTTTTCAGATTTTTCAGGAATGCGAAATGTATCAGGAAGAAAAGTATTACACTATTAATTTTCTATCTTTTATATCTGTGTTTTTATATTGTTTTTTCATTTATGAATGGTACATGTACATGATATATGCACCCTGTATTGTTCAAGTAGTCTTAAATTAAAAGAACAAACATTTTTAAACTTCTTCTTCGATTTTCTCAACTTCATGTTTTTCAGATTTTTTAGGTATGCCAAATGTATCAGGAGGCAAAGTTTTATAGCTACAGGCTTTAAACTTTCCATGCCTCTTACCATTGATATTATCTACATAGTGACACCTTCTTCTTTTAGATCTGTCCAGCAGAACTTTTTAAATAATTTTTTTACATATGCTACCCCCTGTATTTTGCCAAAAATTTATGTGACCCCACATATATGTCATTTGTAGATGCTCCAATCATTTTAATGCAGTAAGCTGGGTGTAATTTTTTTAACAACTGTATTATTAATGAGTGTGCAAAGTTTCATTATGAAATTGAGAAACCTTTTGGTGTTGATACATTTTGCGTAACGGTCAATATTGGTATACAATTTTATATTTTTTGCAATAAAAGTCAAAAAAATTTTTTTTAAAATAAACTACTAAGTTTTTTTGTCTTTCTATTGGTGTATAGTTAGTATGTACTAAAAAAAAATTTTTTAATTCAAGAGACATAGAAATTTTTTTTTTGACCCATGGACCACCTTAAAAAGCCCTTTCACTAACATCTAAATCATGGGGCCTGTAAAAAAAGAGGGAAATGGAAACTTGCAATCTGGCATGTAGGGTGAATTTAATAACGAAGTGGATGCGTACACCGCGGTGGTGTGCCTAGCGAAACTATGGGCGTAGGCCTGCGTACACTGTGGCAAAAATGTACCATTGAGCTGGTTTTAAGATACGGCAGTGAAATGTGAACTTTTGTGGTCTTGTGGTAGAGTTAACGCTAAGGGATCTTATATTATGTGATTTACTAGATGGGGATCGAATCTTACTTTTTTTTTTATCTTCTTCATTTTAATTAAAAGAATACTTTATATTTAATTTATGTTCATTTGTAACAGTAGTTTCATGAGAATTTAAAAAATATTTCGTAGCAATTGAAATATTTTAAGCATATGTTGAATTAGAAAATAATAAGAAATGAGAAAAAAAATAGAATGTATGATATATAGTATATAGGTTCATCCATTTACGCACTATGGAAGGAGAACGTTGTTGATTTTGGATATTTTGCATACTGCTGCGTATAGCAGTTATCGGAGGGGAGGTGCGTATTTTTCCTTTCGTATGATGATAATTTGAAGCTAACCAGCTCCTTCTTCTGACATTATGCCCAGTTACAGTTCACTTGATATTTGGCTCCTCTACCTAATGTGCCGCCGAAATCTCTCGTACATTTTTGAAATTTTTTACTTCAAAATATGTTCCTGGATAGTTGGATATTTTTTTATCTGAAAGTTTCTTGGACAATCGTTTTACAGTGTGTAATTTCTTGACAGGACATTTTAGGACATCAGAGCGCCGTGAGCATGTTAATATTTAGCATGGAAATGAGCGCTATATGACTATATGGCTATATAAGTACTCAAATCAATCAATCAAAGAACCTACATTCGTAAATTTAATAATTATCTTGAATTTCTGACACTCAAATACATCTATTAAAGCCAATTTTAACCTAAAAATCTGTGCAATCAATAATATATGTGGGGGGGGGGTTACGCCACAGGTTAAGATATAAAATGCGTTTCACTTACGAAGAGGCCAGATACGACCAATAAAATACTAAGAAATGCTTGCTCTTTACAAAAGTGTGGAACTTACCCAAGTATCTTCCTCTCAACCTCCAAAATTAAAAAAAAAATTATATTACCAATTTTTTTTTTTTAGATTACAGTTTCAGTTTTACAGGAACGTCATTCCCTTGCGTTCATGCAGGACTCAAGTCCTGCGCACAATAAAAATATCAGTTCTACTTTTGTTTAATCTTGCAGGTATTAGATAACTTTTAAATAAATAGTTTTCAAGAGTTTAACATTAATTTTACAAGTACCGCATAGAGTTACAGACTGGCAAAGACCAAGGTTTTGCTGCTTTACCGCCGCGGTGTACGCAGGCCAAAGACCATGTTTTTTCTAGGTACACATCGGCGGTGTACGCAGGCCAAAGTCCATGGTTTTGCTAGGTACACCGCCGCGGTGTACGTAGTGCCAGCCTTTAAAAAAACAAGAAAATGGAGAGATCGTTTAATCTACCAGCTATGTACCAATGGGGGCTGTAAAAATCAATTAAAAGAAATAGTTAGTGCTATACAATTTAGTGTTAGTGTTAACTAATACTGTCTGAACTTAATTTTATAAAGAATACACATAAGTTTACATGCGATAATACAAAATTGGATCAGAAATAATTTACGCACCTGAACTGCAAGATTACCATAATTCAACTCTCAAAATTAAAGAAGCTGAGAACCAACAAATGTAAAAGTCTAAGTACAAATTTACAGGGGGTGGGGCAATATTATATAAATGTAATATTTATTAATATATAATAATCTCTTAATATATTTTGCTTATGGTGTGTCCAGCTTCTTTTTAACAACCAGAAAATGAGAAGTTAACTTTTTTTTGTAATACTTGGACCACTGGTTATTTTCTAAAAATACTCTGACTATGTGTAAAAAAACTGCATTTGGTTAAGCTCTAGTTATGGATTATGCTGGCATTGAAATTCAAAAATATGTTCTAGGCAAAACTGAAGCTGTAACTTCAGGTCCAACATACATAGCCATCAGGTCAGGCAAGCATTCCTCATCATTAGCTTTTGCTCATGGACTAAACTATGAAAAGCTGCTTCAGTTGAAAGAATTTGACACTGTCACAAAGAAGGAGAGCAATAAGATAGTCAAACCTGTTCTTATCATGTCTATGGATGGTGGACCGGATGAAAATCTGAGACATCAAAAAGTCATCGATGTGGCAATTCATCATTTTCATCTACTATGCCTATTGTTACAATAGAATGACACCTAACTACTCCATGGGAAGATGAAAGCAGCAAGAAACTATACAATAAATGTCATTGTTGGAGAAAAGCAACTTATAATGGTGAGGTGTTTTCTTCCAGATACGAGAGGGAGTTTCATCTTCAACATAGATGAAGTAAATACCAAGTTATATGAGGACCTTCACTCTGTCATAGCAGGCGTTCCAAAGCAGGAGAAGCGTATAATTCTTGATGACTTCAATGCTCGAGTTGGTAGCTACCACATCGCTTGGCATGTGACTCTTAGGAAAGTATGTAGTGGGCCAGTGCAACAGCAATGGTCTTCTCTTGCGCCAGACATGTGTAGATCATGAACTGCTGATTACTAATATGATATTTCACCTTCTGACGCATAATCTGACATCCTGGATGCATCCTTGTTCAAAACATTGGCACCTCATCGACTATGTCATCAACAGTCAAGATGTGCATGTAACCAAGTCTATGTGTAGTGCAGACTGCTGGACAGATCATCATCTTATTATCACCAAACTCAACCTAAACATATGACCCAAAAGATGTTCACAAGGAAAGAAGACCCCTAAACGTCTAAATACCACAAAGTTGAAAAGCCCCAACATTAAGAAATCTTTTGTGGATGCTCTGGAAGAATGTATGGAGTCCACACTATTGGAAAATGAGAACGTAAAAGCAAACTGGGCATCACTTAGATCGATGTTATGCAACGCCGCCATGGAGTTTCTGGGGCCAAGCTAAAAAAAACACCATCTCCACCACGCTTCCCTAAACAACCCAAGGTCAGTCCAAATGAAAGATGCGTACCACAGTATAAGAAGAACGGTGCAGCAAAAACTGCATCTAATGCAGAATAAATGGATGAGCGACAAGGCCAACAAGATCCAAGGCTATGCGGACCGAAATGACCTAAAAAAATTCTAGTCTGCTCTGAAAACAGTCTACGGCCCCACTTCATCTTGATCATCCCCACTTCTGAGTGCTGATGAGAAATCTCTAATCACTGAGAAGGAAAAAAAATTTTGGACGCTCTGCTTAATACTTTGACAACATCCTGAATCGACCTTCATCCATCAATGATGAAGCAATAAATCGTCTCATACAGGTGCCATTTAATCAAGAACTGGAAGACCCCCCTACCCTAACTGAGACCCAACTGTATGCCTTTTTTCAAGCAGCAAAGCACTAGGTGATGACTCAATCCCATCTGAAGTACACAAAGAAGGGGGGACAGCTCTGCCTGAAAAGCTTCACCAGCTGTCATACTTAAGTGGCAGCAAGAGACTATGCCACAGGACTTCAAATATGCATCTATTGTTCACCTGTACAACCGTAAAGGGAACTGTCAATCATATGACAACCACTGTAGCATATCATTGCGCTCAATTGCAGGCAAGATATTAGCCAGAATCTTGCTACACCGTCTTAATAGGCATCTTGAGCAGGTTCTACTGCCAGAAAGTCAATGTAGCTTCTGGAAGGAACGAGGAACCACTGATGTGGTTTTGCGGCGAGACAGCTACAGGAAAAATACAGTGAACAAAATGTTGACCTCTTCTCTACCTATGAAGACCTGACCAAAGCTTTCAACACTGTCAGTAGAGAGGACCTTTGAAAGATCGTGGCCAAATAGGAATGCCTCAGGAAGTTCGTGTCAATGGTACGACTATTCCATGATGGTTTGTGGGCTAGAGTTCGGGATAATGGAGAGATGTCCAAACCATTCCCTGTAGCTAATGACGTGAAACAAGGCTGTGTACTGGCCCCAACTCTTTTCAGCCTCATGTTTTCCGCCATGCTGACTGATGCCTTCAGAGAGGGAAACGCAGGAATTGGCATCAGATGCTGAAATGACAGTAATCTATTCAACCTCAAGAGGCTACATGCCTAAACGAAGGTCCAGAAAGGCACCATCAGAGACCTCCGGTGTGCCGACGACTGTGCCCAAACGCTGTATCAGAAGTAGATATGCAACGCTGCATCACAAACTATTCCAATGCCTGCACAAACTTTGGGCTCACCATTGACACAAAAAAGACAGAGGTCCTATACCAGCCAGCTCCTCGAAGATGTTATTTTGAGTCCAACATTCAAGTATATGGCGATAGACTTAAGGTGGTGAATAGCTTTTCTTATCTTGGCTGCACACTGTCTCAAAGCGCAACTATCGATGAAGTTAACCTCCAAATTGCAAGAGCCAGTGCAACCTATGGCAAATTGACTAAGAACGTATGGACCAGGAGAGGTATCAGCACTCAAACTAAAATGTATATAAGGTGGCTGTTCTCCCAACGCTTCTCTATGTCTGTAAAATGTGGACAATATACCAACGCCATGCAATAATGCTGAACCATTTTCATACAACAAGACTCAGAAAAATCCTCAACATTAAATGGCAGGACAGGGTCCCAGACACTTAGGTGTTCACACGGGCAGGTCTCCCAAGCATCTTTATTACTTTGAGATTGTCAAGGAAATCGGTCTGCTGGCAAGCAGAAGAAACGTTTTAAAGACAACCTAAAAGGATCGAACATCATGGCATTCCACTTTACGCAGGAGCTCCTTGCAACATGAAGTTAGCAGAAGAGCGGCTGCGCTCCGGAATGGGCCTCATTAGCCATCTGCGCACCCACAGACAGAACTAGCTCAAATCTGATGATTAAAGTGGTCATGGTCGACTCCCGACTGACAAACTACAACAAAAAACGATTGTCAGCCGTACTGACAATCATATTCATACTTACAAAAAACAATAATATTTATTCTTTAACAACATTTTAATTGATTCTGCATAATAACATTTTATTGTAAAAACTTTTTAACTTGTTAACAAGCTAAAGATGTAACAAAATGTTTTCCTACAATTTGTGTTATTTAAATAGATCAGCACAAAGTAAAATTTATATATTTATATATATTATAACTCATTGGGGGGGGGGGGGGGTTATAGGTATAAAATGTTGACAGGGGGGTGGTCATTGAAAGTTTGACAGTTGTGGACTGGGGGTGGGGGGACGACATCCTATTAAAGTGGTTGATTTGCACTGCTCGTTTACCATAATTTTCAAGAGATTTCAAAACTGTTGCAATTATCCAAGTTTTCTTCAAGCAAGCCAGCAGGCGATAAGAAAATACCATGCCATTACTAACAATCACAATTTTGTGTAGATTTGTATATTTGTAAATGATTTGATATTGGTTAGCAAAGTTTTTTTTAAAAATTGTTTTTTTGGGGTTAAAATTTATCAAATAATAGTCATATTTAAGTTTAAATGGGCTGTGTCACTCCACAAATTATAATGCCACTTATCCACCTCCAACTACCCCAAACTAATGGTGGGAGCTATCCACTCTGATGACATATATGCATGTTATACAGTATGCCTTAGTTTAATTTTATGAAATATATTCCTGTATGAGATAATGTGGCGAAAAGTACGTTGTCTAGGAGATTAGGTCCCTTCTCTAGCCACAGACATTAGTTTTCAGAGTCTAAAACTCCGGGTCGTCAGCTCCTGGAGAGCTGATACTTGTAGAGTCTCCTGGCTCCTACAAAGCCGATAGTTTAAAAGGAAACACCAAAAGGCAGTCCAACAATAATCAAATCTATTTAATTCCTTGTTTAAAATATAAGTGTTCAAACACATCACCTTCTACTGAATAGTCAGCTAAAGTGACTAACAAATCCAATGAATACACCAACAGAATTATTAATTTATATTAAGTCCCACTCAAAAACACACTCAGGTCGAAATCCACGCTCAATAATAATCTCTCTCTCGCTCTAATAATAATTTCTCTCTCTCTTATACCCTCACAGAACATGCACTCGTGATATCAACAAAATAGCTAACATTCGTTCACCCCTTTCAATATTCCCAAACTCACAACACTCACTTCCTCACCTGGGTTTCCCCCCCCCCCCCCCCTTTTTCCCCAAACATACACAGAAAAGGTAAACACACGATCTGACCGTGACAGATAACGTTTATTATTGCTATTATTATTTAATAAAGATTTATTAAATATTATTTGGTACACTACTAATATGGAAATAAGAATGGGTACAAATTGTACACAAAAATGTTTACTTAATAATAATGAAAAGCAACCCTACTGAAAACATTTAAAGTCAATTAATTACTGTATGAAATGGTAAAATTTTCCTTTATAAACTATTTAGTTTCAGGTGTTAAGGGGCCATCCTTAAAATATGTGCGCAAATTCAAATTTTGTAACCCCCCATTGCTCACATACTTTCTACAAAGAGCTTTCGATCCCCCAATAAAAAAAAAACACAACTAAAGCTAAATATGACATCCCAGTAAAAAAATTTGTCGCATCTTTTCACCTCTGTTTGGTGAGCCCAGTGGTTCCCAAATATGCACCATGTTACCCTGGGGTGCCATCATAATTGCCCTTGGGCAGGACCATTAGAAAGGGGCAAAGGGGTTACTTGTCCTGGGTGTCATCATCTTAATTGAAACTATAAAATCACTTGTACTTCACTATACAAGGGGCGCCAAAAAAACATATTTTTACCGGGCGGCTCTTTTTTCGATTTATTGAGGGACACAATTTTCAGGATTTGCCCAGTTGGCTGCTTTTGCCCTCCCCTGGGCTCCTGCAGATTCCTCACTGGCTCACTGCAAATGATGTTTCTTAGTGACATACATACCTGTTTTATTTATTTTACCCAAACCTTTAATTTGTTCTTTTTAAATATATTCTCTATTTTGAAGTGTTTTTACTTGTAAGAATTTAACACAAGGCGCCTTGTGCAAACATAAATTGTGGCATACATTTTTTTTTATTATAACGGGACACAATAGTAGCCAAGTCATTGCTGATAAAATCAGTGTATTTATAGAGAACTATGATTTGTGATGGCAAATATCCGAAATCACTGTAAAGCTTCTATGTAATATAATCCAGTCACAAGTTTATTTGTATCAAAGTTCAACGTATCACAAGTCTTTGCTTGAAATTTGATTAAAAAAATATAACAAGTAATGATATAAATATTAAATTTAAAACTTTTTCTCCCATTCCAATTTAATTCAAACAGTTGGGATGACAAGTTTCTTTATCAAATTCTTCAAAATTTTCTAATCCAGAGTTGCAGTGAATGGTATGCATGTACCTGGAATTGAAATAATGCTCCCACTAACCTACATATTCACACTGAGAGTGCAGTGTAACATTAAAGTCACAATTACTTCATACCATAAATATAAAAACACTTTATGATAATACTAAATACATTTTAGGCATCTTCTGGCCTTGTGTCTGAGGATGAAATGTTTGCTTCTTCAAGTACAAGTCATTTTGAACCAGGGGAAAAGCCTAGTACATCTGCTACTGATTCTGATGAGCTAACTACATATCCAAGAAGGAAGATGAAATTAAAAGATGATAAAATGTGTGGTGTGTGTGGAGATAAAGCTTTGGGCTATAATTTCAATGCTATAACATGTGAGTCATGCAAGGCCTTCTTCAGGAGGAATGCTTTGAAAGACAAGGTAATCAACTTACTCCTTACCCTTTAAGATACAAATATAGAGTTTTTTTCTTATTACACCTTTTGTTAATTTTCAAAAACTTATAGCAGTAATGGGTAAACAATGAGTTTAAGGGAAAAGTACAGTTTTACAGTATTAATGGCTTAACAATGGAAAAGTGCACTGGTACAGTATTAATGGGTAAACAAAGGATTTAAGGGGAAAGTGTACTGGTGAATTAAAAATTTTGTCAAAAATATGAACTTTTTAAATCCTTTATGTTAACTTTGCTTTAGTTCGTGACTGGGTGGCGGACTGACTAAATCTTCAGACAGCTAATTGATCCACTTCTCGTCAACCTATCGAGCTGAAACTTGGCCCATAGACTCGTTGCAGATAAAAACACATTCAATCAAATTTTCAGCCCAACCCTCAATTCCTAAAAATTACCCTTTTTTGAAGGGAAGTTGAAGGAAATATAATACTGATTTCACAAATTATAATTCCACATAACGGCACTAAATGATATTCTTTTTTAAGAAATATTGCAAGTGCGTTCGTTTGTAACATATTCTTTTGTTTTTCTGAAATAGTTTTTTTTTAAATGTGCGATGTAAAAGTGGGTGGGTCATTAGAATATAAATATAGTTCAGGGATGTGAAAAAAATGTGTGGTGGATGGGGCGACACACACTAATCTAATTGGGATTCTTATAAAGTGCATCAATTGTATGCAAGTTTTGTCAAATGTTCAGCACCACCCCCCATTGCTTGATATAACATTACGAAGAACTTTGTTTTTAAGAGGTGTTTAAGTATCTTTTAAACTGTGTTCAAGGCCTGTCCAAGTTGTAAGCAGTCTGTGGAAGCTCATTGTAATGAGTCAACATTATGTTAATAAGAAAGAGGCAAAGCATCTAGTTACTCAATAATCATGATCACCGTGTAGGGGACCCGCGCCGAAAGGCAAAGGTAACGCACGGAAACTGCGTTAGAAAGAGCACGACTGCATGGTTTCCTACCAAGTGCAGCCGAAAATAACGTAGAAACAGGTCGGGATATGATTACAGTTGCCGCATGGATATGAGGCGAAGGCGTGTGGCGACCCTAGCCGATGATTCCAAATATGCAGACGTGAGGGTACTGCTCCTAGGCAACCTTCTCTTTTTGTCATTTCCCAGCTGCGGTGTGAATTAGTCATGCCGCAGAAAACCACGTAAACCCTATTAGAGGGCGTCTGTTAACACCTACGAGTCCCCCCGGGGTGGGAAGGGGGGTCTTTAGAGACGTAAATTATATCCACCCCAGCCCAAGGAAGTCCGGCCCGGTTGCTGTGTAAGCATCAACCCGGCTGGCCAGGCGTCCCTTCTCTGATGCGGCCTCACTCGCATAGTCAATCGAGTGGAAGGGTGGGTGGGGCTGTCTCAGGGGCGGGGAGCCCTCGGCATGCCGCTTCGCGGCCTGGCTGGAATAAAGACCACGGGGGGAGTGGTTGAATGCCAGTTGGGGGCGGTGGAGGTGTGTTGGGGAAGACCTTATGAGCCTTGGCTCGATGGTCTGCTGATTTTCTTAAGTATGTTAGTTAGTTACTCAATAACCAATGTGTAGTTGGTGTGTGTTTAAGAAAAATAGTTGGTGTGTGTTTAAGATATTTTTCAAAAGATTCTTGGTTGAAATTTTAATTCAGGTCTCTAACCCAATAGGTTGATGTTAACAATTTTCTCTGCTAAGATAAATTTTACATTTTTTGCTATAGTTATTTTTTTATGTATTTATTTTGGTTACTGTCTGTTAGTTGATTTTACATTGTAAAAAATTAACATGCCTGAGCTGAGATTGAAAAATGTGGGATAAATAAGTTTTAGAATATACAAGAGATTTTAATATTTTTTGCAAAATATGGATGTTTAAAGTTGGATAAGTCATACTGCATTAGTTGAACAGTTAATGTTACATTAAATATATTTTAAAATATATAATTTTTCTCTTATTATCACCATTGTTGTATTTTATATGCATTTTACATTTATGGAAAGCTGACCTTTCAAAACTATATGACTTACATAATTATATTTTTTTTAATTTTCTTTTCTTATTTTCTATAGACAATGGTGTGCCTTTTTGAAAACAAGTGCATTGTTGACATTCGAACTCGACGTTTTTGTCCAGCATGTCGAATTAAAAAGTGCTACAGTATAGGAATGAATAGAGAAATGATTTTAGGTATTGTATTGTTTTAATCATGTTAGAGATTCTGATTTAAATAGTTAATATGCGTGAAACAAAATCTTTTAATCAACTTTCTTATACAGTTATGTTTTGATAATGTAAACTCAGATTTTCATAACAGACACATTTTTTTTCATGTTTAAAAAGAGTATTAAAAAATGCTTACTTATCAAAATTATTATTTTTTTAAAAAAATTTGTGAAGACTGATTAATGGTAAATATTAATTATTTTTGTTTCTCTAGATGACACAGAAAGAAAGAAACGAATGAGTAAAGTCATGGCAAATAGGGCAAAACGAGAACCTTCCACGACTACATCATCTGTAGTGATGCAAATTAAGACTGAGATAGATCCTTATGATTCAATGATGTGTCTGCCTAGCGGGGACGTTGCTGCTGAAGTTGAAAGACCACCAACTCCATTTGGCAAGGCTCATGGCAACACATCTGATATCATCTTTAAACATGTCCCTAAACACTTGCTACCAACTGATAGTACCATGTACTATACCCTAACTAGGGATGAGTCCACCGTTCTCTCTGACATCACACAAGCTTATCAAGATACATTGGCTGCCATGCCAGAAATGGGACCTTATTCTGAGGAGAAAAAATACACTAAACCAGCCGACCTTGTAAATCATTCAGAAGTTTGCGTGCGAAAGCTGATAATGTTTGTAAAACATTTGGTAGACTTTAAGAGACTCAGTCAAGAGGACCAAATAGCAGCTTTAAAAGCATGTGTCATGAAAACACTTTTATTGCGTTCAGCTCTATTTTACAGTATAGAAAAGGATGCTTGGTTAACACCAAAGGGAGAAATTCCTTCCAGTATCCTGAAACGATCCACCGGCTTTGTCTCTCTGCATAATAATCATGTTTATTACTGCAGAAGAGTGAAATCCATGGCACAGGAAGACTATCACATTTACGCACTTTTACAGGTTAGTACCGCTACTATTCTTTTTCCATGTTAACCCACGAACTGTGGCATAATAATTCTATATTGGGGGAGCTTTTTGAGTGCCTTTTGAAATAGCATTAAATGGCATAGAAATATTGATACAAGACTCCAATAAGTATATATTTTTAGAAAGGTAAATGGATGGGATAACGTTGGCTATATTGCTCACCCTGTAAAAAAATTTTGTTCAGTGTCCTTGACCCTGGAGTGCTCAAGAAAAAAAAATCAACAAGATGTCTTGCTTTCAAGTGCACAAAAGATCATTAATTTTTATAGATTCCATTAAAATGCTGATGCAAATGTGGTAGCCAATTCATTTATCTTTCAGAAAATGTATAGTTTGCTAAGGTTTTGATTACAATTAAGCCTCTGAAAGCAATTTTAGTAATTTTATGTCATTTATTACTGAAAAAAATAAGAATCTGTGACCACAGCTAAAACCAAGTACAACAAACAAAATCTCAGGAAAAAAAATTATTATTGACAAGTAAACATTTAAAAAGGAACTGTGGAACTGATTTGGGTTGTCTAACTATAACATTTATTAGTTCTGATCTATAATCTGTAGCTTCTGTGACTAAAATTCAGTCAGTCCTTGCCCAACCTGCGGGCCTGACTTGAAGTCTAATAGTAGGCCTTCTTCAGTATTACTAGGACTAGGAGAAGAATCCCAACTGAGCTCATCATGGGGAATGTTAAAATCATCATCAGTATCACTTAAATCCTCCCCTTAAAGGCTTTCAAAGATATTTCTTTTAGTTCTCATATAGAATGCCCAGCCATGGCTT
Organism: Omphiscola glabra; assembly: GCA_964017045.1. Taxonomy (NCBI): domain Eukaryota; kingdom Metazoa; phylum Mollusca; class Gastropoda; family Lymnaeidae; genus Omphiscola; species Omphiscola glabra. Next base: position 86,184,100 of record OZ024794.1, on the reverse strand, counting down.
CATCCATTTTAACTTTAAAAAAACAACGATATGAAACTCCGATTAAAAAGTACTTATTGTTAAGTTATCACCCGGAAGATGATTGAACTATTAATAAAAGGAAGTGGTTATAATTCTGGTTAAATATTGGATTGGAAGTTGCAATCTGACCGTGTTTTTTATCTGCCGATTTTTTTGGCCTCCACAGTACAGAACAGAAAAAACAAACGACCACAGTTCGTGGGTTAAATTATGTTTTGAATATAAATCTTGGTTATTCAGTACCATAGCAGTTTGTAGGATCAAAATAATTTGGTTGAATCTTCAGCTCCAGGAAACCATTATTTAATTGTGCTAAATTTTGCAGTCAACTAAGTACTTTATCTCAAAAGTTTGCACATATTTAAATCAAGATACTTTAGGAACCCCTGTATATTCAAGGCAGAATAGTATTTCCTTAATTCTTGGTTATCAATATATAAATAGGTATTTTTCTTTCATGACTGTAGGTTTTAATTATATTTGATCCAGCTGGGATGAATATTACAAGTAGAGGACTTGTCTCTTCAATTCAAGACCGCTATATTTTACTTCTAAAACACTACTTGGAGTCGAGCTTTTCCTATGAATATTCCAAGGAGTATTATGTTAGTGCTCTGGATCGCTTATGTGACTTGAGAGTTCTCAGTGAGGAACATGCCAAAATTTTGCTACAGGTGAATCCTGTGGATGTTGAACCTCTGATGTTAGAAGTACTCAACCTAAAGTGAGCACCTTTGTTTAACTACAGCTCTACATACGTTGTACCTCCTAATTTTGGCTGTGATATGATAAAGACGATGTGATTAGCTGTTGATTATTGTGATTCATCATCATGGTAAATGTTTGTCACTGTGACTAGACCATTCTGTTGTGGTCTACAATTAGGTATTGATCTTTTTGGGAATAAAAGTTTTTGCCTCAAGGCATCTATCCACACTAAATAAAGTACGGTACTGAGTGAGTAAACCAAATTAGTTCTCTGCATTTTGTAGATTATGTTGACATTCCCTTGTTGTACCTTTTAAGTTGCAAATAACCATTGCTTATATCCAATTTCCTTTTATTTATTTTTTCTGGAAAATATCTCTATTTAAAAGATGTCATTACAATATGACATAAAACTCATTAGTTAATGAGAAATAAGTTTTGAGTGCCTGTCCTACAAAAATGCCTTTTGACTTTTTAAATCCACAATAATAAAATTTAAAGTGTTACTATCTTAAATTTTGTTGTAAAATTTTAATGTTACTGTTTTTTGCTATGAAATTATTGTATAGACAAATATGTGATTATGATTATTATTTATGATTATTTAATTGCATACATCTCTTTTCTCTTTTAAGCTAGTATAACTAGTAAGAAAAGAAATTGAACAGCCATAAAATTAAAACAAGATGAAAACGTTTTAAAAGTTATCAAAAGTAAACTGCTGATTGGTAGTGCAATATATGATTTATCTAGTTAGATACCCATATTTTTTAAAATTTACAAGCATTTTTTTTATTGGAAAAAAAAAATAAGTTTTAAAAAATAATATTTTTGTATTCAAACATCTTATTGTTACAAAGTAAGAGCTGTGATTGACAAAAGAATTAAATATTACTTCCAAACCGAGTATAAAAAAAAAATTATTAGTTAGAAATTTCATGTTGATAATTGTAAATGTTGATAACATTAACCGGTTGTTTAAAAAATGTGCTATTTTAGCTGATGATTGTTTCCATTTCATATGTTGATGTCTTAAATTTAAATAATGAATATAAAGATACTAGATGTGATTTAAAATTTTCAAACTTGTATTTATATGTATTGTTTGTAATATATTATTTCTTCATAAAACTAATTATTCAGGGATTGCCTTTGTAAGTGAATTAGAAATTCATGATTTTATGTTTAATGGAATTATCACATTAAATTTTAGGTTAATTGGACATTATTATATTAAGTAAACAATTAATTCTTGTTGTTTTAATGGTGTATGTCTGGTTAAAGAGGTTAGAGGGTCTCACACTCACATTGTCAGACCTGTTTACCCTCAAACTGTTAAAATCGTACAATATCATCACAAAAACATTCAATACATTATCTTAATAGTAAAAAATAAACATAGAGTATATAAAATGTATACACATCAAAATCGTACATTGTATGCCAAAATCGTAAGAGTAAACAGGTCTGCATTGTTATTAGCATAAACCCAGAATGGATTAAACCATTTGCTATTTGTGCATACATTTTTTAAAGGTTAACAAATTTCCTAGAGCAAATTACATACAATTTTGTCCAAAACAGTCGTTACATTAGATCAGTGCTCTTCAAACATTTAATTTTGGTGACACTTTTTAGACTTCTCTAAAGAAAGCAAAACCATTTTAAACCACAAAATGCTACAAATAATGTCGGCCTCAATGAATCAGGCTTAACTTGCAACAGTTTTTTTATCTAGAAAAAGACGAGATACAAAGTAATATTAAAGGCTGCACCTATAGGTACTCAGGTACCAGAATTGAGAGGTTGGGATTCAAAAACGATTTAAAATATTATTGTTGGGTTTGTAAGACCAAATGAGGTAACAAATGAAAGATAATTGCATGTACTATACGTTTGTAAACTTAATTCTTCATTTTAACTAAAATAAACTACTACAAATGACATCCGAATAGCATCAGTCAAAATGGACCCAGACACGCATCGCCGCCATTCGCACCCGGGTACCATTAAGCTCAATGCTATTCGGATGTCATTTGTGGTAGTTTATTTAAGTAAAACTGAAAAATTAACATTTCAAACGTATAGTACATGCAATTATCTTTCAGAGGTTGGGATTAAAATACGATTTAAAATATTTTTGTTGGGTTTGTAAGACCAAATGAGGTATCAAATGAAAGATAATTGAATGAACTATACGTTTGTAAACTTAATTTTTCATTTTAACTAAAATAAACTACTACAAATGACATCCGAATAATATGGTACATTTATTTTTAATTATGATACTAGTAATAGGATATTAGCAATCCATTTATTTGGATATGAAAATTAATTAAAGTCCCTATACTATAAATACTTTAGATCACTTTCAGGCCTTGCTTTAATGTACAATTAAAGAATACCAGTGCATAGACTGTAACTGTGTTAAATTCATGATAAATAAATTAATTGTTTTTGCGATTGTTACAAATGTTTTCCTTTTTTATTTCATCTGGTATGTTCTTTCAAAAAACAAAAGAAACATAACTTTTTTATGAAATATTGCATGCTTTTATCTGCACACTTTCTGTGATCTTTAGAAAACTTGCAGGTTTTATTGAAATTATTTTTACTATACAATCTAACTATAACAAAAATGAAGTGAAAGATAATGTATTGATTATAATGAGCAAGTTATTATTCTATGCTGGTCCATTGCCATGGCGCTACAGTCCACGGATGGCTCTGCTGCTATAGTCCATGGATGGCACTGGCGTTGCAATCCATGGATGACTCTGGCGTTGCAGTCCATGGATGACTCAAGCCTCTTATTATTTGCTCACCATCCCTTTTTTTGGCTCTGGTCTGATTATACCCTTGTCAACGTTCATAATTCTTGTTATTTGTACTTGTGTTGGTTGGTCACACAAAGGGAAAAAGCTCAACTCATACTTGCATATCTACTAGGTGAGGAAAAACATTCTTCATTAAAATTTTGTAATTATGAAATATAAATATTCTTTGAATTTTTACATAGTACTTTTTGTAATTGTGTCATTTTACTATTATTTCTGTCTTCTGAAATTCTTGCATCATTATATAATCCTGGAATTGCATATTAAGCATACTATGGTAAATGCCCCATACCTAAAATATAAAAGAACATTTGATGCTGAATGAGTTGTTAAAGGGAATATTAATATGGGAACCAAACCAGGTTAAAATGGTCTTGTTTTTTTTTTCAATTATAATTTAGTTCTTCTGGGGTTGGTGTGGAGATTAACAGTGTTTATATATAAATAAATTTAAGTGGGGCACCGTCTTCTTGTGTCAATACCATAACTGGTTTTATATTTCTCTAATATATACAAAGAATTGTTTATTTTACTCACAGTGAGTAACTTGGGGCTTTGATGTTTTCATCTTCTTTGGTTGATGGCAATGGTTCAACTATAAATTGCCTGGCAATGGTTCAACTATAAATTGCCTGGCAATGGTTCAACTATAAATTGCCTGGCAATGGTTCATTTATAAACTGCCTGGAAATGGTACCAGCTATAAATTGCTTGGCAATGGTTCAACTAAACATTTTCTGGCAATGGTGCAACTATAAACTGTCTGGTAATAGTTCAACTATAAATTGTATGGCTATGGTTCAACTATAAACTGCCTGCCAATGGTTCAACTATAAATTGTCTGGCAATGGTGCAACTATAAACTGCCTGCCATTGGTTCAACTATAAATTGTCTGGCAATGGTTCAACTATAAACTGCCTGCCAATGGTTCAACTATAAATTGTCTGGCATTGGGACCAACTATAAATTGCCTGAAAATGGTTCAAGTAAACATTGCCTGGCAATGGTTGATGCAGAAACTGCCTGACACTGGTTCAACTATAAATTGCCTGGCAAAGGTTCAAATGTTAATTGTCTAGCAATGGCTCAACTATAAATTGTCTGGCAATGGTACAACTATAAAGTGCATGCCAATGGGACCAACTATAAATTGTCTGGTAAGGGTTCATTTATAAATTGCCTGGCAATGTTCCTTTCCTAATTTTGACATTTAAAAACTGTTTGACAGATGTATATTTTTGTGTTTGCTGATTTTTAACCATTGTTTCTTGACATCACCTAAGGTTGTGACATCATACTTTGTCCCGCTTTGTTGCTATACAGTTTGTCCACTTATTTGTACTTGTACTGAAAATGATCAGACTGAGACACAAGAGAAACACCAAAAGAGTATAGCATCAATGTTTCACTCAAATGTTAAGTCTGTTCTGTCGCTGAGAAAACTGACAACACAGATATTTGACAAAAATGCAAGCATTTGTGAATAGTTGCCACTTTAGAATCCAACAATCAGGTGGTTCCACTTCTTCTTCTGTCCGCTTTTATCAAAGTGGCATCGCAGGGAGATATAGTTGATGGATTGCTGCAAGATGCAAGGCCTGGTGGAGGTGTCTTTTGTCAATTTTTAGAGTGTCCTTAACACAATCTGATGACAGGCATTCTCATCAGGTGGCCACTGTTGTCTCTATCTCTCTGTCGATTTTTCCTCACTCAGTGAAAATACTTCCCAGATATTTAAACACCCGTTTTGAAGAAACAGCTGACCGCTGATAGTTATGTCCAATTTTTCTTGGGTACAGCCCACTGACATGAACTCGGTCTAAGATGGTGGAGATGGATTGGTCATTCCATAACAAAACTTATCCAAATATAACTGGGAACCTTTGAGGATCAAGATGACGAGGAAGACCCAAAGAAAGAACTGAAAAGTCAGAAGATTGCTAGCAACGGCAAGGCATAAACAGATATTTTTAATAAATATGGACAGATATTGTTAATATTAACAGATATTGTTAATGGCCTATGCTCTCCTACGAGTTGAACAACAAAGAATTTAAAAAAGAATATCCTTTTCCAATTTGAAATTTTTATAAAACTTTTTGAGAGAGGTATATTTTTGTATCACTTTATCTGTTGTGTTAACAATTGTTTCTTGAAATCACTTAAGGTTGTTACATGCATATTGTGTCATCCTTTGTTGATATACCAATTGGATATATGTCAACTTATCTTTTGTTCTACTGAAAATGAGGTAAAAGAGAAACATCCAAAAAATATTGACATGAGTTTCCTAATACTTTGATTTACCAAGAAAGACTTCTGCTTGTTTCTGCAATAGTAAGCAAGTTAATACCTTGGTAGTAATCTGACAGTGAGATAAAGTGTGTTTGATCTGGTTCATAAGTTAATACCTTGGTTTGGTAGTTATCTGATAGTGAGAGAAGGTCTTAATCCCTTGGTAGTTATCTAACAGTGAGAGAAAGTGTATTTGATCTGGTTCATAAGTTAATACACTGCTAGTTATCTGACAGTGAGAGAAGGTCTTAATCCCCCCCCCCCCCCCCCCCCCCCGGTAGTTATCTGACAGTGAGAGAAGGTGTATTTGATCTGGTTCATAAGTTAATACCCTGTTAGTTATCTGACAGTGAGAGAAGGTCTTAATCCCTTGGTAGTTATCTGATAGTGAGAGAAGGTGTATTTGATCTGGTTCATAAGTTAATACCCTGGTAGTTATCTGACAGTGAGAGAAGGTCTTAATACCCTGGTAGTTATCTAACAGTGAGAGACGGTGTATTTGATCTGGTTCATAAGTTAATACCCTGGTAGTTATCTGACAGTGAGAGAAGGTCTTAATCCCCTGGTAGTTATCTGACAGTGAGAGAAGATGTATTTGATCTGGTTTATGCACTTCATTCTGGTTAATGATATTTGAAGTTTCTCAAGTCATCAATTTGGGCCCTTTATCTGGCATCCTTGATCTTCAGTCACATCAGAGATTCTGCTGCATCAAACAGGTCTCCCCCGCATCTTCACCATATTCATCAAGTTTAAGCTACACTGCCAAAAAGTACAGTATTATATAAGTTTAGCTTGACTAAAGATAAGCCAGGCCCACAGGAATAAACTGAAGGGTCATGTTGTGTGCTCTCTGGGGTACAGAAGCTAACTGAACAGCTGTCACAAAAAACCCTTTGCAAGCTGTAATTTCATGTCTATTTTATGCTTCTACAGCACAATAAATCTCTGTGCAATGATGTACCTTATTAGTCATATGGGAACCCACCGACAGAATCAGCTCCAGCACCCATGGTGACTAGAGTGGTCCTTGCCTAGTCAACAGGCGGACGCAGATGCTAGATTATAGAAATAGTTTGTTTTCCAACTGATTTATTAAGAAAATAATGAATTACTTTAGAGACAGTTTTTTTTTTCTTTTTCACAATTCAAACATTCCAATTATTTATTACTGGGTACTTCACAATTCCTTAATTCAATTATCAGAACATAACATATTGCAACAAAACATTTCTTATTTTATTGAAGAAAAGCGTAAAAAATGTGTTCTCTAGAAAAACAGATTAAGGTTAGGATTATCTGTTCTTTTTTAAAATCTTTCTCAGCTTTAATTTCACCTCTTAAATTGTCATGAAAACATCTATATTACTTTCATGAATTCAGAATCCTAATCATATCTCTTTATTCAACAAATGTATATATTGTTGTTCAAAGTTTATCAAGTTCATATATGTATATATATATATATATAAATGTTTTTATGCTACAGTTCCCCAAACTCAAATCCTTTATTGTTTTGTATTACAAATGTTTCATTATTTTGTAATATGTATTATTTGAATGTTAATAGCAAAAGACTAATGCCTCCTAGGTGAATTCAATCATCTGAACAAGACAGAAACATTCAGTAAATTTTATTTATCTATTAGTATGGTTAGGAGAAGAGAAAAACTTGTAAAATGAAATTACTTTTTTAGATCCTCCTTAAATCTTCTGAATTGCACTTTTTTTTAGCTATTTAAATTCCCCTTAAAGCACTGAATTTTTCCTTTAATTAACTTTCTTTTATCATTCAGCAACTTAATGTCTCCTTTAAAAATAAACATTTGAGGCACATGTTATCACTGATTTTTTTACTGAATGAAGACTTGTTAGTTCTATCATGAAACCTAGATTAGCCAAAATTTGTGCAACATATAAGTCAAATACCGGTATAACTAAAGAAATATCTGATGGACAATGAAATGAATTAATATATATTTAATTGTGTCAATGTTCAAAATGAACAAATTTTAAGAAATACGACACCTATTTTATAGAAATATATTTAAATATACTGTACAAAAAAGATATGCAATTTTCAAAATTTCTGCAAATCTACCAAAAATTTAGTTCTATTTCAATTTGGAAAAGGACATATATTAAGGACCTATATTTCTAAAATAATCTACAGAGAAGTCCAGGAATTGGTGTATTTGATACAAAGTCTATGATCTTTAAGCCCAATTTTTATCAAGAAGCAGCTAGAACCGGTCATTCAAAAGTTAATAAAAAATGTCAAGATTGCTTTTTAATGTATTTATTTTCCAACCGATTAATTGTTAAAATCCACTTAACAAAAAATAAAAAGAAATTTTATTGACTTAAAAAACATTATATATCAAATGAAAGATAATATTAGGTTGCAGGCAGTTTGCAAGGCTCTTTTGTTGTCTAAGGATTAACTCTAATGAATACTTTTCATGCACACTTGATATCATCAAGCAATTAAAAAAAACAGGTTGACAATAATGAAGTACTTTATTTACACACCCACACTGGATAAGGACAAGTTCACAAACGTCCTATAAAATCCCGGCTACACAGATACAAATACTACTTTTGACACAATGACTGGTACTGAAAAACTAGGACTTGTAGATTTCAAAATATGATAACTGCTGAACTCCCAACATAACATACTAACACCCTGTTTTTCACACAGCATTTAAACACCTTGCTTGTTATTGGACATTGCAAAACCTGACCAATCAGAACTGGCTCTCACAAAACTATTCACCAACTCATAATCAACAACTATTCCATACACAATCTGACCATGCTAGCAAAACATGTTTATAGCATAAAGTTTCTAGTGGAAAATCAAACAAGAAACCGCACCCTCACCTATTAGATAAATCCCAATGAGACGATGATCATTTATTTATATGCACCTACATTCAGTTTTAGTAAGTCCTCTGGTTTGAAATGTTAAAAATGTAGCCATTTTGTCTCAGAACTTTACTGTCACTGTTCTGGTTCTATTTAAATAACCACAACTCTCTCTGAGCTGATCAACTCAATTTTTATTTCTTTATTGAGAAATCCGTTTTTAATTTTATGTTGACTTTTTGTTGATAAATACACCGGTATTGTAATTAATAATTTATCAGAATTTAGCATAAAATAAATATAACAGTACCGGTATTGTAATTAATAATTTATCAGAATTTAGCATAAAATAAATATAACAGTACCAGTATTGTAATTAATAATTTATTAGAATTTAGCATAAAATAAATATAACAGTACCGGTATTGTAATTAATACTTTATTGGAATTTAGTACACAATAAGTATAGCAATATTTTAATTAATACATTATCGGAATTTAGTATGGAATAGATATTGAAGTATTGTAATTTATTATTTATAACTTATTGGGAGGAAGTTAGTTTAAAGAAATCAGCCCTAACTTATGTTATGGCAAGCATAAACCACAATTACCTCATAATTTATCTTTGCTAATCATAATGGTATGAGAACAGATTAGTTTCATTGTAAAGCATATACCATATTAGCCTATGTCTCTTCATAATTATTGTCATCTGCCTCCAACCTAACTTTCCAAGGAATTGAAATGTTAACTCATCAAAGTAATCAACTCTAATATCCTCAGATATTAAAATATGAATGATCAGGGGAATAGGCTTAAATTTCTACAAGAGTGCATAAGTATAATAATATGTAAACCTGGAATATATATTATATATGTGTGTGTATATAGAAATACACATATATAAATATACATAAGAAAATAAACTGATTTCTTCAGAACGTAAATACTTCACCAATTGGAACGAACTGTTAATTTCCAGCCTTGTTCAGACACCAGCTATTGAAACCTATTATTTTATTGATTGAGCCCCCTTCTAGCTTTCATGTTGGGTAAAGTGCCTCTCCATACTGACTCCACATTCTGAGAGAACAATTATATTTGTCTCATTCCTCTTTAAGTCTCCCAGCTTGAGAAAATTAGATATACCCTAATCTATTTATAATGTATGATGTCTTGTTGATTTGTTGTTTGTGTTCTACAAATGTGAGGGAGTGATTATTATTATTTCTTGAAAGGTTTGGGTTTCAGCATTATGTTACCTTGTATTATCATTGATTGATCTATGACTTCTTATAAGTCATATATATTCAACATTTATCATTACTATTTGGTGTACTAAAATCTTCTGATACATTAGAACAGGGGTCGGGAACCTTTTTGTCTGAGAGAGCCATGGACACCATATATTTTGAAAAGTAATTCTGTGAGAGCCATACATTATGTTCATAACTAAAAATTCAAGTAAATGATTGCATTTTGTGTAATGTCAACACTAAAAATGCAATAATTATGTCTCTGAATTCTTTTTTATGACATTGTTATTAATGTTATGCTGTTGCTAATCAATGATGAGTATTTCTTACCATTAATGTGGCTTCTGGAGTCTAAAGAAATTTTTTTTTAATATCGAACATTTGTCTGCGAGCCAGATGCAACCATCAATAGGGCCACATCTGGCTCACGAGCCATAGGTTCCCGAGCCCTGCATTAGAACATCCTTCAATTGAAGAACTATTTGAAGAAAAATGCTGTTGTTAAGAAATATATATACTTGTGAATAATGAATCCCACCCACTTCATCACAGATACCTAAGATCACATCCCACCCACTTCACAGATACCTAAGATCAGGGCGAATTCTTTCTCTTAAAGTTAGGACTGAAAATTATAAAAATTATTTTGTTCCGCAGTCTTTACAAATTTACCTAATTTGCTGCCCCAGCGATAACCAAAGCTAAATGATCACTAATTAAGTCATTGTAGTCCCTCAAGGAGTTGATTTATAGTTGATTTCTATGGTAAGGAGATCTTTAGATGTCTTGTGTTTCAATTGTTAAAATTGTCAAATGTTGTCTTGGTGAAAAATATGTATTTATTTATGTGCTGAAAATTAATATTTACAATGTAGCTAAAAACATTTCCATTTATTGGATCAATAAAGAATCATTTCTCATCTTATACTAGCTTACATAGAGTAAATCCCTTTCTCTACAATAAAGTAACACTTACTGGACTTATTGAAATGTTGCTATTTCCTGATTCATCAAATTTCTAACAAAACTGGATACCGGTACTGCCAAGATTGTGGCTCATCTGAAGCTCTGTACTTCTGAGCTTAAGTTAAAATATTTTATTTATTTTTTATCATTTAGTTTTAAGCAATATGCACTTGGGAGATTTTTGGTAAACATATATATTAAATGTTTCCTTTATAAATTTTAAGTGCCAAAGTTAAAGAACATTGTTTATATGGATAGACTCAAGGATTCATTGAATTACTAACAAGGTACTGTAACACTCAAGGTAAATATTTCCTTTGTTCACTCAGCTATTACAAGATAAAATATATACTTTTTGTTCACTAAGCTATTACAAGATAAAATATATACTTTTTGTTCACTAAGCTATTACTTTAAATTTATAGTATTTGGAATTCCAAAGTTTCCATCGAATGCAAGATAGGCTAGATGACTTAAGTTGATTCACTTATTTGTGCTATATGCTAATAGGGCAGCTCACCCAGGTTGTCCATAAATGTCTTAAATTAAATTCACAATTTTTCTTTGGGATATTTTGTATTTGAACACAGATTGCACATACCAACAACAAACAATGTTTTTCTCGGTGCCATGAGTTTTAGGTCTAACACTAACACTATTCTTTTGCATGGGAATTATCATAACAACTTTATAACAGAAACAGCTTTCGTTTTTTAAGAATATATTGTAATTTTGTACAACTTATTTAGTCTGCTCTATATTGATCTCCTCTCAGAATCTGGATGTCATGAAAAACATTTCTTATTTCAATGTATTTAAATAACCAATATATTGTATATGTATAAATATAAAGATATTTGTCTACTTCCTTTATATAAAGCACATTTGCATAATATTATTAAGTTGAAAACACGAAGTTCGCTTTCTTCTACTATTTGAACTAGTTGCTTACAAAATATGTAGATGGTAAATCCAAATTATGTACCAAACACAAAAATTAATTGCTATACCTTGTTTAAAGCAGGTGCCAGCCTGATTTATTTAAATTTGATACCACATGCAGGTTATTTGATACCACAAGCAGGTTATTTGTTGCCAAATACATGTTATGTGAAGGCTCATTCGTACAGGTTATTGGACATCAAGATAAGCCATGGTCTCCTTTATAATGTATACAAGACTGTTTCAATTAACATCTGGAAAAAAACCTGAAATTTGGAGTAAGATTTAACAATGGTTTTAAAGGCACCAAAAATGACTGCGATGAGTGTTCTTTTAGAATTAATATCATAGGATTCAAACAATGTAATTGTGATAAATGGTTTAACCCTGATACATCTTCAGGCTGGAGACCTGTTTAGCACTCAAAATATAGTTGTTTATGTTTTAGTAGCATGCCATAGAATCATTCTGCAGCAAATGTAATTAAGCCTGCTAGATGAAAAAAAGAAACAAGACGATTTATGCATACAATATATAGCATACATGTTACATGGACTTGCCAAAGAGAAACTGAAGACTGGATTGCGTGACATATACTTGCAATGACAGCCAGATACCAAGGAAGATGGATGCATACATAATGAAAGTCTATTGTTGGAGCCTTATGTGGCATTGTCCTGGCAGATCTTGCTTCAGAAGTCTTAAAAATTAGCTTTTTATAGATAAACTGGAAAGTTTGTATTACAAATATACTTTATGCCTTTGGTATGAAAAAAAGGAAATTGCCATGAAGCTCACTTTTGTTTTAATTCTTAATATAATGCTTTATTCTGAACCACGGCACATGCTCAGAAACCCAAAAACTAGAGATGATACAACTGACAGAAACTTTCTGAGAAAGGAAAACTGTAGCCATTTTTGGAATCGTCAGTTCAAATATACCTTCAATGATTTTAAATACCTTGTATATAAATATCTTAAGTTAGGGGCCTTCGACACATCAATATACTGGTACACACTTGGGGGGAGGGGGCTAGCTGAGAGTTGGAGCTTTTGGAAAGAAAGAAAACATTAATTTTTTTCAACTGTTACAAATTCTATTGTATTTAAACAATATAATCTATTCAAATTTACTTTGTTTTTGTGGAAGAAAAATTGTAAATTCAAATGACAAAAACTGTACAGTGTTGTATGGGTGAATATGACTTTGGAAAATTAGCCTGACTCATGTGATGTTGACATAATGGGATATAAAATTAGATGACCCCCGACCTATGTAGAACATTGTAATAGTATAAGCTAAAATAGATTATGTTCACAATATTACTTTCAGAATTAAAGACCCTCAGTTTGGTGTTTTACTTTATGAACTACTGCATTATGGGTTGAAGAATAGTTTAAAAATGATCCTACATAACAATTACAATACCATCTTACTCACTAGGATAACCTAGCTGATCCCTTATAATAATATCCATAACCAAACTTAACTTACTAAGATAACCTAGCTCATCTGATTTATTTTAATAATGTCTACTACAACTTACTTACTCGGATAATCTAGCTGATCCCTATACAACAATGTCCATACCAGAATTTGCCTTGACTCGTTGTGATAATTCAATATTGCTTTGCATTGTATTATTTTAAACTTTCCCATCTAGTTAAGTGTGATTGGATATTTTCTCTGGCAGGCTTGTTATAAATGGTTGAAGGACTAATTATTTTCTAGATATTGTCCTTTTTCCAATGTTACCATCCATTTTAGAATGGCTTACTAACCACTGTCAGCTAGAGTAATCTCAAAGAATAAATTCAGAAAAATATAAATATAATGAATTAGCTTCAATAAAAATTTTAATGAAAGAAAGAACTTAGTTTTCATGATGATATAAATATAAGTGTTGCATGAAATGTTAACTTAAAATATGTTGGAATTAAAGTTAAATGTTAAAATATGTTGGAATTGAAGGTATTTAATTTGTTACCTCAACAGAGAGTTGTTATTTAGGTAAATTTGACATTTAGGGTACCGAGTATTTCGGTTCTGGTCCAATAGTTACCAAACTTTATTGATACTTAATGTCCCAGCTGAATCCAGTTTCCTAAGGCATACTATTTAAAATTCTAATATGTTCGCTTTGAAATTGAGTTTAATAAAACACCGATAAACTTACATGTGAATTCCATGACGTCACTGACGTAACTTTCAGAGGAAAATCATTTCAATTTTCCACCAGTATAAATGAAAACTACCAATTAAGTGTGCTTATCTTAATTATGCATGGTTTTAGGGTCCTAACCATGTATGGTTTTAGGGTCCTAAACCTAACCATGCATGGTTTTAGGGTCCTAACCCTAATTATGCATGGTCTTTGGGTCCTAAGGTTCTAGAGGGCTGCAGATTGTTACCCGGGTGTGAATGACGGCGATGCGTGTCTGGGTCCATTTTGACTAATGCTATTCGGATGTCATTTGTGGTAGTCTATTTTAGTTTAAATGAAGAATTAAATTTACAAACGTATAGTACATTCAATTATCTTTCATTTGATACCTCATTTAGTCTTACAAACCCAATAATAATATTTTTAATCGTTGTTTAATCCCAACCTCTCAATTCTGGTACCCGGGTACCAATAGGCACTTTGTTTCTAGAATGTAAAACAACAGAATTTATAAAAAAAATATATTAGCATAATAGCGGGTAGTAAAAATAAAAATTTTGAAATTGTACAATATTTGAGTTAGCATAGTTTTTGTTGATTTCCTCAGGAATGTACTTCATTTAAGATTTTCTTTCTGAAATTAATATATTCATCAGTGAATTTTAGCTGACGCCTGTAAATAGTGTAATACATCAGTAACAGGTAGCATATTAATATTAAAGAAACAGGTGGTAATTACAAGAACAGGTAGCATATTAATATTACAGTAACAAGTTAACGTTTTATATTTGTCTTTTAATATGTTGGATTTAGAATTAATTTTTTAAATCATTACGTTTGTACGAGTGCTTTCTCGACGAAGGCTTCCTGCCGACACGTTCGTAGTTTTGTTGCGTTCCCTTTTCAGGTTTTCACATATTTTGTTTTACTCATTTCCATTTTTTTTCGCCTGACTGCAGTCTCTCCCTCTTATTACCATGTGCTTATTGATGGACGGACTGTGCATCTAGTGAGGTCTGCTATTTCTGGCCAGACTGTGTAGACCTATAATACTTTGCCCCTCTGATATAAATGTCTTGCTGGAAATACTTGTGTATTTTGCTGGTAACTACGCATATAAAGGTGTTTAAACTGTGCATAGATAGCTCGTAAAACTCTACATTTATAGCTGATTGGCAGCATAAATAGCTGGTTTGACTTGACGTTTAGTTCTCGTGCGTGCGTATCTTAGAAGCCACATACACATAGTGTACATTTACACAAGGCGTTCACATACACAAATTGTACATATGCACAAAGCATGCATTTACACAAAGCGTACATATACACAAAGCATACATTAACATCAAAGTATTCTTCTGCTGATTTATACATTATAATAAAATTGATGTTACAGTATATTTTTAAAAAAAAAATTCTGTACCGTACCCGAACGTACCGGAAAAGGTGAGTCACCAAAAATCAAATTATGGAGCTGGCTATGTGGGGACCGACTTGGTGCACATTACTAAGACTTTTTCGGGTTAGGGGCCTACTTAGTGCACATTAATTAGTATTTGATGGTAAATGAAAGAGCATATACGTTAATCTTACTGGGCATTTTTAATTTTAAAATGATTCCACGTCATTTAACTTGATACTGATTCAGTAGATGGCATGTCAATATGTCATCAATATATGCTATATACTGCATCAATAGATGACATGTCAATATGTCATCATTGTAGGCTATATACTGCATCAATAGATGGCATGTCAATATGTCATCAATGTATGCTATATACTGCATCAATAGATGACATGTCAATATGTCATCATTGTAGGCTATATACTGCATCAATAGTTGACATTTCAATATTTCATCAATGCATCAATATACTGCATCAATAGATGACATGTCAATGTGACATCAATGTAGGCTATATACTGCATCAATAGATGACATGTCAATGTGACATCACTGTAGGCTATAAATAAATCAAACTAAAACGCAAATAAGCTCTTAACCAGGGAATATGATAATTTAATTTTAAATTAAGCAGCAATAAATTCATCATGGCAGAATTCTAAGTTAAGGTTATGGTTAGGTTAGCTACGGTTTAAGATTATAGTGGAGAATATTTTTACCTGTGGGAAAAAAAGGTAAGATGTACATGGCATTACTAGATGCCCATGATGTGTCATTATTCTACTCTTATCGATGTACATGACATTACTAGATGCCCATGATGTGTCATTATTGTACTCTCATCGATGTACATGACATATATAGACCCATGATGTGTCATTATTGTATTATCATTGATGTACATGACATTGCTAGATGCCCAAGATGTGTCCTTATTGTACTCTCATCGATGTACATGTCATTACTAGATGCCCATGATGTGTCATTTTTGTATTTTAATTGGTGTACATGTCATTGCTAGATGTCCATGGTGTGTCATTATTGTATTTTCATTGATGTACATGACATTACTAGATGCCCATGATGTGTCATTATTGTACTATTATTGATGTACATGGCATTACTAGACACCAATGATTGGACTGTGTCATTGATGTACATGACATTACTAGACATACATGATTGGACTGTCATTGATGTACATGACATTACTAGACACCCATGATTGAACTGTGTCATTGATGTACATGACATTAATAGACATCCATGATTGAACTGTGTCATTGAAGTACATGACATTACTAGACACCCATGATTGAACTGTGTCATTGATGTACATGACATTAATAGACATCCATGATTGGACTGTGTCATTGATGTACATGACATTGCTAGACATCCTTGATTGAACTGTGTCATTGATGTACATGACATTACTAGACATCCATGATTGAACTGTGTCATTGATGTACATGACATTGCTAGACATCCATGATTGAACTGTGTCATTGATGTACATGCCATTGCTAGACATCCATGATTGAACTGTGTCATTATTGGTGTATCACTTGTATTTTTATTGTTAAAACAAACATTCAATTAAATAATAAATTCAACACATTGTTTGGGTGCTTCTATACAAGTAGTTACATCAAGCGATTTGTTTCTCTACTATAGGTGAGATGCTGATACCCACATCATTCGCTTCTACTGATACACACCCAATTCTCTGCTTCTGATACCCGCCTCAATCTTCCCTTCTTATACAAGCCTCAATCTTCCCTACTTATGCAAGCCTCAATCTTCCCTACTTATACAAGCCTCAATCTTCCCTACTTATACAAGCCTCAATCTTCCCTTCTTATACAGGCCTCAATCTTACCTACTTATACAGGCCTAAATCTTCCCTTCTTATACAATCCACAATCTTCCCTACTTATATAAGCCTAACTCTTCCCTTCTTATACAAGCCTCAATCTTCCTTACTTATACAAGCCTCAATCTTCCCTACTTACAAGCCTCAATCTTCCCTACTTATACAAGCCTCAATCTTCCCTACTTACAAGCCTCAATCTTCCCTACTTATACAAGCCTCAATCTTCCCTACTTATACAAGCCTCAATATTTCCTTCTTATACAAGCCTCAATCTTCCCTACTTATACAAGCCTTAATCTTCCCTACTTATACAAGCCTCATCTTCCCTACTCATATAAGCCTCACTCTTCCCTACTTATACCAGCCACAATCTTCCCCACTTATAGAAGCCTAAATCTGCCCTACTTATACCAGCCTCATTCTTGCCTACTAATACCCGTCACATTATTCCCTGCTTACAGAAGCCTCATTCTTACTTACTGATACAAGCCTCATTTTTGCCTAATGATACCCGTCTGTATTCCCTACATATACCCGCCTCATTCCTAAATACGTATACCCGCCTCATTCATTACTACTTAGACCTAGCTTTATATAATTTTTGTTCCACGCATTAAAAATAGTATTATTCTAAAATAATTTTTAAAAAAAAAGACAAGAAACGTAGGTGAAAGGAATACGCAATAGGGAAAATATATTTATATTTCTTTTTTTTTATTCTATTCGTTACCAGATATTAAACAAAAAGTTTGACTTAGTATATTATTGAGGGAACTCCATCTTAAAAAGGAATCAAGTTGCTTGTTTAACAGGTACTCTCTAAGGCTAGGAGTCAAGTTGCTTGTTTAACAGGTACTCTCTAAGGCTAGGAGTCAAGTTGCCTGTCTAAAAGATACTCTCCAAGAGAGTAGTCATTATCTTGCGTGTACTGACGAAGTCTAGTCACCAAATCTGCAAGCCTTTTGATAAGTGCTGCTTGGGATTCCATAAACTGCTCGAGATGTTCTCGTGCCTATGTAGAAATTAAAAAAATTTAAAGCCATGGTTGAATTTCTTTAAATTTAATGACACCTGGCCCCAGTTCTAAACGTTAAAATAAAAACCATTTCCTGATATGCTGATTAGTAGACGTTGGGGTAGACGACACAAAATTCGAATCTTAACGTTTTTTATGCATTTATTCACGCACATAAGTATGAGGTCTCAAATAATCCCATTTACTATCATAGTGACTTACATGTGGGTCCTTGAACTTCTTCGCCTCCTCTGTCAGGTTGATGAGCCCTTCGTTGATTGACTTTTCCAAAGCAAGTGCATCTTCCAATCCATACAATCCGGTCATCCACTAGGAAAAAACAGTTTAACAGGTATTGGTTTGATAAAAACAGTTCAACGGAGAATCCCACGCTTTAATTGATGCAAATTAAATTAGTATATAAGTAGAAATCTAATCTACCGACAGTTTAATTAGAATTCTCAATGTTTATAAAGGAGTCAGTAGAGAGAAGCTAAAGAGTAAAAATAGGATTCAAAGAGTTTTAGCTAAAAGCAGAGAATAGTGTTAAGAACTAAAATTGCGAGCAGCAAGACGGAAGCTTAAATTGTGAGCAGAGAGTTGGGACTAAAATTGGAAGCAGAGAGTTAGGAGCTTAAACTATGAGAAGAGTGTAAGTAGCTAAAATTGGGAGAAAAAAGTTGGGAGCAGGGGGTAGGAGCTGAAATAGGGAGCAGATTAGTTAGGAGCTAAAACTCGGAGCAGAGAATTAGGAGCTAAAACTCGGAGCAGAGAATTAGGAGCTAAAACGATATCACTTAAGCATTTTAGAAATGTAAAACCAATAAAATTTTCGTCAGATCTTTTCATGAAATTTTTTAATAAACCATACGCCAATCTACATATTCAAAGTCAACATATTTTCAACAACAAACTGACAACATCAACGAGGCCGAAAAATGAACATAATTACATCATTAACCAACTTACAACATCAACACAATGTCCACATTAATCAGCCAATAAATTCACCAAACTTACGTCTTCTCGTTTCACGTCTGGCTCTTGATTGACATCAACTTTTCTTTTGCTGCCGTCCTTCTTTTTCTTTGGGCTTTTGTCTAGTTCATGGCTGACTGAGAGGAAGTTGCACATCTAGAACAAGGGTCGAGACCAAAGTTTAGTCAACATTCAGAGAAAGAGCACACTGTTTAAACTGTATATCAATGTGATTTGTGTAGATTGTAGATGGACATTGTTAAGCGCATACAAGGAAAACGTCAGTACGTACATGGGGTTGGCTTCTTGTCGCAGTATTGGGGCTGGACTGAATCACTTCAAAGGTTGTCAGGGATCTGCTGATTGTATTGCATGCATCTTTCAGCTGAAGAAAATCATTTGATAAGGAATCAATGCAAGTCTTAGCCAATGTATAACTTTGTCCGTGGATACCTTGGTATTGGTATTTCATGATCAATGCATGAATGGTGAAATGACAAGGTTGATGAATAAATTGATTAATGGTTGCCTTGGGCAATATATAACTAGGTCAATCTGGGACTAGTCTACCCATAAATAGATCATTGTTAGATCTGTCATTGTTATATCTGTAATTGTTAGATGTCAGCGAATATGGGTCTTGTTAAAGTATGACTAGGTCAGTTAATAAGTGACTTAGTTACTGCACGGATTCGATTATGTCTGGCTTGGTCAATGATTAACTAGGCCTATCTTGGTCAATGATGACTAGGCTTGTCTTGGTCAATGATTGGCCAGGCCTGTACATGGTTTTCTAATGATGAATTGATCATTTTAACTCTATGTAGGATTTTCGCAATGTTTAAATTATTGTATGAATGTCAATGATTGAATTAATATATGAATGTTTGAATAAATTTTAATGTATGAATATCAATGTTTGAATTAATGTATGAACGTGAAGGTTTGAATTAATGTGAACGATTGAACTTATTAAGAGACTTAGACGTGCCGAGTAGAAAAAGTTCTTAAGTGTATTTTTGCAGTTTTGAGAAAAATGAGTTTTAAGTTTTTAAATTTTATTGAAATACCTTAAAATTAAAAGCTGCTCGAGGTAACTCTGAATCAAACACGTATGTACATTTTTCTTGAATGATATTTACAGGAATGATTCAGGGGAAGTAATCAAATATAATGCCCGTCTTAACCTATTTTTAAAAAATTGTAACTTTAGTACTTTTTCCACTCGGCCCTTATACTTGACTTGAGTATATGCACACTAACTTACAGACTATCAACTATCAAACGCTTATTGGACTTTGATACTATCAACTAATGGCAATTACAAGACTATCAATTCAATGATGTATTTGACTTGAACATTTGAATTGTATACTTTACTTGAGTACCTGCACTACAGGAAATCGAAGACGCCCACCTCTGTCGTTGATGTAAGAAGTTACTTGAATTGCGTTGTCGTATGCTTTTTGTTGGAGTTCTTTCATTAGTTTCTTAAATCCAGGCAAATTGACGTCAGAACGACCAAAGTACGATGCCTAGAGGGGAGATGATACAAGGATAATTAGTCAATGTTGTCAATAGAAGGATAATTAGTCAATGTTGTCAATACAAGGATAATTAGTCAATGTTGTCAAAACAAGGATAATTAGTCAATGTTGTCAATTGAAACTTAAGATTTGAAACGTTTTAAAAAGTATCAAATCGCCCGTTTATTTGTCTACATTGTCATTGGTGACGTAAGCATTGTCCGAGTTCTCTAAAACCTTTAATTGAGTTGAACGCCATTCAGTCTACTCAGCAGTGACGTAATAGTCTCTAAAACGTTTGATGGATTTAACAACAGTGACTTAACTACCGTGGTAGCAGCTAAATCAGAGCTGTTGAGCCTTATATTGTACGATACTTAAACTAGTTTTACTCAATGTGTTATATTATAATGTTATACACACAACGTTTAAAATGAAAATGGGCACATTTTGTAAAGACAATGGTAATAAGAGACTGTGTCAAATATTCCGCCTGGTCTAATTATTCCGAAGGCGACTATTTGATGTCTAATGATTCCGTTGGCAAATTTTCCTTGGTCACAACTCACAACACGGACTAGTGGGATTCAAGCAAATCTTCCTTGGTCACAACTCACAACACGGACGAGTGGGATTCAAGCAAATATTCCTTGGTCACAACTCACAACACGGACGAGTGGGATTCAAGCAAATATTCCTTGGTCACAACTCACAACACGGACTAGTGAGTCAAAAACACTAAATTTGTCATTGTAAATTATGGGTTTATTGTCACAGAACTAAAAACATACACTTGGTACACAATAAAGTTGATATATAAATACAACTGGCAGAAAATTATTATCCTCCGGCACAAAGCCCCACAGCGAATCTATATAAAAATGCTGTCCTCTATGTCCCGTGTTCTAGCTCACTCTAGATTATTCTGACGCCTTGGTATGAAAAGATTTCACTCTCGCTCACTAAACTCCATCGTCACAAATCACAACACACACCGTTATACCTCTGATTCCATGACCTTGACAGACTGCAATCAGGTTAGTGAAAATGAAATAAGTGAAACAAAGTATGGGAAAACCTGAAAAAATGTACGCAACAAAACAACGAACGTGTTAGCAGGAAGCCTTCATGATCATCAGCGCAAAAAACAACCATAAAATCAGAAGAATAAAGATAGAACTTAGCTGAAAAGTAGTCTCCGAGAGAGTGGCCAAAGAATTGTGACAGAAGATAAGTAGGTCAGAGATTAAATACAGGCCAAAGAATTGTGACAGAAGATAAGTAGGTCAGAGATTAAATACAGGCCAAAGAATTGTGACAGAAGATAAGTAGGTCAGAGATTAAATACAGGCAAAAGGGGGAAGAAAAGAGGAGACGTAAGTCCAATGCGATAGGTCGTGACGTAGAGGGGCGGAGCGAAGAATTAACATGTCAATGAAAACATGACACACCATAGCGATGATGATAACATAAGACCTGTCAAACCATAGTGACGATGATTACATCAGACCTGTAAAACCATTGCGACGATGATTACATCAGACCTGTAAAACCATTGCGGTGATTACAGAAGACCTGTAAAAACATGTCGAAGTGGATTACATAAGACCTGTCAAACCATAGCGAAGATGATTACATCAGACCTGTCAAACCATAGCGACGATGATTATATTGACCTATTAAATCATTGCGAGGATTACATTAGACATGTCAAACCATAGCGACGATGATTATATTGACCTGTCAAATCATTACGAGGATTACATCAGACCTGTCAAACCACTGGACTTCATACATCCCATTGATGCTGACGGGCCTAACCCTTAAATCTAAGCCATCAATTGATGCTTCACCACGACACACAGGACTTCATACGTCTCCTGATGCTGACAGGCCTGACCCTTAAACCTAAGCCATCAATTGATGCTTCACCACGACACACAGGACTTCATACATCTCCTGATGCTGGCGGGCCTGACCCTTAAACCTAAGCCATCAATTGATGCTTCACCACGACACACAGGACTTCATACGTCTCCTGATGCTGACGGGCCTGACCCTTAAACCTAAGCCATCAATTGATGCTTCACCACGACACACAGGACTGCATATGTCTCCTGATGCTGGCGGGCCTAACCCCTAAATCTAAGCCATCAATTGAGGCTTCAGCACCACACACAGGACTTCATACTTACCTGTGATGCTGACGGGCCTAGATGGTCTAGTTTTGTTTTCTATTCTGCTGTCCATACAAGGAAATGACAGGAAGTGTGATTGTTCATAACTCGGTGCAGTGGTCTTTTAAGTTACCATTCAGGGGTATATACTACCCCAAACAGATTTTTTTTAAAATATATTCTATTATTTTTTATTTTATTTTTGTTTAGCTTAAACTATCCAGAGAATAAAAGGAAAGTATATTTTTTCCTCATTCCTAAATTGGAATTAAGCAGAATCAGCATTACTCTCCCAAAGCACACACACACATTAACACACTAGAAGCAATGTTGTTTCTTTGTTTATTTTTACTTACATAAGCTCTGAATGCAAGCTCTTCATTGTGATATGCAAGAATCTGCTGCTCCAGGCCACTGTTCAGTTTTTCATGGAAGTTTTGGTTCACCAAGCCAACAAAACCTGGCCAAAGTTTTCAACAACAGAAAGTAACCTAAGTGTTTCTTATAACTATTTAAAGGTGCAAATATTGCTGGTTTTAACAAATATTGCTGGTTTTAACAAATATTGCTGGTTTTGACAAATATTGCTTGTTTTAAAAAAGAAGTTTTAAGGTATTAGAATTCCTGTCAAATATTAAATTTTCATCAGTTGATTAGTCATAGAATAAAGCTCTTAATGTCTATCAGTTTGTCAAGTTTTGATGTATATCCATTGGTCCAGTTTTAATGTCGATCGGCTTGTCAAGTTTTAATGTCTTTCCATTGGTCCAGTTTTGATGTCTTTCCATTGGTCCATTTTTAATGTCTTTCCATTGGTCCATTTTTTATTTCTTTCCATTGGTCCAGTTTTAATGTCTTTCCATTGGTCCAGTTTTAATATCCATCAAATTTTCCAATTTTCATGTCTTTCCATTGATCCAGTTTTAATGTCCATCAATTTGTCCAGTTTTAATGTCCATCAATTTGTCCAGTTTTAATGTCCAACAATTTGTCCAGTTTTAATGTCCATCCACTGATCCAGTTTTAATGCCCATCAATTGTTTCAGATTTAATTTCTATCAATTGATTCAGTTTTAATGTCTTTCCATTGTTCAAGTTTTAATAAACATCCATTGGTCCAGTTTTAATGTCCATCGATTTGTCCAGTTTTAGTGTCCTTCCATTGGTCTAGTTTAATGTCCATCAATTTGTCCAGTTTTAATGCCCAGCATTTGATCTATTTATAGATTAACGCGTTTTAATGCAAATAAAAATGTTGTTCCTGGCGTAGTTGCTTTCAATTTGACAAAATGTGAAATTCTTAAGAATATTAAATTATCTGATATAACCGATAACTTTTCATTACAGTTAAAATTACGTTTGTCTATATACAACCCGCCCTCTGTCTATATACAAATCCCTCTATATATATATATAACCCACCCTCTCTCTGTGCACACCTCTATCTCTCTATCTACAACCTGTCCTCCCCATTCTATATTATTATACAACATGCCCTCCCTCAGTCAATATACAACCTGGCATCCCTCAATCTATATATAACCAGCCCTCCCTCACAACCTGGACAATACCGCCGTGAACTCGACAACGATCGAAAGCTTCAAGGCCGCCCTGGCATCTGCTAGGGGCCGTTAGATTGGCAACATCGCTTCCCCAACCGTTGCACATATGCCAGTATATGGATGCAGCAACGTACCGAACCAGAACCAGAACCTGCCCTCCCTCAATCTATATACTACCTGCCTTTTCTTAATTGCAAAACAAATTATTTCAGACTCTCTCCCACTCTCTCTCTCTTTCTCTCACTCTAATTCTCTCCCTCACTGACTCACTCCTTTTTCTTATCTGTCATTAAATAATTATTTAATATTGTTTATTGTTAGCTGTGTAATTCAATGTTAGTCAAGACATTGTTAACTTATACTATTTGTGTCTTTTCAGTTCTTGTCCTTTTTCTTTGGACTCCTTTTTTTTTTTTTTTTTTTTTGATATTTTCTTTAGATTTGACTCTCGTCTTGTTTATGGAACCAAATAAAGCTAGAGTCCCCGAGACCTGAATTTATTGAGTGTATATTTTAAAAATGTCAGCCAGTCACACACCAATCGGCTACAGTATTTGGCGCTGCGAGCATGGTTTAAACGTGTGTCAATCAAACACAACGCAAACACACACGTCTCACCCTCGGTGGCCACGCACTACTACATGGCAATCTCATGTTTTCTATGAATTCGCACTATCAATATTTAAAACTATTAATTTTTCAAACCAACATTCCTGTAGTGTGAAAAAAAAATCTTACCAGAATCCTGCCACGACAGGCCAACTAGTGCTAAAAGAATTAAACTCCGCATTATTCCCTTTCGGATTTTCAGACAAAGAGCACACTATTTTTTACGCCAACAATTCTCTATCAAGTAACTTTATCTCGATCAGCTGTTATCCATTTGTCATGACAGGGACCTAAATATGATGTTTGTAGGCCAACTGTGTCTGATAAATGCAAGACTCAGGTTTCTTGATGAATTGGTCATGAAATATACTTATGTTGATCTTAAATCATTTTTGAAGGTCTTGTTCACCCGTGCAGAGCCTCAAAAGATCGTCAGAGCTTGCGTTCGATCAATTTCAAATGAAATATAGATGAAGTAATCACAACTGTTAGTGATCAAGTCATTGTGATAAATTTTGATAAGCGCCAGTGACAAGTACTTGAAACTCGAATAGACGATCTCCAGCTGATGTTATTTTAGTCAGGTCAAGTTTAATAGATATCGAAATAAAGGGATGGTTAAGTATAACTGATAAAGTCACATGACAGTCCCTTTCCCTTACATTTATGCATAAACATTAGTAAAGTCCTTAGAGTAGAAGCTGTGAGTTAAAATGGAACTCAATATTTTGGGGGCCGACGATCAATGTATTGATCATTCTGAGAGGGGTTCGCGATGTAACTGTGCATGATTTTGAAGGGGATACTTCACTGGTTGCAATGACTACTCAGCGATGGTATTAAGAACTGAGGGTTGGAAGAAAGGAGGCAATAGACTCAGATGTATCAAGTGTAGTCGCCTCAAGCTTGAGGTGTTCCTGGAGCGGTTCAGGACAAAGCGTGCTACCCGTCGCTGGACTGCCTCCAACCTGTCGATGCTCTTCTCGGTGAATAGGTCCCAGACTGAAGAGGCATAATCTAAAAGTGGCTGGACAAAGGCTTTATGGGCTTTTTCGTTCACGCTGGAGTTTCCGATCCTCAAATTTCGTCTTAGGAACCCTAGGGTCTTGTTTGCCCTGTTGCATACATTGTTAATTTGCTCGTCCCAGCGGACTTCCATTTGAATGATAACACCAAGGTATCTTACGAAGGAAACTGGCTCAAGAATATGGACATGTAGTTCGTAAGGGTGGTGTAGAGTGGTCTACTTCTGGTGACTGGCAGGGTCTTTCGTTCCACATTTTTTTTCTTCTTGATTATTATTGTCATCGTAGTACATTTTCAACCCTTTAGTCTACGAGGTTCAAAGGTTCCCAGACCAGCGAAGGCGTATTACTATTAACTATCCTTATCCTTATACATTTCATAGAAAATATGGGACACAGTGCTGGCTGTGCCCAGAGTTCTGAGCCGTCTCATGACTTTTTGAGACCCCCTGCCCATTTTCAGCTTTGTCCCTTCTGCATTCAACTTGGTAGTTAAATTTTTTCCACAAAATAACTTGGGCCCCTTAAATAGCCGAGACCCCCTTGTAGCCGCTGCAGTGGCGGGACCCAGGCGACGGTTCTTCCAGCGCACCAAAGCATTTAATCCATGCATCCATCATAGCTAAGAAACATTAGAAGGCAAAAACAAAAGTCGTTGCTGCAACGATGGATAACATAGACCAAACGAATCCAATGATAACATAGACCAAATGAATCCAATGATAACATAGACCAAATGAATCCGATGATAACATAGACCAAATGAATCCAATGATAATATAGACCAAATGAATCCAATGATAATATATACCAAATGAATCCATGATAACATAGACCAAATGAATCCAATGATAATATAGACCAAATGAATCCATTATAACATAGACCAAATGAATCCATGATAACATAGATCAAATGAATCCATGATAACATAGACCAAATGAATCCATGATAACATAGACCAAATGAGTCTATGATTTTGAGCTACAAATCCCATGAATTGGCGTTAAATAACAGACATACAAACGAGGAACCAGTACATGGTAATGTCACTTAACTAACATACAAATGAGGACCCAGTACATGGTAATGTCACTAACAGACATACAAACGAGGACCCAGTACATGGTAATGTCACTAACAGACATACAAATGAGGACCCAGTACATGGTAATTTCACTTAACTAACATACAAACGAGGACCCAGTACATGGTAATGTCACTTAACTGACATACAAATGAGGACCCAGTACATGGTAATGTCACTTAACTGACATACAAATGAGGACCCAGTACATGGTAATGTCACTTAACTGACATACAAATGAGGACCCAGTACATGGTAATGTCACTTAACAGACATACAAACGAGGACCCAGTACATGGTAATGTCACTTAACTGACATACAAATGAGGACCCAGTACATGGTAATGTCACTAACAGACATACAAACGAGGACTCAGTACATGGTAATGTCACTTAACTGACATACAAATGAGGACCCAGTACATGGTAATGTCACTTAACAGACATACAAACGAGGACCCAGTACATGGTAATGTCACTTAACAGACATACAAACGAGGACCCAGTACATGGTAATGTCACTTAACAGACATACAAACGAGGACCCAGTGCATGGTAATGTCACTTAACTGACATACAAACGAGGACCCAGTACATGGTAATGTCACTTAACAGACATACAAACGAGGACCCAGTGCATGGTAATATCGAATAATAAACATACAAATGGTAACATTAAAACTGAAAAAAAACCTTTATGGAGTGGCTACCTTTCAATACCTAGAAGCTACCATAAATGAGCTTTGTGAAACAATTACGGTGGTGAAAGAAAGGATAACAGTATACCAACGAAAGAAAGGATAACAGTAGACCAACGAAAAGAAGAATAACAGTATACCAATGAAAGAAAGGATAAAAGTAGACCAACGAAAGCAAAGATAAGACCAACGAAAGAAAGGATAACAGTAGACCAACGAATGAAAGGATAACAGTAGACCAACGAATGAAAGGATAACAGTAGACCAACGAAAAGAAGAATAACAGTATACCAATGAAAGAAAGGATAAAAGTAGACCAACGAAAGAAAAGATAAGACCAACGAAAGAAAGGATAACAGTAGACCAACGAATGAAAGGATAACAGTAGACCAATGAAAGAAAGGATAACAGTAGACCAACGTTCTATTTT
Organism: Omphiscola glabra; assembly: GCA_964017045.1. Classification (NCBI taxonomy): domain Eukaryota; kingdom Metazoa; phylum Mollusca; class Gastropoda; family Lymnaeidae; genus Omphiscola; species Omphiscola glabra. The sequence continues at coordinate 86,155,644 of OZ024794.1, read as the reverse complement.
ACTCTATAAAAGCTATTAAGAATCAGAAAGCTCTCAAGAAAAAGAAAGAAAACCAAACAGCTTATTATAATAAGACAAGTAGTTATTTATGAAAGTGAGAAAACCGAAAATCTGCCTGGTACGTGGAATGGAAAATCCTCTGAAAAAATGTCGGGCCTGTTTTGCATAGTTATTGATTCAGATAAATCAAATTTAACAGTTGTACCAAGACCCAACAATTAATGAAGACTCAAGCATTAACGAAGACCCAACCATTAATGAAGACCAAACCATTAATGAAGGCCCACCTATTAATGAAGACCCCAACCATTAATGAAGATTCACCCATTAATGAAGACTCAACCATTAATGAAGACCCAACCATTAATGTAGGCCCAACTATTAATGAAGACCCAACTATTAATGAAGACCAAACCATTAATGAAGGCCCACCTATTAATGAAGACCCCAACCATTAATGAAGATCCAACCACTAATGAAGACCCAACAACTAATGAAGACTCATCCATTAATGAAGACCCATCCATTAATGAAGACCCATACATTAATGAAGACCCAACCATTAATGAAGATCGCAACCATTAACGAAGACCCAACCATTAATGAAGATCCAACCACTAATGAAGACCCAACAACTAATGAATACCCAGCCATTAATGAAGACCCAGCCATTAACATGGCATTTAAAAGACAGCTTTCACTGGAGAAGAGACTCTGAGAAGATGCCTGATTATAGAGGATTAAAAGAAATGTACAGGCAGACATTAAGACACTAAGACATTCAGACACTATGACACTGAGGCACTAAGGCACTCAGACACCAAGACATTAATCTCAAGTTGACCCTGACTTTGATCAGTTCTTTTGGTCATTGTATGCGTGTTTTACAAAATTGTTAAAACATTGTTGGCTATTCTATAATGATATTGAAAACTTAACAGTTACAATGTCACTAATAGCTCAATAATGCCACACATTTTTGTTAGCTTTACGAAGTTTATTTTATAAATATGTCTCAATACGTTAGTGACACAGTGCGACACGATGTGACTCGATGTGATTTAGTGTCAGCCTTTTGATACACTATGACTTAATGCCAGCCATTGAGTCATTGACACACTGTCACTCAGAGCCAACCTTCACTGAGTCACACAATACTGAGAATAGTAGTATTTAATAGTTTAAAAACAAGTGAAATATCAGTCTTGTTTTGTTAATTCTTTTGTATTAAATATTTGTGAAGTGAAAGTTCTGAGTCCAGCCCCCCCCCCCCCCCCCTCGGCCTCTCGAAAAAAAAAAATAAACCCAAATAACAATTTCAAAAAAACTTTTTTTTATTATTAATATCAATATACAGAGAGAGAAGTCAATAAAACACGTGTTCCTATTCAAGATAGTCTCACATCTTATCATCTCGCAGGTGAAGAGTTTTTTCTTGAGACCTTTTTCTGGTTTGACAGTATTAAGTAATTGTTGGAATAAAGATAGTGTTGATTTTGCCATCCATCTGCATTCTTGTGCGTGTTAGTATTGGGAATATTTGGTAGTTGACTACTTTCTTGAGTGTATTGTATATATTATAGTAACGGGACTTCTTGGTGGCTATTGCATTCTTATGTGTAATAGTAATGAGACTATTTGGTAGTTTATTTCATTCTTGGGTGTATTTTGTAACGGGCATATTTGTTAACTGACTGTATTCTTGTGTGTGTTAGTAAAGGGACCAGTGGCGTAGTGAGGGGGGGCATCATGCCCCGGGCGCTACTCACAAAGGGGCGCCAAATGGTATATTTTACTATAATATTGTATGGTTTTCGAATGGGGGGCGCTAAAAAGGTATTGGGGCGCTAAAAGGGTATTGTGCCCCGGGCGCGAGTTAAGCTCGCTACGCCACTGAAAGGGACTATTCTGTAGCTGACTGCACTTGCCATCCGCAGTCAGATATGTAAACTCCTGACGTTCACAAAGCATCTGACCAATCATATTTATGTTCACCAAGCAGCTGACCAATCATAGTTATGTTCACAGAGCAGCTGACCAATCATAGTTATGTTCACAGAGCAGCTGACCAATTACAGTTATGTTCACAGAGCAGCTGACAAATCACAGTTAAGTTCACAGAGCAGCTGACAAATCACAGTTATGTTCACAGAGCAGCTGACCAATCTTATTTATGTTCATAGAGCAGCTGAACTAGCATATTTATGTTCAGTTTTTCTTGGGTACATAAATAAGACATGACCTCATGCTTGTATGTGCTGATTTTCATCCCATAAAGGGGGTTAATCTATTTTTAGATTTTACTTATGGGGCCAAAAAAGAAATCCACCTGCTAGACACCAATTATCTTCTCGACCGCTTTGCTATGAGCAGATGAAAACAAAGATTAATATATTCTCCTTACATCCTTAAATCCAATAAGTTAAGAGATTATATATAAACCATTTAAACCAATAACTAATGGTATAGGCCCACCATACAATACAACATTAATGTTATAGACCTACCATAATATACAACATTTAAGTTATCATATAAACAATAAAAAGGTGGACATCATTTGAAACACTTTTATTATATTAGCTTTTTTGTAAGCAAGGTCAAGTGAATGTTTTATCATATCATAGGTCACGTGACTACGGTATATCATCTCATCTAAATGGATGATGAATTCAGTAATGATATATTTTCTATGACAATGTAATCGTGATATAATGTTTAGTTTTTATATAATTTCTTTGATCGTGTTTGGTGGATGTGGATGGCTCTATTTGGATGGCTGTTTATGGATGGCTCTATTATTTTTAATATTCTATTACACAATTCTCTGGCTAAATTATATTTTAATATTATATTAGATGTCGAGGATGGCCTTGAACAAAAAAATACTTTGCATTTTTCACTCAAATTTACTAACTCAACAAAATTTTCATTTTTTAAAAAAAATAATTGAATGTTTCTAGAGCTCTACACGCTCAATGTCTCTTAGTGGTTTATTTGAGGTGTTGGTCGAAGATGTACTCTCCCAGTTTGTAGTTGTTTCCACTGCCTTGCTCGAAGCTCCGGAGTCGAGTGATGGCATGAGCGATCTTGTTGATGGAACTGACTTGTTCTTCCAGGAACTCGTGCTCCAGAATGTGGGTCAGCTGGGGAAAAAAATGGTGATCAGCTGATGTTGGATCATTTTGGTTCAGTTTGAAGTAAGAATTAAAGTTGGAAGTAAGAATTACAAGTTGGAAGTAAGAATTAAAAGTGGGAAGTAATAATTACAAGTTGGAAGTAATAATTACAAGTAGGAAGTAAGAATTACAAGTTGGAAGTAAGAATTAAAGTTGAAAGTAAGAATTATAAGTTGGAAGTAAGAATTACAAGCTGGAAGTAAGAATTACAAGCTGGAAGTAAGAATTACAAGTTGAAATTGTTAATGTATTTGTGTAACTAAAAATATTAAAGTTGTGATGGTCTGCTGTTGGAAATATTAATCAGGTATAGATATAATGGCGTATTTTTGCTATAAATGTTTATGTGGTATATATATGATAATGTATAGCTAGAAATTTTTGTGTAAGATACATTTGTTCATGCCAATATTGTTGTGCTCAATTCTTTTAAGTCTTTATAGTTCCGAGTACCTAGGTGTCGCACTATAGAACAAGTTGATACATTAATGTACCTAGTTATCACACTATAGAACAAGTTTAAACATTAAAGTATCTAGGTATCACACTATAGAACATATAGAACAAGTTGCTAAATTAAAGTAGCTAGGTGTGACACTATAGCACAAGTTGATACATTAAAGTATCTAGGTGTCACACTAGTATCAGTATCATCTCCTTTGGCATACTTGACAGTACCATCTCAGTTGGCATAGTGGGAAGTACCGCCTCGGTTCACATAGTGGGAAGTATTGCCTCAGTTGGCATAGTAGACAGTACTGTCTCAGTTCACATAGTGGGAAGTATTGCCTCAGTTGGCATAGCAGGCAGTACTGTCTCAGTTCACATAGTGGGAAGTACTGTCTCAGTTGGCATAGTAGGCAGTACTGTCTCAGTTCACATAATGGGAAGTACTGTCTTAGTTGGCATAGGAGCAGTACCGTATCAGTTCACAAAGTGGGAAGTACTGTCTCAGTTGGCATAGTAGCAGTACCGTATCAGTTCACATAGTGGGAGGTAATGTCTCAGTTGGCATAGTAGCAGTACCGTATCAGTTCACAAAGTGGGAAGTACTGTCTCAGTTGGCATAGTAGCAGTACCGTATCAGTTCACATAGTGGGAGGTAATGTCTCAGTTCACATAGTGGGAAGCACCGTCCTAATTCACACTGACGCTGGGGCGAGTGTAGTGAAAGGGTTGGTGAGCTATATAATGGGAAAACAAGTTTGTGGACAAAACTTAGATTAGATGATCCAAAAAGCCATGCACATTAAAATGGAGATCCCGTTACAGCACAAAAAAATATGCATTTTTCGATAGTTACAGCTTTTAATGGGATTTCTGTGCCCATCTGTTAAAAATTTTAGCAGGATTTCTGTGACAATATGTTACAAGTTTTAGCAACATTTTTGTGACAATATGTTACATCTTGTAGCAGGATTTCTGTGACATTCTGTTAATACTTCTAGCAGGACGTCAGTGATAATCTGTTGCAGCTTTTAGCAGGAATTTTTAGCAAATATGATACAAGCTTTTCGTATGTCGCATGCGCACGACAAGAGATCAAGATCCCGAAGTAAGGTTTGTTACCTCTAATTTGTTAATGCAATTTACTTTAAAAATGTTGAATGTTTAGAAAAGTTTAGGAAACACTGGGTAGGCAATTATATGAACCTGGAATGTGAAAGAAGAAAAAGTTTTGATTGGCAAATTTATGTGATGCTACTTACATGGGCATCTTTCTCATCGTCAGCCTTTTTGTGAATGTCTAAAAGTTGTGCATTGACATATCTTTCAATAGCCAGAGTGTCTTCAAAAGCAATTAGACCCTCTTTCCAGTCACTTCTCTCACCCTGTGTTAAACATCGCATCATTTATAAATTACTAATTCAAAGTAAAATTATTATTATTAATATTATTATTTTACCATGAAAAGATGAGCTCTTCTGTTAAAACATTTATTTATTAGGACAGCTGATAGTTTATCATTAAATACCTATTAGAAAAAGCTTATACAATTTGTTTGGTACGCTATAATGTCAGCTTATTTTTTTTAGTGCGCAAGTGTTCAGTGAAAAATGCATCGCTGATATTAAAAGATAGGATAATTTACAACTAGTCCAGAAGTTATGATAGTTTGGGTAGAACTGGTCTAAAAGAAAGGAAATTCTAGTCTTCTAAAGCTAGTTATTGAAATGTTTTAATGTCATGGTTTCTGGAAAATTTATTGAATTAAAAGATTACAATTAGTTTACCTAAATTGTCACGTAACATACAACTGGACCCAATCTTAACATGATAAAAGTGAAAACTTTGTCGACATGTTTTACTTAGATTTTCTCCTCTTAGATAATTGCACAACTAAGTACACAATAAAAACTTAAAACGAATGTACCTTTAAGATAAATGTGGCTTTAAAGGATGCGTTTTGATTTTTGTAAAGGACCATTACAAACTAGATCCACTGGAGAACTGGATATGTCGAGTGCAGCACATCGTAGCTCATAAATGCACTTTCACAAATTTAAAAACATACGTAGCCAACCTTAATTTAGCCAAAATATTAGGAATTACAATTATGTTAGGGTTATCGTAAGGAATGACAATTATGTTTTATCATCTGAAAATAAAAAAATAAAAGCGTCTGGTGCTTACACAGTTGTCGTTGATGGTTTTAGTAGCAACAAAACCGCAAATCTGGAATGTTAAAAATATGTTAAATTCAATAAATACAACCATCATAAGCATTGTTCTTGTTTAAATACATCACAACAGTGACGTTGCTAGGACGGGCGAGGCACACCAGGTGACTACAACCATAGTGACGTATATTGATTACATGCATCCCTTTTATTATCTTAATCCTCAAAATACTTAAGTCTCTACTATTTTTTTATCCTCAATTCTCTGAAGTTTAAATACTCTAAAGTCTATATTCTATAAAGCCTTAATACTCTAAAGCCTATATTCTCTAAAGCCTATATTCTCTAAAGCATCTATTCTCTTTAGACTTAATTCTCCTAAGTTTTATTTCTCTAAAGTCTTAATTTTCTAAAGCATCTATTCTCTTAAGTCTGAATTTTCTAAAGTCTGTATTCGCTAAGGACATAATTCTCTAAAGCATCTATTCTCTAATAATGAACACCCAACCGTGAACTCACACACACCAAACGGTGAACTCACACACACCAAACGGTGAACTCACACACACCAATGGGTCAACTCACACACACCAAACGGTCAACTCACACACACCAAACGGTCAACTCACACACCAAACGGTCAACTCACACACACACCAAACGGTCAACTCACACACACCAAATGGTCAACTCACACACACCAAACGGTCAACTCACACACACCAAACGGTCAACTCACACACACACCAAACGGTCAACTCACACACATCCTGCGGTCACTAAACTCCTCAAGGCCACTGGTGTCAGAAGTCACAAATTTCATGACAGTCTCACAGGCGTCTTTCAGCTGGAGAGAATGAGACATGTTTCTTATATCAATTTATCTATTGATAAATATAATTATTCACAAATCTAAATGCATTTCTAGGATTTTATGAGACATTTGAATTAGTGTTTGTTAAAAATGTAGAGGGGAAATACGAATTGTTTAAATAGTTCATTTCTACACAACATTTCGAAAGATTAGACGTGTTCTAGTTAAGTAATTAGATAAGAATAGAAGAGAATGCGTTCAAGCGGTTTGAAAAAAAAATATTCAAAATAAGGTTTGCTGACGCTTTCATAACAAGTAAAGACAATACACGGGACGTTTCGGCTGAAGCCTTCCCCAACAAAAATACGAAATGCAAGAAAAGTAGACGAGAAGAGGGAGACAGAGATAAGCATAACTCTAATTGCTTGACAGTAAAATTTAATAAAATTAGAAACGTTGTTAAAGAGTTGTTTCAGCTGAAACGTCTATTTTATTGTCTCATTTCTTTACTTAGAGCTCCAACAAATCTTGTTCCGAATAGTTCTTAAGAAATTATACGGTGATATACAGGTGTGGAATTTTCTTCTTCTTATTTTCTTGTTTATTAATTACATAAAAAGGGAAACTTTAGATGAAAATGTTTGGGCAGCCACCTGACATTCATGAAAGAACCTAAGTTGGCTGCCAGAGTTGGGCAGTTAAATACACCTTAAATACAGCTACATGGTGCAATAGGATATACACGTCAATGAAATTAAATACATTGTAGGATAGGAGCTAGAAGTCAGTCAAGACATTTCCATCATAAAACATTTAACAACACAAAACAAAGCATTAATGAGCAAAGCGATAGTCAAAAAAACGGACATCAATTTTATCAACTTATATCAATATTATTAACTTACCTCAAATTATCAACTTACACTAATTTTATCAACTTACATCAATTTTATCGTACTGTACGTGGCCACCACGTTGGTTGATGTAGTCGATAAGGGACTGCGCATGCTCACGCTCTTCACTAGAAGCGTCAGAGAAAAACTTTTTGATTCCTGGTAAACTGACATCAGCGCGTTGAAAGTATGAGGCCTGTGTGTGGGGGGGGGGGGGGGGGGTTAAGTGGAGAATGGTCAGTCTAAGATATTAATGGTCAGTCTAAGAATATGAATGGTCATTCTAAGATATGAATGATCAGTCTAAGATATGAATGGTCAGTCTAAGATATGAATGTTCAGTCTAAGATATGAATGGTCAGTCTAAAATATGAATGGTCAGTCTAAGATATGAATGGTCAGTCTAAGATATGAATGGTCATTCTAAGATATGAATGATCAGTCTAAGATATGAATGGTCAGTCTAAGATTTGAATGTTCAGTCTAAGATATGAATGGTCAGTCTAAAATATGAATGGTCAGTCTAAGATATGAATGGTCAGTCTAAGATATGAATGGTCAGTCTAAGATATGAATGATCAGTCTAAGATATGAATGGTCAGACTAAGATATGAATGGTCAGTCTAAGATATCAATGGCCAGTCTAAGATATCAATGGCCAGTTTAAGATATGAATGGTCAGTCTAAGATATAAATGATCAGTCTAAGATATGAATTGTCAGTCTAAAATATGAATGGTCAGTCTAAGATATGAATGATCAGTCTAAGATATGAATGGTCAGTCTAAGATATGAATGGTCAATCTAATATATGAATGGTCAGTCTAAGATATAAATGATCAGTCTATGATATAAATGGCCAGTCTAAGATATGAATGGTCAGTCTAAGATATGAATTGTTAGTCTAAGATATGAATGGTCAGTCTAAGATATGAATGATCAGTCTAAGATATGAATGGTCAGACTAAGATATGAATGATCAGTCTAAGATATGAATGGTCAGACTAAGATATGAATGATCAATCTAAGATATTAATGGTCAGTCTAAGATATCAATGGCCAGTCTAAGATATGAATGATCAGTCTAAGATATGAATGATCAGTCTAAGATATGAATGGTCAGTCTAAGATATGAATGATCAGTCTAAGATATGAATGGTCAGTCTAAGATATGAATGGTCAGTCTAAAATATGAATGGTCAGTCTAAGATATGAATGATCAGTCTAAGATATAAATGGCCAGTCTAAGATATGAATGGTCCGTCTAAGATATGAATTGTTAGTCTAAGATATGAATGGTCAGTCTAATATATGAATGATCAGTCTAAGATATGAATGGTCAGACTAAGATATGAATGATCAATCTAAGATATTAATGGTCAGTCTAAGATATCAATGGCCAGTCTAAGATATCAATGGCCAGTCTAAGATATGAATGGTCATTCTAAGATAATAATTTTCGGACTAAGATATGAATGGTCAGACTAAGATATGAATGATCAGTCTAAGATATGAATGGTCAGTCTCAGATATTAATGGTCAGTCTAAGATATCAATGGCAAGTCTAAGATATCAATGGCCAGTCTAAGATATGAATGGTCAGTCTAAGATATGAATAGTCAGTGTAAGATAATAATTTTCGTACTAAGATATTATCAGCTTACATGTAGCAAGGTTAAACGTTATAGTAATAAGGTAACATGCGCTTAGCGTGTCATTTTAATTGCTGTGGTAAACCCCAGACTATGCTATAACACGTGCATTAACACAGAAATCAAAATACCACAACGCTCATTGCTGGATCCTAACCTCTTGTTTAGTCACTCATGCACGGCGAGTGAACATCGCTGACGTCACTGCTCCCCTGTGTGTCCTATAGTAGGCATGTCCGATGCGACCCTCTCATTTGAATTAGTAGAGATTAATTGTAGCAAGCAGCATTAGTTCTTAATAATTTCACTGATCTATCTGGCCGCCTCGTAAGTAAAATGAATATTATATCCTTATTTTGTATAATACATTTTAGTATGTGCCTGTTATGGAAGATTTCTTTTCATTACTGATCAAGTTAAGTCATGTTTTAGTTTAATGACTTTTCAAGCTTATTGAAAGTTGCGGTACCTCTTAATAATGATATCCCCAAAATCAGACATACAGCCGCGCGCCATGTCTTTTATAGACCCGCATGTACGCGCGTTTACAACTAAAAGCTATAATTTATTTCGTTATAGCTACACATTCTGTAATATGCTAAGTTTCAAGTTAACTTAGCGTGTACACAAGTATACTAGCAATTATACTTTGTAGTGCTCGAGTTAAAAATACCACGATGTGCTAAGTTGTACAAAGTCCTAGTGTTTGCGCCTGTATAGTCATAAAAGTCAAATCTTTGTTGCAAATAACCTGCCAATTGTTACACAGACCCACGTGTGTGGCCTTTTAATTCTTTAGCCAACTATCTTATCAGTGCTTAAAATAGGTACGGGGTAATTGCGAACATAAATGTATTGAGCTTACCCTTGACGCCTTCGCGTTTCCCATAGATTCAGAGCGCAAAACTGTGTACTTCTCATATAAACTAAAGCTCTAAGGACTTACATTTACATAAGCTTGGTAAATGTACCTGGCTGCAAGCTTTATAATGGACTCACATAAGCTTGTTAAATGTAACACGTAGCTGACTGCAAGCTCAATGGACTTACATAAGCTTGGTAAATGTAGCTGGCTGCAATAGCTCTATGGACTTACATAAGCTTGGTAAATGTAGCTGGCTGCAATAGCTCTATGGACTTACATGAACTTGGTAAATGTAACATGTACCTGGCTGCATTAGCTCTATGGACTTACATAAGCTTGGTAAATGTACCTGGCTGCAAGCTCTATGGACTTACATAAGCTTGGTAGATGTAGCTGGCTGCAAGCTCTTTCTGAATTTGTTGCTCCAACAACTGATTGATGTTCTCTTTATAGTTCTGTCTGACAGTGGGAACAAACTCTGAAGACAATACATGATAAATCTGTCTGACAGTGGGAACAAATTCTGAAGACAATACATGATAAATCTGTCTGACAGTGGGAACAAACTCTGAAGACATACGATTAATATCAGATGATCTGTTTGATTGGGTGATTAAATATTTTAGATGGACTCATTTAGTCTTTTTAACACAGTCAATAGATATGTTTAAAACAGTCAATGGATCTTTTTAACACAGTCAATGGATCTGTTTAACACAGTCAATAGATCTGTTTAACACAGTCAATAGATCTGTTTAACACAGTCAATGGATCTGTTAAGCACAGTCAATAGATCTGTTTAACGTGGTTCATATATGACTCAACAGATATTTTAACACAGATATTAGTTTTTACAGTTTATACATAGAGTTTAATTGAACTCTACTGTAGCAGATTTTGTCATACAATAAATGCAACTCAGCATCTGATATTTATTATTTCCAAATGTTTTTTTACTTACAATTTTAGTCTCTATGAAGGAATAGTTTGTTGTTGTATTTATTATTTATCTAGTTGCAATCATCGCCACTGATGATGTAAAGTCAAATAAATGAATAACGAGAATGTGGTGCTTACTGAGAACATGGGAATTACTGAGTGGGGCTTACTGAGAACGTGGTGCTTACTGAGAACATGGGACTTACTGAGTGGGGCTTATAGAGAACATGGACTTACTGAGTGGAGCTTACTAAGAACGTGGTGCTTACTAAGAACATGGGACTTACCGAGTGGGGCTTACTGAGAACATGGGACTTACTAAGTGGGGCTTACTGAGAACGTGGGGTTTACTGAGAACATGGGACTTACTGAGTGGAGCTTACTGAAAACATGGGACTTACTGAGTGGAGCTTACTGAAAACATGGGACTTACTGAGTGGGGCTTACTGAGAACATGGGACTTACTGAGTGTGGCTTACTGAGAACATGGGACTTACTGAGTGGAGCTTACTGAGAACATGGGACTTACTGAGTGGAGCTTACTAAGAACGTGGTGCTTACTAAGAACATGGGACCTACCAAGTGGGGCTTACTGAGAACATGGGACTTACTAAGTGGGGCTTACTGAGAACGTGGGGCTTACTGAGAACATGGGACTTACTGAGTGGAGCTTAATGAAAACATGGGACTTACTGAGTGGGGCTTACTGAGAACATGGGACTTACTGAGTGTGGCTTACTGAGAACATGGGACTTACTGAGTGGAGCTTACTGAGAACATGGGACTTACTGAGTGGGACTTACTGAGAACGTGGGGCTTACTGAGAATGTGGGACTTACTGAGAACGTGGGGCTTACTGACAATGTGGGGCTTACTGACAATGTGGGGCTTACTGAGAACGTGGTGCTTACATAAGCATGATCTAACTTAAAAAATGATTGATGCGAGTCAATAGTTTCAATAAAATTGAAGAAAATTAATGTTCTGTTTATTTCGCCGTCAACTTAAAATATCTTAGAATATCTTAGAATATCTTTGAATATCTTAGAATATATTTGAATATCTTAGAATATCTTAGAGTATCTTAGAATATCTTAGAGTATCTTAGAGTATCTTATAATATCTTAAAATCTCTTAGAATATCTTAGAGTATCTTAGAAAATCTTAGAATATCTTAGAATATCTTAGAGTATCTTAGAATATCTTAGAGTATCTTAGAATATCTTAGATTATCTTAGAGTATCTTAAATATATTTGAGTATGTTCGAGCATAAAGAAACGTAAAATTGTTTTAAAAATTATGTTAAATTGAAAAAATGACTTATACGTTTTTAAATTCCTAAATAAACTAACTTATCTTCCCATATGCCAAGCAACTAGCTTACCTTTCCCATATGCCAAGTAACTAACTTACCTTTCCCATATGCCAACAAACTAACTTACCTGCTCCATATGCCAAGGAACTCACTTACCTTTCCCATATGCCAAACAACTAACTTACCTTTCCGTATGCCAAGAAACTAACTTACTTTTCCCATATGTCAAGCAATTAACTTACCTTACCCATATACCAAGCAACTAACGTACCTTTCCCATATGCCAAGCAACTAACGTACCTTTCCCATATGCCAAGCAACTAACTTACCTTTCCCACATGACAAGCAACTAACTTACCTTTCCCATACGCCAAGCTAGAACAGACGGCCAAAATTAAAAACAAAATGGAATTCATTTTATTCGATGTAGAATTGCTACTCTCCCAATCGAACAAAACAGAACGTTTCGGTCTTAGAGGCTACTAATGAGCTTTCCTAAATAACGTTGAAATGTTTGTCGGTCGATCTAATGGTTAACCTTAGTTGATAAGTTCTGATTAAGTTTATCAACGACCGAGGCTCTGTACAGGTTGTTTTTGTGTATCAGACAACTGTTATTTGATCAGGCGATAATTGAGAGTGCATCAGTACGAACTGAGGACGATGACTTCTGATAGAAAGTTTTCTTTTGACAGTTATAAAGTGTTGAAAAAGTGGGGGTGGAGCCTAGTAAATATAAAATCACAAGTTTTTTTTCTCTGTCGAAGAATATAGTTTAAATGTTTCTTTTGCCTCAACGTTGAAGCTTGAACATCCTCCTGCCAGTCTTCAGATCATTTATCTGAAATAAACAAAAAGTATGTTCTTGTAATACCATAGTCATGGCCGACTCTGAACGTAGGCATAGACCTCATACCGGTCAGTTATATAGGGACTTGAGTATTTCGAATCAACGTATGTTCTCTCTTTCTCTCGCTCTCTCTCTCTCTCTCTCTCTTTCTCTCTCTCTCTGTCTCTCATACTTTCTTTCTATCACCAATCATTGAGTATCTATCCATCACTCTCTCTCTTTCACTCGTAATTTACTCTGTCTTGCTCTCACTCTAATTATCTTCTTTTTTCTCTCCCTCTTTCTCTCTCTCTCTCTCTCTCTATCTCTTTAAATCACTCTTTCATTCACTTCTGTCTCTCTGCCTCGTCTCTTTCTTTCTCTACCTCTGTCATAGTTCTGGGTGCCATGAGTTTGCCCAGTTTTGGAAGCATTGATCCCTACCAGCTGATTCAATAGATAATTTGTTATGATATCTATCCAATTTTATCTCAGACATATTTTCATTTGATTTAACTATTTAACCTTTGTACTTAACTGGACCAACCTTTGTACTTAACTGGACAAACCTTTGTACTTAACTGGACAAACCTTTGTACATAACTGGACTGACCTTTGTACTGAACTGTACCAACTTTTGGACTTAACTGGACCAACTTCTGACTTAACAAGACCAACTTTTGTACTTAACTGGACCAACCTTTGTACTGACATTCGACCAACATTTTGCAAATCATGTGATCATTTGACCAATCTTAGCCAACCAAGCGTCCCTTTGAACAACCTTTAGCCAGCCATGCGTCTCTTTGAACAACCTTTAGCCAGCCATGCGTCCATTTGAACAACCTTTAGCCAGCCATGCGTCTCTTTGAACAACCTTTAGCCAGCCATGCGTCTCTTTGAACAACCTTTAGCCAGCCATGCGTCTCTTTGAACAACCTTTAGCCAGACATGCGTCCATTTGAACAACCTTTAGCCAGCCATGCCTCCCTTTGAACAACCTTTAGCCAACCATGCGTCTCTTTGAACGACATTTAGCCAGCCATGCGTCTCTTTGAACAACCTTTAACCAACCATGCGTCCATTTGAACAACCTTTAGCCAGCCATGCGTCCATTTGAACAACCTTTACTTTATCAAAGAAAACCGCCAACAGATAATATAAAGAGTACCTCCAACTATTCTGAGCTAATTGTTTTGAATTGTTGCCGTACTTTAAAAGATTAAACGAATTCAAGAAAACGAATGATTCTTGTGTCTGTTAGGCTAACTTTCAGTCACAGTGTGTGTGTTAGGCTAACTTTCAGTCACAGTGTGTGTGTTAGGATAACTTTCAGTCATATTGTGTGTGTTAGGCTAACTTTCAGTCATATTACGTGTTAGGCTAACTTTCAGTCATATTGAATGTGCTAGGCTAACTTTCAGTCATATTACGTGTTAGGCTAACTTTCAGTCATATTACGTGTTAGGCTAACTTTCAGTCATATTGAATGTGCTAGGCTAACTTTCAGTCATATTGTGTGCGTTAGGATAACTTTCAGTCACATTGTGTGTGTTAGTCTAACTTTCAGTCTTATTGCATGTTAGGCTAACTTTAAGTCATATTACGTGGCAGGCTAACTTTCAGTCATATTGCGTTTGTTAGGTTAACTTTCAGTCATTCTTGCAATCAAAGTTCCCTCCAAAAGAAAATATTCAGATGCTCTTACTATTATTTCTTCCTTAAAGCCAATGGCATAGCTTGGGGGTGCGGACTGCATCTCAGTGGTACCACCAAGGGGGGTGCGGACTGCACCGGGTGACAGCATCTCATTGGTGACACCAAGGGGTTGTGGACTGCACCGGGTGACAGCATCTCATTAGTGACACCAAGGGGGTACGGACTGCACCGGGTGACAGCATTTCAGTGGTGACACCAAGGGGGTGCGGACTGCACCGGGTGACAGCATCTCATTGGTGAAACAAACGGGGGGCGGATTGCACCGGGTGACAGCATCTCATTGGTGACACCAAGGGGGTGCGGACTGCACCGGGTGACAGCATCTCATTGGTGACACCAAATTGAAAAATTACAGAGGACACAATGCTCGATGTAACACAGCACACAATGCTCGATGTAACACAGCACACAATGCTTGGTCTAACACAGCACACACTGCTTGGTCTAACACAGCACACACTGCTCGATGTAACACAGCACACAATGCTTTGTCTAACACAGCACACAATGCTTGGTCTAACACAGCACACACTGCTTAGTCTAACACAGCACACACTCCTCGATGTAACACAGCACACAATGCTTGGTCTAACACAGCACACGCTGCTTGGTCTAACACAGCACACAATGCTTGGTCTAACACAGCACACAATGCTCGATATAACACAGCACACAATGCTCGATGTAACCGAATTTCATAAAAGGATAACCGATCAAACGTAAATTGTGCACGCATGTAACCATGTTAAGTGCGTACCAAATACGACGTGGTTGGGCGATTCTAAGTACGTGAATCGAATCGGTAAAAATTAAAAACTAAAAAAAATGACATTTTACCCATGTATAGTGTTAACAAAATAATATTTTACAAAATTTTCTAAAATCTTTCAATAATTAATTTAAATTTATTTTTTTAAAGGTTTTTCAAACCAAATATATCGAAACCCCACAATCCTCAAAAAATCAATATGTTCGCTGATCGGTCACTAGTACCAGCCTTTAACATATGTTCACTGATCGGTCACTAGTACCAGCCTTTAACATATGAGCACTGATCGGTCACTAGTACCAGCCTTTAACATATGAGCACTGATCGGTCACTAGTACCAGCCTTTAACATATGAGCACTGATCGGTCACTAGTACCAGCCTTTAACATATGAGCACTGATCGGTCACTAGTACCACCCTTTAACATATGAGCACGATTGTCATACAGCACAAAGTCTTTTATTGTATTATGCTGCCTGTGATTTTACGTTTATTTGCACCCTTTATCTTTGGGCTGATCTAAATGAAGAAGTTAATCTTACACGGCAGTATCTGCAGACTAAAGGCTTTACTCTTGACAAAGTGGTGACTAACCTAGAGCCCCTAAGATTGTTTCTGCACGATAAGTGCTGTCACTTGGTGGAACATGCTATTTAAAAGGCACTATTAACTAACACACATATTCTGGTGAAGGTCGCGCGATTACTCTCTTAAGACCCCGGCTAGTAAATTGGCAACCAGCTCCATCTGCTGAGCTGTGCCATACAAAATTTTCCTCACATAGGGTTCCCCCTCCGCCCTGGCCTCCCCCGGAAGCTCCAGTGAGGGACATTCGGTCAACAGATGCGCCAGCGTCTCCGGGGCCAGGCTGCAATGCCGGCAGGTAGTATCCCAATTGTTGTCTAGACGCCAGAAGTATGTGCCTATGGGGCAATGCTCGGTGCGCATTTGCGTCACTAAGCTTTGCTGTTTGCGGCCTAACCCTCACCATGGGTCTTGTATTCAAAACAAAAGGCACTAATAAATAATTCGACCAATATAGGATTTCGGTAGAGAAAAGATTAAGGTTTGAGAAGAAATTGACAGGAGAACACTTAGAAGATGTTGAATACTCTGAGAGACGAAAAAGTTAGGGAGATGCTGAATTGTATTGATCGTTTCATTCTGAACCCCATGGTCACATGGTTTGCAAAATGTTGGTCGAATGTCATTACAAAGGTTGGCCCAGTTAAGTACAAAAGTTGGTCTTGTTAAGTAAAAAGGTTGTCCAGTTAAGTCAGAAGTTGGTCCAGTTAAGTCCAAAAGTTGGTACAGTTCAGTACAAAGGTCGGTCCAGTTAAGTACAAAGGTTGGTCCTGTTAAGTACAAAGGTTTGCCCAGTAAAGTACAAAGGTTGGTCCTAGTATGACCAATCAGTGTCTTTTCTTGCTATATTATGAGTTTTCTGATGGTAGAACCTATCAGTACTTTTTATTGTAATATTTTGGTTTTTCTCAGGGTATGACCTATCCATATCTTCTTTTCCGGTTCCACTGGGATTTGTGTCTTCATTTCCCTCGTTGTCTTATTTTGGATATCGTGGAATCATTTGAAGAAGATTTAACGCTGGTATCATTCACATTACATTAATAGTTTACAGTCTACAACTTCATTTATATTACTAATTTTTTATTTTAATTCAACTTTTAATTCAAGTGTAGTCAAGTTAACCAATGTAATAAATCTACGGTAGATATGATTGGTTATCCGAATATCTAAACGAAATCTAGTTACAAGGAACAGCATTCATTTTAAATATTTGAACATTCCTTGAACCTACCTCTCCATCAATATGAAATACACTATTATTAGTTTTCTGTTTAAAATTAGTCTTCTTCGTAAAAATAAGATCAACTTTTAAATATGACTAGGGTGTTATTTATCAATTTTATAATTATATCATCCTTTAAAAAATCTATACTTTTAAACGTAATCGATACGATGACTCTTGGATTTGAGAAAACGAACACTTAAAATTTACCTTTTTTATAATTATTTTTTTTTACAAAAATTAATTTATAAAGTTTAATGGTAGCAAACTTAAAATGTGCGTTTGAGATATTTATCTAAATTTTTTCTAAGATCAATTCCGTTAAATTTTATTTATCTACTTTTACAAAAAGTGCTATATACTCATTCATCAAACGCCATGGTTCAGTGGTTTTCAACTTTTTTCTTTTGGATTTTTTTTAGGGGGTGGATGGGTAGGGGGTATGTGACAGGAGCATCCTAAATAAAATAATTTATTCTTGCCATCAACGGGGATTCAAGTAAAAATCCTTGAATTTAAAGATTTATCTGGAGAAATATCTGCTCAGCAGTAACATATTATGGAAACACTGGAATCACATCTGTAATAATCAGCATAATTCTGTCACAAAAACGTGCCGTTTGTATGCCGATAATGACATTACAAATTTTGGTGGCGCAGAGAGAAGGGGAGAAAACAAAATATATTGTAAACTTAATGGAACACTCAGTTATTAAGTCCTCAAACTTGGGTGTGGAGCACACATTGTTCTCAAAACTATTTAATCAGCGTAGTTGTCTCCCTGTATGTATGTATTTTTATATATGTATGTATGTGTGTGTGTGTGTGTGCGTGCGTGCGTGCGTGTGTGTGTGTAATGTATGTAATTGTATGTATGTAATGAAATACATGTATGTATTTATGTATGTATGTATATAGTGTATGTTGTAATGTATGTAATGTAATACATGTATGTATGTTTGTATTTTTGTATGTATGTATGTATGTAATGTATGTAATGGTATGTATGTAATGAAATACATGTATGTATGTATGTATGTATATAATGTATGTATGTAATGTATGTAATGTATGTAATGTAATACATGCATGTATATATGTATGTATGTAATGTATGTAATGGTATGTATGTAATGAAATACATGTATGTTTATGTATGTATGTATATAATGTATGTATGTAATGTATGTAATGTAATACATACATTTATGTATGTATTTATGTATGTATTTATGTATGTATTTATGTATGTATTTATCTATGTATTTATGTATGTATTTATGTAATGTATGTATGTATGTATTTATGTATGTCCTGTATGCGTTCCTGTACTGAAATATTACATTAAGTTATTTGGGTTTGAACTGTTGCTCTTTTATGGCCCCGGGAAGTATGTTTTTGGTCTGCCGCATCTGCTGGACTGAGTCGTAAATCAGACTGTCAACGTGTTTGACTGGGAGCACCCCAGTCACAAGTTTACAACAGTCATTAGCGTCGGGCACTTGGCTAGTAAGGGCTTGGCCTCCTTCGGCGTTTGTCCTCAGTGACGGCAGCTCGGGTCCCGCAATGGGCGCAACCTGTGTGATGGAGCTCTGTTGCTGTCGTTTAAGACGGCACCAGTTATTACCCTTTCGGTTTGTTTTTGGCATGTACCAGTAAAGTTTCTGGACTGTTTGTCCATTCTCCCGGCTCTTAAGCCATTCCTCGAATAAAGGTCTTTGATCCCGGCCTTGATCCCCAGCAGTGTTTCTTTCAGACAATTTTTTTCCCGGGGGCATTTCAGATTTTCGGGGGGAACAGTGCCATTGGAAATAGGCGTAGCTAAGGTGGACATAAGGGACATATGTCCCGGGCGTTAGACTAGCGGGGGCATCTAATGGGCTATAGTGTTAATGGATGAAAATAATGGCCTTTAGAGTTTAGCCGGGGGGGGGGGTAAAAATGAATCTTGTCCCCTGGCACCAAAGACTCACGCCAGTGACGTAGAAAGGGGGGGGGGTGAACATTTGGTCTTCCCAGATGTCATTTTTTCTTTAGATTGGGGAGCGGGATTTTCGGACTTCTGCAGAATTTCTATCGAGAAAGGTAGCGCGGCCAAAAAATTAACCCACCTAGGGTGGCGCTAACACTAGGCACGCCGCTGGGCAGTGTAATATATCAGCACCGAAATTGGTTGTCAGGGCAAGTAATGCTGCCATTTTTATCGGGAAGTTGGGAAGCCATAGGGCTTTCCTAACCAGAAAATGTGTAATTATTTAACAATCAAGAGGTGTATTTTGGAGTATACATTATTCGAATGTTTTGATAAGATTGTCATTGATCAGGGAAAATAATTTGTCAAGTGTCAAGGGAGGCATTATGGCGACCAGTGCCATACACAAACTAAATTCATTGTGGTTGTTGTTCGCCGAAAAAAATCATTTGACACAAGATTAGATAGGTTGGTTAGGGTTGATAGACGTCAAGGAAAAGGGGTGGGGGTAGCAGAAATTGAGGAATCCGAAGAGTCTTGAGCAAAAGTGAGGGCAGGGGTCACCTTAATTTAAAACTATTAAATTCAAAATGCAGTGATGCATTGTGATGCAAATTCAATGTATCTTTCAGACAATGTGTGAAGGGGCATTTCAGACATTCAAATATTTACTATTAGATGTCTCGTAGAGAAATGCTAAGAATACTACATCAACATACACCAACTATATGTTGACTACAAATCAGCTTATGATAGCGTCGACAGGAAATACCTGTATGCTTCTCACCTGGAACTTGGAGTGCCTAACAAACTTACCCGACTCATACATATGATGGATAACTACAAAAGTAGAATTAAAGTACAGAGAGATAACTTGAGGGAGTTCCCAATTAATCAGGGCCTCAGACAAGGAAACCCGTATATCCTTTTCAACATCACTTTAGAAAAAGGCATTAGAAACATACATGTGAGCACCAGAGAGGTGGTACAGAACAACCATAAGGAACTTTATAAAGCCAGCCACTGCAATACACAGACGATATAGCGCTACTTGGTAGAAACAGCAATGATGATAAAATTAAAACTTTCAGGGAACTTGAAGATGTCACGGTCAAAGCTGGTCTTGGTGGAAATAAAGCTAAGGCAATATATATATGATAATGTCAGGAAATACGCAACGATGACAACATCAATATGAACAACAACACCTTATAGAGGGTAGCTACTTTCAAATATCTAGGGTTGACTATAAATAAGCAAAAGGAAATACAATCGGAGGTGAAAGAAAGAATAACAGCATGCAACCGTTCTTATTTCAATTTACAAAAGCTACTTCGAAGCAAAAACCTCTCTAGGGGAACAAAGAAGGCAATATACACCACTATCATAAGACCAGTAGTAACTTAAACAAGTAAGATTTGGATCCTACCAGAAAAGCAGAGAACCTGCTAAATATATTACCCGATGATAGACAATTTTGTTTTGGGAATCCGTACAAACCAAAAGCAATATCAATTGTAAAAATATCCATCCATACTCACAACAATATAAAAAAGGCAGACTGCCCTGGGCAGGACACATTGAAAGGATGCCAGATTCTGGAGCAGCGAAAACGATCTACAGGCAGAAATATATTGGCAGACGGCTCACCGGTCGACTAAGAC
This sequence comes from Omphiscola glabra, assembly GCA_964017045.1. Taxonomy (NCBI): domain Eukaryota; kingdom Metazoa; phylum Mollusca; class Gastropoda; family Lymnaeidae; genus Omphiscola; species Omphiscola glabra. The sequence continues at coordinate 86,134,603 of OZ024794.1, read as the reverse complement.
TGAGATAGATTGACGATGTAGAGAAGGACTTACAAAGGTTGGGGGTTCGCACATGGAGGTGTAAAGCGATGGATTGATCCCAATGGAAGAATGTTTTCGAGCAGGCCAGGGCCCTAAATGGGATGAAGCGCCACTGATGTAAACATTTCAGACATTTGGGTGGGAAGTGCTAGAAATAACGATAATAAAAGGACATCACTAACTCTTCCACCAGCACAATATTAAATAAATTCAGTCCAGTTGGGAGCCCTTAGGGTATGTTTTTTATAGAGAGATACTCCTTAGCTTATACTCGCCCCTTAAAACTTTATAGGCCCCAGAAATTTATTGATAAATTCAAAATGCAAGAATGCATTTTTTTAACATAACGTATTTAAATTTAGTTTCCCATCAAATTTAAAAGATTTTAAAGAATTCTTTCCAAAAAAAAGGTATCCCTCACAAAAAAAGAAATGCTAAAGTAGTTTTAAATTTTGAACGAAAAAGAAAAACCAACAACATACGTTTATTTCTAAATATTTCCAAATTTCACCAAAGTCAAAAAAAAAAAAAAAAAGAAGCTATTCTGTACAAAAGGCTATAGGCTACATCTTTATGGGTTTTCAAAATTGATATTTTTTTTATAAATCATATGTAACCGACATAATTGTTAAGAAGTAATGAGTTGTTTACAAAAGACATCATATATTTATTAATGTGTGATTTTTGTTCGTATAAAATTAAAGTGTAATTCTCTCTATTCAGTTGATTGAAATGTTAATTTAGATTTTTAAACTACTATTATTTGCTTCATATCATTACAACTTGCCTCTTCGATATTATACTTTAAAACAACTTTTTTTACCATTCCCATAGAATTTTTTTTTAACTACTACCAAAAATGGCATTTACAAGATAATCGAAATACTCAATTTTTTTTTTAAATACGTTGTTTAAATATATATATTGTTTCAACTGGATTATCATCTTAAAATAAATTGTTAAAAATAGTTCAAACAGCTGGGGAAGATTGTTTATTATTATCATATTAACAGAAAAAAATTCGTTGTGGATTTAATAAATAAATAGAAAGTATTTTTTTTAAAATCATTTTACTCTGTTCCCGAAACTGTGTTAAAAAATTAGAAACGCATTCGATTTAATAATTATTGATGAAATGTCCACTATTTGTATGCAACCGATATATTCCTAATTTTTTGTTTTAAAATATAGTTTTATTTTTTGTTGTTCTTTTTTAAAGTTTTCATTTTATCTAAGTCAGTATACATGTATGGAATCTACTACATTGAAATGTTTGCTAAAAATGATTTTTTTTAAAAGCATAATGCAATTATACAATATAATTTGCAAACAGATTGCACATATTTATTACTTAGCAAGAACTATATTCAATTTATATACATTTATATCGATGTAAAGGTAGTTTAATACAGTGTTATTAAAAAGTCTTTCAACTTGTGCAGCTGTAAAATGTAATTAAATTTTTAAAAATATCGATATATGCGAATAAGAAAAAGTAAGTTTTAGTTTATGATCAGGCGCGGCCAATTTTCAAGACAATTTTTCAAGATATTTATAATCGATTTCTGCGAGCCTGTAACAAGATTAAACTGAACGATATGGATCATCAATATATATCGAACAAAGCGATATTTTATTTGCTCCATTAATTGTAATCGATGAAAGGCACACATTTCAATTACTTTTAAAACATGTTATAAAAACTAAATTTAGAGGTTTTTTTTATTTTAAACATTATTTTTTCTTACACATTTCCTCCGGGGGGGGGGGGGCAGAGCCCCCCGGAGGTATGCCTGAAAGAAACCCTGATCCCCAGTTGGGTCATTGGTCTGTTAGGTTGTGGCTAGGTAGAGCCTTGTTCGCTGGACAGTCAGTTGTATCTTGTGGAGGAATCCCCGCATGTCCTGGGGTCAACTGAAGGGTCACTTCGCCTCCATTTGACTGTATGTCTCGTACCATCTCCAAAATTGCATTGGCCATTTTGATGTCTAAAGAGCACCTCGTCACAATTTCAAAAGCGTATTGTGAGTCGGTAAACACTACGATGGATGGAATTGTTTTACGTTTAGCTATTCTACGGTGCATTTGTTTCAAGCCCATTAATATTGCTTCGATCTCTGCATCAATTGCAATGCTATTCGTACCACTTGGACCTGAAATCGCCTCAGTTGGGTATACCCCTTTGGCTACTGTATGAGTGCACCGTAGCCGGCCTGCTTCTCGCTGGCGAGATAGGAGACGTCTCTGAAGACTTTTACCACAGCGTCTTTATACGACTAGATATTCAGAAGTGCGGCCTCCTTTTCTTCATTTTGGGGGCTCGACTTTGTCACTGACACGTTTGCCAGGGTCAGACGAACATCTGGTGTTTCGCTGCTATCTTGTGGTGATCTCTATGGGATCAGGCGTATTTTCTCCCTGTTTCTGGCTAAAAGGTGCTTATTCTTAGGTGAATAGACTTAAAAAGAGGATCTCTTTAGCCTTGCCCGCTTACCCACCGGCCTTGTAATTGGAAACAGGGTTCCGGTTTTTCCATTGGACGGTAACGCTCCACTGTCGTTAAGATGGCCTTGTCCCGCTTGATGCTGAGTGGTTCTTAATTTGTCAGTATTTTCAAAGCAGCCGTGAGAGAAGTACGTAACGCCCCACATATGAATTTGAGAGCTAGGTTGTGTATCCTGTCCAGGCCCTCTAGAGGCGTACGGCTTACAAATGCCTGCACCGGGAGGCTGTAGTTTAGTGCACCTCTTACGTTTCCATGTAGAGTGTTCTCAGAAGACTTGCATCAGTTCCCCAAATGAGTCTAGCAAGTTTTTTAACGAAGCTGAGTTTCAACTTGGCTCAAGCGCCGAGTTAACGTACATGGTTCTTGTCACGGTCAGATTGTGTGTTTACTTTTTGTGTATGTTTGGGGAACGGAAAGGGAGTGCTCGTGGTATTGGCTGTATTTTCCCACGAGTATGACCGTCTTGGCAGGGGGGGGGGGGGGCCAGGGGAGAAAGTGTTTGTTGTGAGTTGGGGAAACATTAGAGTGGTGAATGAATGTGAACATTTTTCTTGTTATCACGAGTGCATGGTCAATAAGGGTATTAAAGGAGAGAAAGATTATTATTAAAGGAGGGAGAACGATTATTATTAAGTGCGGATTCGACAGAGTGTTTTTTGAGTGAGGACTTAGCATAACTTTATAATGCTGTTTTGTGTATTCATTGGATTTTGAGTCACTTTACATGGCTATCGAGTAGAAAGTGATGTGTTTGAACACTTATATCATAACCAGAAATAAAACTATATTTGATGACTCTTAGGCGACGTTACGTGTTTTCCCTTATAAACTATCGGCTTTATAGGAGCCAGGAAACGTTACAAGCACCAGCTTTTCAGGAGCTGAATAACCAGAGTTTTTTAGACTCTGAAACTATTGTCTGTGGCTACAGAAGGGACCTCATTCTCTAGACGACGTACTTTTCGCCAAAGCGAGCTGAATCCTACCATCGCCCACAGGCCCGTTAAAGCCAGCCGACCGAACCATTCAAGCCTACCATCGCACACATGGGGGCCATCCGTTGCGAAGAGACAAGCTGAATTAGTAGAGACAAGCTGAACTAGAAGAGACAAGCTGAACTAGAAGAGACAAGCTGAACTAGAAGAGACAAGCTGAACTAGAAGAGACAAGCTGAACTAGAAGAGACAAGCTGAACTAGAAGAGACTAGCTGAACTAGAAGAGACAAGCTGAACTAGAAGAGACAAGCTGAACTAGAAGAGACAAGCTGAACTAGAAGCATTATGGCATCAATGAAGGCCCGCCAAAGCCATATTACCTAATACCATCGCCCACAGTGAATGCCCGTCCAAAGCTAGCTGAATCCTAACAATCCACGCCTACCATCGCCCACAGTGAATGCACGTCGAAGCCAGCTACAACGTAGCCATACAAGCCTACCATCGTCCCCAGTGGGGCCCACTCAAAACTGACATTATGGATATCAATTTTGCTATGCTGTTGAGTCCAGCTGTTCCTGTACATCGCCGCTGTTGAGTCCACCGATCCTGTCATCAACCACTGCTGTTCCGTTATCCTGTCACCAGCCGCTGCTTTACTCTTATCCTGTACCCGCCGATCATGTATCCAGTTGCTACCGCTGTTCCTGATGTTGCCTTTTCTTGCTGTTCCTGTTCCTGATGATCCCGGTACCTGTTTCCTGTTACCGTTCCAGTAACCGCTGTGCCAGTACTTGCTGTTCCAGTACTTGCTGTTCCAGTAACCGCTATCCTTGTGTGACTGCTACTGCACACCACCACTACTAATTGATGTTGCAAGGAGCAAGCCACCTACGTACAAGTCCGGGTAATTAAGTTCATTTATATTTATTGATATATTGTTAAATTATGCTAAGCTCTTTTGAATTGGGGAGATTTCGGTAAACTGATTTTTTTGGGGGGTTGCAAAATTATTGTTGGATAGTATGAATTTTTTAATACCTTATAATCAAGTAGATACCATATAACTTGGGGGAAGTGAAACCGTTAAAATGAAAACGATTCCAGAAATTAAGCAGGAGGCCATAGATTTAGGGCTAGAAGGAAAGGATATTATTAAATATGCCGTGGATAGATTAAAAGAATTAGAAAAGTTAGAAAGGGAACATAGAGTAGCAGAAGAGGAACATAGGCAAGCCCAAGAAAAAGCCATTCGCGACAAGGAATTAATGATAAAATAGCAGCAATAGAAAAAAAGACAGCAGAACTAGCAGCAAAAACAAAAAGATTGAGGGTAGAGGCAGCAGAAAGGCACGCTCTTAAAGAAAATGAAAAATTAGATAGATTAGCATTAGATAATAAAGAAAAAGAAGATAGAGCTCAAAAAGAAACGGTAGACGAGAAAGAGAAATTAGATGAAGAGTCAAATGAGCACAATACAAGTGTACTAACTTGTTCAGAAAGGGGGCAATTTTCACAAGATAAGGCTATAGAGGGGGATAAAAAGGGTAAACATATTTTCAAGGGGGGAGTAGACATTACGTCGTATTTGTCGAACGAGGGACCAAGGGCAGAAAGTAAGATAGCAGAAAGGCACACCCATAGAGGAAAAGAAAAATTAGATAGATTAGCTTTAAAAAGAAAAAGAAGATAGAGAATTCCAAGCAAGGTGTGAAAATGAGAGAATATCATTAACAATAGAGAGATACTTAGATGCAAATTTAAGGGGATACATTGTGGCAGAAGAAAATAGTGATCAGGATTATAATGACAGGGACTGTAGTGAGTGGGGAGGGTAAAATTGGATTAGTGGTGTAGTTAGCGAGAGTGATGATAGTGAGTGGTCAGAGTTAGACTATATTAATTACGGGCAGAAAGGGAAACTGAAATAAATCGATTTAGATGGGATTACAAGAAGAAGGTTTGGGAAACTATAGATCCAACTATAAAAGAGGGCAGTAGGAATATAAAGAAAAATGATGAACCGGAATTTTTTCAGTTTAGTATAAGTGACGAATATTTTGAAGACACAGATAAGCTGAATACTTTTGATAGTGATGACGGGTTAGAGAAGGTACAAGATGGCTATCGCCCTGACAACAATAGTGAACAGAGTGTAATTCATGGTTCATATTATTATTTTGATAATAATATTGATTATGAATTTAGTTATAGTGATATTTACCAGGGTGATTTTGATGATTATGAGCCTAATGTTATTGACGCTCCCAAGGGAGATTTTGATATTAATTATGTACACAGTGTTATTGAGTTTTCACATGGCAATTTTGAAACTACTAGTAATTATGAACCAAGTGTTACGGATACTTTAGATGGTAATTTTGATAAGACTACTGTTATTGATGACACTAATTGTGAATTTGATGCTAGTTTTGATTTAGAACCCAGTATTTTTGAGGCTTTGTATTGTGACTTTGATAATATTCAGCATGAACCTAGGGTTAGTGATGCTTGCTGTGGTACTTTTGATAATACTGCTGATATGGAAACTAACGCTATTGTTGGGTCACATGGTGACTTTGATGCAAATATTGATTATAAATCAAGTATTATTGATGCTTCCCGTGATGATGTTGATTGTAAAATTCATTATGAACACATTGTTACTGAGTTTTCACATGGCAATGTTGAAACTATTATTGATTGTCAATTTATTGTTAATGAATGTTAGATACTTTAGATAACACACCCACGAGTGTTGAATGCATGAACCACCTACCGCTTCCAAGCAAGCAAGGTGTCATGAATACTTTTGTTGATTTAGATAACACACCCACGGGTGCTGAATGCATGAACCACCTGCCGCTTCCACGCAAGCGAGGTATCATGAGTATAACTGAGTCAAGCTTCGGTAACCATGAAGTGGAGACCGTAACATTGACCAGTATAACGACCATTACATGTCGTCAGGGTGAACTTTCGAAAAAGTTTACATACATCCCTGAGTCACGCTCAGACAAGTTATGTGTTGAGGAGGAGGAGGAGGAGAGAGCGCTGGTTTCGACTGCTCCAGAGTTGAACTTCGCAATGACTGAGTTGTCAGACATTAATATTGAAGATGTACTAGATAAGAAATTTTATGATATAAAATATTTTACTTTTAATGATATTCAAGATATGCCTGTTAATGTAAAATCTTTGCTACCATTGAACCATGATAATTGTGTGTCAAATGAGGGGGTGAGGACCTGGACAAATTACGGTTGTCACGAGGTAGAGGTGGTGAATTTGTCACGTTCGGTCACGAGACAGGGATGTAGATCCATAGCCCAATCGGGGAAATTTGTAGTGTGGGTGACACAGGTTACTCAAGACTTGAGAACCGTGAGTCCAGCTTTGACTCTGACAATAGTGTTCAGGCAAACGGGTTTGGCCTTGATCACGGTGATGTGGAGGAGGTGAGCATTGTCCCTGAGGTGAGGTTAAGGGAAAGAATTTTTTTTTTTTTGTTGATACCATTGTTAATAAATTATGTCATGTGGGGGTCAGGGAGAAAAATTGTGTTGTTGAAAAATTTGATTTTGTTGTGGAGTTGAGGGTTTTCCATGAGTTGGGAGGTGAAGATTGTTTGTTTAAAATGATATTCATGTTACTTTTGTATATTGACAATGTGACGAGCTTGTTGAAACATGTGATATTTTACAGGGGAGTTGTGAGCTGGTGAAAAATTTGCACGCTTTCAGGCTACCGTCTGACAAGCGGAATATCCCGCCATCATAAATTTAATTTGCAGGCTGGACAATTCAGGGCTGTCCACACAAGCTCAGATGTTGACAGTTTTTTTTTCACTTTCTCTTTTTCACATTTACATTAATAAAGAATGTTTCGAAGTACTGTAAACATGTAAATATTTGTTACCATGTATTTACATAAATGCTCCCAATTGATTTTGAATAACAATGAGATGATACCGTTAGTGATTAATTTACTTTTTACTATGTATGTTTCATTATAGATGCCAGAATTCTACTATGTATTACCTGACCGTTGTTATTTTTTTATAAACTAAGAACATTGGGTTTCACCTAATATCACTCGAGAGGAGGGGGGGGGGTGTCACGGTCAGATTGTGTGTTTACTTTTTTGTGTGTATGTTTGGGGGACGGAAAGGGAGTGCTCGTGGCATTGGCTGTATTTTCCCACGAGTATGACCGTCTTGGCAGGGGGGGGGGCGGGGCCAGGGGAGAAAGTGTTTGTTGTGAGTTGGGGAAACATTAGAGTGGTGAATGAATGTGAACATTTTTCTTGTTATCACGAGTGCATGGTCAATAAGGGTATAAAAGGAGAGACAGATTATTATTAAAGGAGGGAGAACCATTATTATTAAGTGCGAATTCGACAGAGTGTTTTTTGAGTGAGGACTTAGTATAACTTTATAATGCTGTTTTGTGTATTCATTGGATTTTGAGTCACTTTACATGGCTATCGAGTAGAAAGTGATGTGTTTGAACACTTATATCATAACCAGAAATAAAACTATATTTGATGACTCTTAGACGACGTTACGTGTTTTCCCTTATAAACTATCGGCTTTATATGAGCCAGGAAACGTTACAAGCACCAGCTTTTCAGGAGCTGAATAACCAGAGTCTTTTTAGGCTCTGAAACTATTGTATGTGGCTACAGAAGGGACCTCATCCTCTAGACGACGTACTTTTCGCCACAGTTGTGAGGCTGCAGTTTCTGGTAGTTAGTTACTCACTGACAAGCTGTAGTTAGTTACTCATTGACAAGCCGTAATTACTCATTGACAAGCTGTAGTTAGTCACTCACTGACAAGCTGTTGTTAGTTACTCATTGACAAGCCGTAATTACTCATTGACAAGCTATAGTTAGTCACTCACTGACAAGCTGTAGTTAGTTACTCATTGACAAGCCGTAATTACTCATTGACAAGCTATAGTTAGTTACTCATTGACGAGCTGTAGTTAGTTACTCATTGACAAGCTGTAGTTAGTTACTCATTGACAAGCTGTAGTTAGTTACTCATTGACAAGCTGTAGTTAGCTACTCATTGACAAGCTGTAGTTAGTTACTCATTGACAAGCTGTAGTTAGTTACTCATTGACAAGCTGTAGTTAGTTACTCACTGACAAGCTGTAGTTAGTTACTCATTGACAAGCTGTAGTTAGCTACTCATTGACAAGCTGTAGTTAGTTACTCATTGACAAGCTGTAGTTAGCTACTCATTGACAAGCTGTAGTTAGTTACTCATTGACAAGCTGTAGTTAGCTACTCATTGACAAGCTGTTGTTAGTTACTCATTGACAAGCTGTTGTTAGTTACTCATTGACAAGCTGTAGTTAGTTACTCATTGACAAGCTGTAGTTAGTTACTCATTGACAAGCTGTTGTTAGTTACTCATTGACAAGCTGTAGTTAGTTACTCATTGACAAGCTGTAGTTAGCTACTCATTGACAAGCTGTAGTTAGTTACTCATTGACAAGCTGTAGTTAGCTACTCATTGACAAGCTGTAGTTAGTTACTCATTGACAAGCTGTAGTTAGCTACTCATTGACAAGCTGTTGTTAGTTACTCATTGACAAGCTGTTGTTAGTTACTCATTGACAAGCTGTAGTTAGTTACTCATTGACAAGCTGTAGTTAGTTACTCATTGACAAGCTGTTGTTAGTTACTCATTGACAAGCTGTAGTTAGTTACTCATTGACAAGCTGTAGTTAGTTACTCATTGACAAGCTGTAGTTAGCTACTCATTGACAAGCTGTAGTTAGTTACTCATTGACAAGCTGTAGTTAGTTACTCATTGACAAGCTGTAGTTAGTTACTCATTGACAAGCTGTAGTTAGTTACTCATTGACAAGCTGTAGTTAGTTACTCATTGACAAGCTGTAGTTAGTTACTCATTGACAAGCTGTAGTTAGTTACTCATTGACAAGCTGTAGTTAGCTACTCATTGACAAGCTGTAGTTAGTTACTCATTGACAAGCTGTAGTTAGTTACTCATTGACAAGCTGTAGTTAGTTACTCATTGACAAGCTGTAGTTAGTTACTCATTGACAAGCTGTAGTTAGTTACTCATTGACAAGCTGTAGTTAGCTACTCATTGACAAGCTGTAGTTAGTTACTCACTGACAAGCTGTAGTTAGTTACTCATTGACAAGCTGTAGTTAGTTACTCACTGACAAGCTGTAGTTAGTTACTCACTGACAAGCTGTGGTTAGTTACTCATTGACAAGCTGTGGTTAGTTACTCATTGACAAGCTGTTGTTAGTTACTCATTGACAAGCTGTAGTTAGTTACTCATTGACAAGCTGTAGTTAGTTACTCATTGACAAGCTGTAGTTAGCTACTCATTGACAAGCTGTAGTTAGTTACTCACTGACAAGCTGTAGTTAGTTACTCATTGACAAGCTGTAGTTAGTTACTCACTGACAAGCTGTAGTTAGTTACTCACTGACAAGCTGTGGTTAGTTACTCATTGACAAGCTGTGGTTAGTTACTCATTGACAAGCTGTTGTTAGTTACTCATTGACAAGCTATAGTTAGTCACTCACTGACAAGCTGTTGTTAGTTACTCATTGACAAGCTATAGTTAGTCACTCACTGACAAGCTGTTGTTAGTTACTCATTGACAAGCTGTAGTTAGTTACTCATTGACAAGCTGTAGTTAGTCACTCATTGACAAGCTATAGTTAGTCACTCACTGACAAGCTGTTGTTAGTCACTCACTGACAAGCTGTAGTTAGTTACTCATTGACAAGCTGCTAGCTATTTACTCATTGACAAGCTGTTGTTAGTCATTGAAAAGCTGTAGTTAGTCATTGACAAGCTGTAGTTAGTTACTCATTGACAAGCTGCAGTTAGTTACTCATTGACAAGCTTTTGTAAGTTACTCATTGACAAGCTTTTGTAAGTTACTCATTGACAAGCTTTTGTAAGTTACTCATTGACAAGCTTTTGTAAGTTACTCATTGACAAGCTTTTGTAAGTTACTCATTGACAAGCTTTTGTAAGTTACTCATTGACAAGCTTTTGTAAGTTACTCATTGACAAGCTTTTGTAAGTTACTCATTCACAAGCTTTTGTAAGTTACTCATTGACAAGCTTTTGTAAGTTACTCATTGACAAGCTTTTGTAAGTTACTCATTGACAAGCTTTTGTAAGTCACTCATTGACAAGCTGTAGTTAGTCACTCACTGACAAGCTGTAGTTAGTTACTCATTGACAAGCTGTAGTTAGTTACTCATTGACAAGCTGTAGTTAGTTACTCATTGACAAGCTGTAGTTAGTTACTCATTGACAAGCTGTAGTTAGTTACTCATTGACAAGCTGTAGTTAGTTACTCATTGACAAGCTGTAGTTAGTTACTCATTGACAAGCTGTAGTTAGTTACTCATTGACAAGCTGTAGTTAGTTACTCATTGACAAGCTGTAGTTAGTTACTCATTGACAAGCTGTTGTTAGTTACTCATTGACAAGCTGTAGTTAGTTACTCATTGACAAGCTGTAGTTAGTTACTCATTGACAAGCTGTAGTTAGTTACTCACTGACAAGCTGTAGTTAGTTACTCATTGACAAGCTGTAGTTAGTTACTCACTGACAGGCTGTAGTTAGTTACTCATTGACAAGCTGTAGTTAGTTACTCATTGACAAGCTGTAGTTAGTTACTCATTGACAAGCTGTTGTTAGTTACTCATTGACAAGCTGTAGTTAGTTACTCATTGACAAGCTGTAGTTAGTTACTCATTGACAAGCTGTAGTTAGTTACTCATTGACAAGCTGTAGTTAGTTACTCATTGACAAGCTGTAGTTAGTTACTCATTGACAAGCTGTAGTTAGTTACTCATTGACAAGCTGTAGTTAGTTACTCATTGACAAGCTGTATTTACTCACTCACTGATAAGCTTCTCAAAGTTGTGAATATTCAAAGGAGAGATGTAATCCTTTCTTTAAAAAAGTAAAAGAAAAGAACATTTGGGGGGGGGGGGACCACAATCCCCTCACATTAACACAAGGAAAGTGGTTGGCGGCAGTGGCGTAACAACGGCTTGGCATTAGGGCAGTTGCCAAGGGCACCAAAAACCCAGTCACGCCTCTGGTTAGCGGTGTGATGTAAAACTTAAAACCAATAGGAAACTATATTGCATCTATGTAAAATTGTAAATTTGGTAAGAAAACAACGAACAATATAGTTTAACTAACTTATTTTCAATACGAATCTTTTCATAATAACATTTAAATAATTTTTATACAATTTATTTTCATTTCATTGTTGTATACATTTTTCTTCTGGATGGCCAGTTGACTAAAAAAGGATGGGGGGGGGGGGGGGGGGGCTGGCAGTGCCTCCCCACAACCCAAGAGATACCTGAAAATACACTGACAGCCTGCCTACCCCCATCCCCCCTCCCCCCCCCCCCCGAAAGTGCTAACTTAAATGTGTGTTATGTATTTCAAATATAAAACATTTGTAATAATTACATAATCATAAATGTTTCTTATATATTGAAGAAAGGAAATGAAATAAAATTTGATTTTTAGAAAATCTTGTTTGCCGCTGAGGCTCTTCAATAATGAAATAATTATTTCTATTTATAGATGTATCAAGGCTGTTCTTCTATAATGCTTTCTATTTACAGATGTATCAAGGCTGTTCTTCTATAATGCTTTCTATTTACAGATGTATCAAGGCTGTTCTTCTATAATGCTTTCTATTTATAGATGTATCAAGGCTGTTCGTTGGCTTTCGTTATTGGGGCTACGAAGGGGGTGTGTACTTGTGTATCGTCGACTGCAAACATCAAAAGTCAATCCCCGCTGTAAAGTGGGAGCCTGTTTTAACCCTTCAATTTGAACATGATAGATGCCTGGGGTTAATCAACAAATAGATTGACTTTAATAGTAAATCAATATTGGAGCTTGCCAAAAGCGAAACCATTAAAATGTACAGGAATGCGCTCGACCAACGAGGTTTTATTATGTGCTCAGTAACAAATGTTTCAATGTGTGTTCAGTAACAAATCTGTTAATATGTGTTCAGTAACAAATATGTTAATATGTGCTTAGTAAAAAATGTTTCAATATGTGCTTAGTTACAAATGTTTTATTGTATGCTTAGTAATAAATTTTTCAATATGTGCTTCGTAACAAATCTTTTATTATGTGCTCAGTAACAAATCTTTCATTGTAAGTTTAGTAATGAATGTTTTTAAAGTGTGCTCAGTAACAAATGTTTCAATGTGTGCTTAGTAACAAATGTTTAATTATGTGCTTAGTAACAAATGTTTTATTATGTGCTTAGTTGCAAATGTTTCAATGTGTGCACAGTAACAAATGTTTCAATTTGTGCTTAGTAACAAATATTTCAATGTGTGCTCAGTAACTAATCTTTCAATGCCCCACCCACTGGTATTTACACTGTCACAACACTAACATATTGTCAAAATTCTTTTACTTATATCTTCAAGCTTCTAAAATGTACCTACCCACTCATCTACTTTTTTAGTCATATAGCCAACTATATCATTAAAATGAATAAATTGTGGTCAAATACATTTTCTTAGCAAGTAAACAAATTGTACGATTATTGTATGTGATTAATGCTATTGTAATTGTAATAAATAATATTGATACATGGTTAACTTGTCTGTATTTTCTCTGCTTTAATTAACGTAGTTTAATTGAATTCAGTCACCCTCATGCAAAAGTTGGCGAATCTAAATTCTCATGGAAGGGCCATGGTGTTGCTTCTTGACATTTTAATTCTGTGGTGGAATAGTTGAATGGCATGTTATTTCATTATGAAAATTTTTGTTAGAATACCTACCAAGGGGTGGAAAAATTAGCAAAAAACTTAAATCCACCCCTGCACTAGTTGTATATAATCGAATATAATTTATAATTTTTATACCATTGAAAAAAACAACTTTTACTTTCACTATCGGGGGATCGGTGTATCTATATTAAAAATCTATAATGGAGCAAGCACATTATCTCCCCTTTCGGAGCAATCATAAATATAATGAGGTAACTTTCATGATGTTAATAGTTTCCTTAACTTTTCCACCCTTGTTTTTATGTGAAAAGATCATTGAGAGTCGATTAAAGTCCATGATAGTCCATTGTTTGATTTTTTAGTAAGAAAAAAAATGAACATTAAATCATCAAGTCTATCATTCAATAAAATCAATTCAACCTAGGTCTGCTATAACGTACGGGATATAACCAGTGTGTTACATTTCCAAGATATACGTCTGACGTAGCGGACGGGATATAACCAGTGTTTGACACGTAGATGCTATTCGCCATTCTTGTACCAACATTTTATCACTAGATATTCGCCATTCTTGTGCCAAGATTTGATATCTAGCTTTTCGCCATTCTTATACCAACATTTGATCACTAGCTATTCACCATTCTTGTACCGGTACCAACTCCAAGATTTGATCACTAGCTATTCGCCATTCTTGTGCCAAGATTTGATCACTAGCTATTCGCCATTCTTGTGCCAAGATTTGATCACTCGAAAATGATTCGTCCCTGGAAGTTAACGCTTTATCTGATGCTATTTATAGCTGGTATTTTGACACATTCCGTCTTGTACCGTTTAGTTTCTTCTGCAGGTTGGAAGTCACGTGAGGGAAATAGTAATATCGTGATGTACACACCTGATAGGGAGCACAACGGGGAGGACATTGTTAGTGATTTCAATGTGGCTGAAACTCCACAGGTTTTTGTAGAGCGGATGGCTCGAATTCTGGATAAAAAACTACATGTCATTCCCGCCTCGGACACGACAGATGATTTTATTACGTGCATAAATGAAGAGGTTATAGGAAACAGCTGCAGCCTCAAGAGCTGTCTTCAGACGCAGTTACCCAGCAGTAGTCGTGAGCGTGTGGAGCAGATCACACGCCCAAACCATCTTCATATCAGCCGTAATTTGACAAATCTGCTCCAGCACATGCGTAACAAAGTGCCAGGCTACTATGACCTCATCATTGTCACAGCGGTCTCTTCTAGTCACTTCACTGAAGCACGTGCTTTGTTACATAATCTCCAAACTAACGTGTTCCCGCACTTGAATAACTTCACATTTATAGTCTATAATCTAGGTCTTGATCAGTTCGAAATTTCTTTCCTGTCTGAAGTCTGTAAGTGTCATTTCATCGAATTCCCGTTTGAACATCTTCCTGACTTTATGGCTTACCTAAAATGTTATACCTGGAAACCAATAATAATAAATGCTCATATTCAAAGAGCAAAATTCATTATGTGGGTGGATGCTTCCATCAGGTTTCATGCAAACCCTGGAGGTTTATTTGGTTTACTTGAGAGAGCAAAATATCGCGGGATACAACTAGGAACAGCACGCTTGACTATTGCACATGTAACTCTCACGAGTACGTTTCACTTTTTCGGGGATGAGGCGTGTGCTTACTCCCCTTACATGAGTTCACTCAACTCTATCATAGTTGCACATAATGAGGAGTTTGTTAGGAAGGTGCTTCTGGAGCCATGGGCTGCTTGTGCTGTCAGTGGTGACTGTATGTGCCCTCAAAACGTCAAAGATCTCATGCAGATTAGAATAAACTGCCACAGAGATCTTGGCAAATATGTCTACGGTGTGTGTCATAGGTTCGACCAATCAGCGCTCGGTATAATAGGCACGAAACTGTACCAAGGGAGGTCGGGGTATATATTCATCAAAGACTTAAATTCCTTTGTTGATGTGAAGCGAGGAGACACACAAGGTGTGGAGAAGGTAGATAATCCAATTCGCGGAAATCGTACAAGACAAGCGTGACAAGTGTTGATCTCAGGAACTGCTGTGTTGACCTAGTTTTATTATAACTCTACCGGAGATTCAACAGTTTATTGTCTTTTGCATAATTTATTAGGTAAATATTTCATCAAGAGTTAAAAAACATTGTTGTTTTTTTACCAAGAGCTAAAAATCATTAGTTTTTTTACCATAAAATTGTTTAAGTAAGAGAAACATTTCCAAATGTTCCTGCGATATGGGCACTGTGCTGAGAACCCGTATGTAAAGTGAATTTTTGTTTAAATCTGATAATATGAAGACATTCCAAATATTGAAACATCTTAATACACACCAAAACATAATATTGTCACACACCAAGACATCAAATATAGTCAGTGTCGACACCAAAATATCTAATACTGACACAAGACATCAAATATTGTCCTGACACAAGACATCAAATATTGTCACGCACCAAGACATCCAATATTGTCACGCTCCAAGACATCAAATATTGTCAAACATGAAGACATCAAATATTGTCAGTGTCAGACACCAAGACATCCAATATTGTCACGCACCAATGACCAAGACATCAAATATTGTCAAACACCAAGACATATCAAGTATTTTCATTTACATACCTGCTAAAACAACAACAAATAAGTAATGGGTATTGTAACACATATGAAAAACAAATATCAAGTATACAACACATACCAGGTACTGGTGTCAAGTATTGTAACAGACAAACAACACATACCGGGTACTGGTGTCAAGTATTATAACAGACAGACAACACATACCGGGTACTGGTGTCAAGTATTATAACAAACAACACATTCCCTATCAAGTATTGTGTAACATCTCACTTACCAGTTGGAACCAGCAATGGCTTAAAGTTAATGTGAGTATTGGGAGGCTATAGACAATTCTAATTTTGAGGCCCCTTTTAAACTTGTTTCACACGCAATTGTTAGGAGTAGTAGGGCATTGTGATATCTATTTTATTGATACCGGTATCATCCATTACTCTAACAAATATAAATTTATCTCTGGAATTTTAGTTACATTTACATTCTTCTTGCTGTCCTCTCTGATACTACATTGCAGCTAAGTGTTTAGCTTTATTTTATGTTTGTTTTTATTCTTTGTTCGCTGAAGAAAGCTTCTTGCTGAGACGTTCCTTGTTTTGTTGCGTCCTCTATTCCCCCCCCCCCCCACCTTCCAAGTTTTCCCATTCTTTTTTCCACTAAATTCCGTCTTTAACTTTGTTAAAAATGTCAACCTGAATGTGCAGCACTAGATATGTAACATCATTAAGGTCTGCTTCGGTAGCCTATATCTTTTAATAAATAAATACAAACAAATTAACCATCTAAGACATATTTGAAAGATTGCATCCACATTAGGGTAGGCCATCTGATTTTCTTTGTCTATAAAAATAATTTGGTAAAGTCTGTGATTAAAGTATATCTTAAAATCCAATGGAAGAATAAAGGATTTTGTCCTGAATTTATCTTTTGGGGAGAGTTTGTAGTCAACATTTGGCAAAGAGGATTTGGCTTATTGACTTGTTGTTTAAGTTTGTAGTCAACATTTGGCAAAGATTGGTTTGTTGTTTAAGTTGGAAGTCAACGTTTGGCTTACTGACTAGTTGTTTAAGTTTGTAGTCAACATTTGGCTTATTGACTTGTTGTTTAAGTTCATCAAAATATCTATTAAATTAAGCCTTCAAGTGAAAACTACAAAGTTTCAGAAATACTAAATTATTATTAATACCGGTACAGTTTTAAATATTTCTGTTGGTTTTTCATAAATTTATTAAAATAACACACGTTATACAGTACCAAAAATTCTTATTTATTTGAAGCTTGCTATCATATTTTCCATTAACATCAGACTGTGAACATTGCATTGTATATTTTAATATCACCTCATTCATTTAAATTAAAACATTTCTAATTAATGAATGTTTTTAAATGATGTATTTACATTTCTCATCATAAGAAATGTGTTTCTTGTTTATTAAGTGCTGGACTATAATGTGACTTCTTAAATTTTTAGGCCCCTTCAATTTTAGAGGCCCTAGGCTAAAGCTGACATAGCATGTAGGTAAATCTGGCCATGATTTAGCACATACCAACAAAACATATCAATTATCATCACATACCAACATATTGATAGCACAGTAACACAAACCAACATATTGATAGCACTGAACCACATGCCAACATATTGATAGCCCTGTAACCACTGTAACTCATACCAACATATTGATAGCACCGTAACACATACCAACACATTGATAGCACAGTAACACATACCAACATATTGATAGTACCGTAACATATACCAACATTGATAGTACCATAACACATACCAACATATTGAAATTATTGTAACACATACTAACAAATCATATCATGTATTAGTATTATGACCATGACCATATTAAGACCTGAGGAAGCCCTTAGGCAGTTGCAATCGCCCCTTCCCTTCCCCCATAGTATGTGAAGGGGGTGACCAATCAGGACGGCACGTTGGCGCTAATATGTTTGTGTAAAGGCCCACACTTATATTATCCTTATATGTTTGTGTAAAGGCCCACACTTATGTTATCCTTATATGTTCCTAATAGTCATACCAAGTACCACATAGAAATAAAGAGATCTTTTTGTTTGACATTTTGGGTGGCTTATTAAATGATTCAATTATAATTTGCATTGGTACTTTGTTTATCCTATTCATCCCTGCAGTCATCAAAAGATGACACACTCTCACACATTTCAAGTATCGTAACACATACTGGTATCGGTTCCAGCAAACACATACAAGTATTGTCAAACATACCAACACCACAATTGTGACACATAAAATAATGTATTACATTCATTGTGACAAAAAGACAATAAAATATATACATCATGTTCATCACATTACTTAAATTACAAAAGTACATCAAAGATGCGATGACAACTAAAATGCATAGTTGAAACAGTTTCACCTCAGAACCTAAGAAAACAACAGAATAACTGAAAATGAATTATGCCAAAATCTGCTGAGTAGGCAAAGTCAATTAAACCGATAATGAATTATGCCAACATCTGCTGAGTAGGCAGTCAATTTAACCGTCAATGAATTATGCCAACATCTGCTGAGTAGGCAGTCAATTTAACCGTCAATGAATTATGCCAACATCTGCTGAGTAGGCAAAGTCAATTAAAAGAAAGCAAAGTTAAAAATATAAAATCAATTATTAAGAATGACTAAATTATGACCAAAAAATTAGAATTGTTCTTGTAATGTTGACAATAGAGCTTTGTCTGTTACTGTACTTGTAAAGTTGACAAGATGGCTTTGACTACTATTGTACTTGTACTGTTGCTAATACTACTAGTAGGGTTTTGACTACTTTAGTACCTGTAGTGTTGAGACAATAGGGCTTTGACTACTTTAGTACCTGTAGTGTTGAGACAATAGGGCTTTGACTACTATTAAACTGTATTTGAACTACAAAAAGAAAACATGAATCAAACCAGTGGCATAGCTAGGACCAAGATTATTGCCATTCACCATCCACAAAAAAACTCTATAAAGTTTAGAAATAGAGGGCTGTTTTGGGGGAACAGGATTACAGCAAGGTGGTAAATGGGATATTGGGGGGTAGATGGGATATTGGGTGATAAATGGGATATTGGGTGATAGATGGGATATTTGGTGGTAGATGAGATATTGGGTGATAGATGGGATATTGGGTGATAGATGGGATATTGGGTGGTAGATGAGATATTGGGTGATAGATGGGATATTGGGTGGTAGATGAGAAATTGGGTGGTAGATGGGATATTGGGTGGTAGATGAGATATTGGGTGGTAGATGAGATATTGGGTGATAGATGAGATATTGGGTGATAGATGGGATATTTGGTGGTAGATGAGATATTGGGTGGTAGATGAGATATTGGGTGATAGATGGGATATTGGGTGGTAGATGAGATATTGGGTGGTAGATGAGATATTGGGTGGTAGATGAGATATTGGGTGGTAGATGAGATATTGGGTGGTAGATGAGATATTGGGTGGTAGATGAGATATTGGGTGGTAGATGAGATATTGGGTGGTAGATGAGATATTGGGTGGTAGATGAGATATTGGGGATATATGAGATATTGGGGGTAGATGAGATATTGGGTGGTAGATGAGATATTGGGTGGTAGATGAGATATGGGGTGTTAGATGAGATATTGGGTGGTAGATGAGATATTGGGTGATAGATGGGATATTGGGTGATAGATGGGAAATGGGGGGTAGATGGGATATGGGGTGGTAGATGGAGTATTGGGTGATAGATGGGATATTTGGTGGTAGATGAGATATTGGGTGATAGATGGGATATTGGGTGATAGATGGGATATTGGGTGGTAGATGAGATATTGGGTGATAGATGGGATATTGGGTGGTAGATGAGAAATTGGGTGGTAGATGGGATATTGGGTGGTAGATGAGATATTGGGTGGTAGATGAGATATTGGGTGATAGATGAGATATTGGGTGATAGATGGGATATTTGGTGGTAGATGAGATATTGGGTGATAGATGGGATATTGGGTGATAGATGGGATATTGGGTGGTAGATGAGATATTGGGTGGTAGATGAGATATTGGGTGATAGATGGGATATTGGGTGGTAGATGAGATATTGGGTGGTAGATGAGATATTGGGTGGTAGATGAGATATTGGGTGGTAGATGAGATATTGGGTGGTAGATGAGATATTGGGTGGTAGATGAGATATTGGGTGGTAGATGAGATATTGGGTGGTAGATGAGATATTGGGGATATATGAGATATTGGGGGTAGATGAGATATTGGGTGGTAGATGAGATATTGGGTGGTAGATGAGATATGGGGTGTTAGATGAGATATTGGGTGGTAGATGAGATATTGGGTGATAGATGGGATATTGGGTGATAGATGGGAAATGGGGGGTAGATGGGATATGGGGTGGTAGATGGAGTATTGGGTGATAGATGGGATATTGGGTGGTAGATGAGATATTGGGTGATAGATGGGATATTGGGTGATAGATGGGATATTGGGTGGTAGATGAGATATTGGGTGGTAGATGAGATATTGGGTGATAGATGGGATATTGGGTGGTAGATGAGATATTGGGTGGTAGATGAGATATTGGGTGGTAGATGAGATATTGGGTGGTAGATGAGATATTGGGTGGTAGATGAGATATTGGGTGGTAGATGAGATATTGGGTGGTAGATGAGATATTGGGTGGTAGATGAGATATTGGGTGGTAGATGAGATATTGGGGATATATGAGATATTGGGGGTAGATGAGATATTGGGTGGTAGATGAGATATTGGGTGGTAGATGAGATATGGGGTGTTAGATGAGATATTGGGTGGTAGATGAGATATTGGGTGATAGATGGGATATTGGGTGATAGATGGGAAATGGGGGGTAGATGGGATATGGGGTGGTAGATGGAGTATTGGGTGATAGATGGGATATTTGGTGGTAGATGAGATATTGGGTGATAGATGGGATATTGGGTGATAGATGGGATATTGGGTGGTATATGAGATATTGGGTGATAGATGGGATATTGGGTGGTAGATGAGAAATTGGGTGGTAGATGGGATATTGGGTGGTAGATGAGATATTGGGTGGTAGATGAGATATTGGGTGATAGATGAGATATTGGGTGATAGATGGGATATTTGGTGGTAGATGAGATATTGGGTGATAGATGGGATATTGGGTGATAGATGGGATATTGGGTGGTAGATGAGATATTGGGTGGTAGATGAGATATTGGGTGATAGATGGGATATTGGGTGGTAGATGAGATATTGGGTGGTAGATGAGATATTGGGTGGTAGATGAGATATTGGGTGGTAGATGAGATATTGGGTGGTAGATGAGATATTGGGTGGTAGATGAGATATTGGGTGGTAGATGAGATATTGGGGATATATGAGATATTGGGGGTAGATGAGATATTGGGTGGTAGATGAGATATTGGGTGGTAGATGAGATATGGGGTGTTAGATGAGATATTGGGTGGTAGATGAGATATTGGGTGATAGATGGGATATTGGGTGATAGATGGGAAATGGGGGGTAGATGGGATATGGGGTGGTAGATGGAGTATTGGGTGATAGATGGGATATTGGGGGTAGATGGGGTATTGGGAGGTAGATTGGATATGGGGGCCAGATTAACTTTATGGTGGTAGATGGGGTATTAGGTGGTAGATGGTGAATAGGGTGGTAGATGGGGTATAGGGGTCAGAATAACAGCATGATAATTAAGTAAAATATTAAGGATACAATACATGACATGGTAGCTTTCAAAGTCAAAAACAATGTTTTGGGGGAAAAAATCTTTTACTGCTCACTTCATATATGTATAAATACTCATGTACCAATAACTAGATAAATGTACAAATATGAAAATGTGTACTACTCACTAGATAAATGTACAAATATGACAACTTGTACTACTCACTAGATAATTGTACAAATATGAAAACTTTTGATTTGATACTTAGGACAATCTTGCTCTCAATTAATGAAACATACAATGATAGTTCATATCAACCTCAATCATAAAGTACAATGATAGTTCATATCAACCTCAATCATAAAGTACAATGATAAATATCACTCCTCTCAATCATACAGGACAATGATAGATCATATCACTCCTCTCAATCATAAAGGGCAATGATAGATCATATCAGTCCCTTCAACCTCAATCAAATCAATTGTGTATTTCCTATTGCACCTGCAGTCAGTGCCACACTTGCTTGAGTTGCAGCGAGGACAAGGGAAATGACAACCTGGACAGTCTCTGTGTAAACAGTCACAAAGATCCATCTGTGTTTCTAGTAGTAGGCCCTTGTCATCATAAAAGTTATTTTTTCTGGATCTAATAAGAAAAATTACGAATTTTTAAATTAATGAATATATTTTAAGAACATCAGGGAGGGGTTATTTTGCTTGTTGCTGCAGCCACAAGGCTTGGTCCCGAAGTGGGAGGGGGAGCGTTGATACGACTGTGCAAAAGGAGGTCTCTCAGATTTTTGTCCCGTCAAAACAATGAGAGGTGGGGAGGAGAAGATGTCCTGTGTCTCTGTGTCTGCGAGTAATATAGAACGGTTTTTAAGGAAAACATGTTTAGCTATAAGATTGTGTGGGTGATAAGTGATGATAAGTTTGGTCCTGTCAACATTGTCGCTCAGACGAGGCCTGAAGGCATCAGCACGGGTAATCTTCTTAACCCTTTGAAGGGCTGATGAAAGTACTGTCTCCGGGTAAGACCTACATTGGAAATAGTCTATCATCTCAAGTGCTTTGTCCCAAAAGTCCTCCTCCGACTGACAAAGTCGACGAAGACAAAGTAATTGAGAAAAAGGAATAGAGTCTTTACAGGATTTAGGGTGGGAGGAGGAGTAGAGTAGATAGCTGTGGCTGTCAGTAGGCTTAAAGTAGGCGGAGGTGAGTAGGCTGTCAGTGTGAAGGGTGACTCTGATGTCCAAGAAGTTGAATGAGGTCTCAGAGATAAGTGATGTGAATTTAATGGAGGGGTGAAAGGAGCCTACAAAGTCAATGAAAAGGTCAAGTTCACTCCTCTCCATGGTGGTGACCCCTATACTGTCATCTATGTACCTTTTATAGAATTCGGGGAGACGTCCATTATAGCTGCTTTTGACCATGTGTTCGAAATGTCCCATAAACAAGCATGCATAGCTGGGTCCCATTTTGGTCCCCAAAGCAACACCACTGATTTGGTCGAAGAACTGGTCACCAAACTCAAACGAATTGAGGATGAGGACTAGATCAGCCAATCGGAGGAGGGTGTTGGTGGGTATTGAAGGATGGGGTTTAGTCTCGAGAAAGAATTTGAGAGCTAAGAGACAGTCAGTGTGTGGGATAGAAGTGTATAAAGAACATACAGCAAGAAGAAATAGATGATTTTTCTTTTCAGGAGGGATTATGAAAGATTCGAAGGTTTGTAGAGCATGGTTGGTGTCCTTGATATAAGTAGGCAGTGAGGATACGATGGGTTGAAAGACTCCATCAAGGAATTCCGAGATATGTTCGGTGGGGCAAGAGCATGCTGAGACAATAGGTCTGACAGGGTTACCATACTTGTGTTGGGAAGCTAAGTGCTACATTATAGCCTATTTTTTTTATACATTTTTAAATTTTATTCCTTTTTCTGTTTGTTTGCTGATGAAGGCTTCCTGCCGACACGTTCGTTGTTTTGTTGTGTTCCTTTTATCAGGTTTAACCTTACTGTGTTTTACTAATTTCCCACGAAGAGTTGGCACTAAAGTTAGTGCAAAGAAAACAAATTCTTACCTTATAGTTATACATATATGGTGCAGTATTTTTTTAACCATATCTTTTTGCCTGAGACCCACTTTAACAGTTCATTTAGCTCCATTCCCCCTTCTGTTATTAATTTTTTAAATGCTGTCTTTAAATAAAAAGTCCTCTTCTCAAAGTTTTTGTGGGCCCCCAAGAAATATGGTTGTCTCATAAGGCCCAAGTTGGGAAACCCTGCATTAATGTACAGTGTATTAAACATACCACACAATATATGAGGTTCAGGTCAATGATGTCAAAAACCGAAGGGGACTCAAATTTTTTTTTTCTGTGTGTTACGTAATGTTATGGTTCTAAAGATTTAATCTGTGTTAAGATTTGACTTGTAGAATAAACAATACGTAACATAGGACTGAGAAACAGCATGCAAACAATACCAAAGCTTGTGATACTTCTTCTTCTTAGCCATTCTCACTCCCAATGGAGCATAGGCCATCCACAATACTTTTCCATCTGTCCCTGTCCTGGGCTATCTTTGCGAGTTCAGCCCAGCTTTTCTTTGTTCTCTTCACCTCTTTCTCTACTTCTCTCTTCCCTGTGGCTATTATTATTATTATTATTAGTGGTGGTCTTAAATAGCGCGGTACCCCAGCCTAGGGCTAGGCTCGCCGCCCTGTACATAAAAATATTAGCAAACATAATTGTGACAATAAAAACTAACACTCATTTATGTAATATAGAACATCTGTATAAAAAAAAAAAACAATGTATATTCACCCCACACACCCCAGAACTTTTACATGTCAAGCCATGGACGGCGGCCAGCAGCATCGTTTATCAGTCAGATGGGGGAATCAGTCGGGGTAGTAGTAGTAGAGTGTAAAGAGATGTGTTTTGAGTGCAGTTTTGAAGGTCTGGGTGGTTGGTAGATTGTGGATGTGTAGTGGCAGAGAATTCCATTGTTTAGGGACGCAGAAAGAGAAAGATCGTTCACCATATGATTTAGTGCGTGTCTAGGGAATGGACAGAATATGTGTGTCTGCGGAGGAGCAAAGCTGTCAAAGGGATGAATAGAAAGAAGTTCGGTTAGTTAGGAAGGGCAGGAATCCGAGAAAAAGTTGTAACAGAGAACAGACAACTTGTAATCAATGTGTGCCTGTATAGGAAGCAAATGAAGTGAGTGGAGTAGTGGAGTGACATGATCACGTTTTTTTTCCTTTAGAACTAGCCTAGCAGCTGAGTTTTGAACATTTTGTAGTTTTTCTATGAAGTGTTTTGGTGAACATGACAGAAGAGAGCTGCAATAGTCAAAACGAGAGAGAACAAGAGCACAAACTAGTGTTTTTGTTGCGCTAATTCTGAGGTAGTGGCGGATGGAGCTGATCTGACAGATAGCGGTGTGTACAGAATGACAAATGTGAGAGATATGTTTATGAAGAGACATGTTGTTAGAAAGAATATAACCAAGATTCCTAGCAGAGGATATAGACTGTATGTCGGAGTTACCTACTTGAAATGAGGTGGGGAAAGTTGAGGTAGAGGATGATTTGTGATTGTGAATGAGGAGTGCTTCCGCTTTGTCATCATTATGCTTCAACTTACTGAGTGACATCCAAGATTTGACATCACCAATGCACTCCCGCAAAGTCTGGACAGCGGAATCGATAAGAGAGGGATGGGTATGCATGTATAGCTGCGTGTCATCTGTGAATGACTGGCTTTCAACAGCATGCCTCCCAAGCAAGAGGAGCAGTGGCCTGGTATACAATGTGAATAGAACCGGGCCCAAAACGGACCCCTGTGGCACTCCCTACACCAAAGCAGCACTGCCAGAGAGACAGCCATCGACAAAGACTGCATGCGTTCTATCGGAGAGGTAGGACCTAAACAAAGCCAAAACTGAACAAGAAATTCCAAACTAATTTTCAAGGGTTTTGTAAAGGATTTCATTGGCAACAGTGTCAACGACTGCACAGAGATGTAAGAATATCAGGATGGAGATATTACAGATGTCCATTGCGCGCAAGAGGTCATTACTGTCTCTCAAGAGAGCTGTCTCTGTGCTATGGAAATGTCCGACTGATTAGGACTGAGAAGAGAGTGGTCATTTAAGAAAGGAAAAAGTTGTTTTAGATCTAGTTTTTCAATGACTTTAGATAAAAATGATAAGTTAGTTACAGGTCTATAGTTTTTTTGTTTTTTTTCATCAAGAAAAGGCTTC
Organism: Omphiscola glabra; assembly: GCA_964017045.1. NCBI lineage: Eukaryota > Metazoa > Mollusca > Gastropoda > Lymnaeidae > Omphiscola > Omphiscola glabra. The sequence goes on along the minus strand of OZ024794.1, from coordinate 86,108,777 downwards.
TTAAGCAATCGTTTGATGACAGCTGACTTAAAAAGAGGGGGAACAGTGCCAGAAGACAAGCTTTCATTGATTATGTGGGTTATCGTTGGGAGCAAATGATCTAATGACTCAACCAACAGGGGAGTGGGGATGTGGTCCAAAGATTTAGATTTTCCTGGTACCGTGAGGATTCATGTTCAGGGCCTGTCTTGTGATGTTAGTGTTTGGTTTCCTTAATGTGTGCCCTACTCATCTCCATTTTCTCATTTTTATGTCCATTTCCCCCGGAACACTTTATGCTCTCTCCCAAAGGACAGTGTTAAAAATTTTGTCAAACCATCTTATTTTGAGGATCCTTTGCAAGCATCTGTTTTTTAATGTTTGTTTTTGTTGTTCTCCAAGTTTCACAGCCATACAGAAGAAGTGCTTGAACATTTGAGTTGAATATTTTTAACTTTGTTTTTGTCAGCATTTCACTTGAGTTCCAGGTGTTTTGCAGAAAGCAGCATGAGTCTTCTATATTTTCCACACTCTTGGAGATCTCCTTTCTTTGGAAGGTTGACCAAGTATCCATGGGTATCTCTTCTTTGTTTGCATGCAAACGATACCAAAGCTTGTGATACCAGCATTATTTACATTAATTATACCAGTACTATCAAATATCGATACCAATTCTTATTCAAATATAAAAACAACAAAAACTAACAATTCAGCAACTGGAAAAGGTACACTCCTCAAAAATACAAATATTAATTCACACACACATAAAATAATGGAATGACTTGTAAAGTAAAAATCTCTCCCTCACTCTCTCTCTTTTAAGAAACCTGGCTGCCTTATATGAAGGGATTCAATCAGAATGATCCTTTAAAGAAATTGCATCCCCTTATGGCATTTTTTATAACAAAGTGCATTCGAACCTTTTCCCAACCAAAGGGGGATGAGTAAGGGATGACACAGCACATTTACTCTGTGACGTCCATATCAAAGCCATATCATGGAGACAAGTGGTGGTGGCAATAAACAGCCCTACGTGAAGTGAAAAAATAGGCCAAGACATAAGCTGTACTAGGCTATACTGTAGCACTGTGAAATGATGTGGTTTCCAAAAGTGGATAAGGATGCTTAGAATAAAACCGAGGTTACTTTGTCTTACTAACAGTAAATTACTAGGCATTTATTCGACAATATATATTAATAGCAAAGTTTGCTGATCACATTATCCTAATATTGTCACTGCATAAACCATAAGTATCTAGATTTTGACTGAATAGTACAAGGATCATATTTGTTGTCTGGTGTTTGTACACAAATGTTCAATGACATGCTCATTGTGTATGATAATAATAATAATAATAATGATAAATAATGGGTATAAAGACAGGGGATGTTTGGTTACTGACATTTGGGAAAATCAGTTTTAGGAAAATTGACGCACTACTGTATTAATTAAATTCTGTCTTTATCGGTCAGTCCAAGGAACTTGTAAAAAAATTTATAATGTGCGATTTGACTCTTGAAGATGTGTGTAATTTATATAATAATAGATATGCTGTTTTTGTTCTGTGTTGAAGTTGTGAAGTACTTGAAATGAAAGTAAAATTTACACAGGTTTTTTTTTTTTTTTTTTGTTACTTTAATAATAAGACAAAAAAATAAAACTTACTCTTTCGAATAGATTCTTCTATTCATTTTTCGCATTTCTCTCTTTGACTTCTCTGGATCAAAATCCACCATGAATGTACCATTCATATCTAAACTCAGCTTTTTTAATTCAGGCCGTGCAATCTGTAAAAGATAGCAAAATTATTTCAGCATTTGTTAAACATGTCTAGGATTATTATTCTGTGCAAAAATTCCCAATTTTATTACAATTTAAGCAATACATATATATTATAACGTAAACAAAAACTTAGTTTAAAAAATTAAAAAACCAACAAAATGTACAAGAATTAGATCATATGAAATAAGTCTCATGTAAATTTTTTTTAATGGCTCAAATCAATTTATGATGGTTACAATGCATAAGGTCCTTTAATACAAGACACAATTTGACACTTTTAATTCTTCGGGTTAATTAAAACAAAATGTGTAATTACCCGTACATTAATTATGTTGACTTACATCATCTGCCAAAATTTGCTCGTTTGGCAGTGGCTCTTGTGAAGTTTTATTTGTTTTGTCTTTTGCATAATTTCCCTCATTTCCAGTAGACTCATTTGAGTCGCTGTCGTGAATGTCTATTATCTGAGAGTTAGGTGGCGATGAATTGGAACTTGACTTTTCGTGATCCATAATAGCAATAATTTAAAGAATATTGTCAGCAAATGTTTAAAACAGATTACTGTATCTGTTGATGTAAGAATAATATGTTATTCAGTTAATCTTATATATAAAAATTAATTTTTTATTAAGCTTGTTTACTTTTTTTGATGCTTAGGTTATGTATTTAATGAGAAGATTTACTTAGCCTAGTTTATAATTAATAATCTCTTTTTTCTCTTTGTCAAGCTTTACCTTGATCAACCTTCAATTTCTACCCAATTGTTAGTGTCATTATTTAATTTATACTTCTTATAAAAAGGTATGGCTAATCCTACTAATAGAACAATTAGATGTTTTAAGAAATTGATTGATTCCGCATTAAAAATATATTATAACTATGATTAAATTTAATACATTTATAAAAGATTACACTGGCCAAAACAAATTGAGGTGTGTTACGTAAACCATTATATGTTTTTACAAATTTAATAAGTTTTAAGATTTTGAACAATACATTACAAAGAAATGAAAAAACAGTATGCAAAGAAAAACAATGCCAAAGCTAGTGATACTAACAATATTCAATTTAATTATACTATTAAATTTATATAAAAATACTTAATCACATGAAGAGTACAATCTTTTAAGTATGTTACGCCTCTTAAATGTCTAGAAAAAAGTCCCCAAAAATCTCCCAGCTATGAAAGCTCCAGCTTATTTATACATGTATAAGGAGTAAATTAGAACCCTCTAGAAAAGACATTCTAGAAATTGCATCACCTGATAGCATTCTTTAGAACAAATACAATGTATATAAACGTAAACAACCTTTTTCCAATCAAGGGAGGGGGCTGAGGGGTAAAAAGGAGTGGTGCTACACATTTAACTGGTGTTGTCAATACCAAAACAAAAAAGGGGGAGAGATGGTGGAACACTTTAGCTCTGTCTTGAAGTAAAAAATTGGTTAAGTCATAGGCTATACGATAACAAGGTGCCTTAAATGTTTAAACTTGTTTCTAAGAATATATGACCCGCTGAAGACAAAAGTGGCAATAGTTTTCTCTTATCAATCAGCTTAGTTTTTGAGATATTGAATGTATACCTTTTTTAGCATGAAGCATAATCTTTATTATTAAGTCTGTAGCTGTTACGTTAAAATTGGCTTATTTTATACTAAAAGCACATATTATAATACAAAATTTCTGTCTTTGTACACATATTATAATACAAAATGTCATGCTTTGTACACAAAATTCCTTATAAGATTTTTTTGGGTAGGATCTTCTAAGGCAATGTTGCTAAAGATTCCAACAATAGTTTCCCATCTTAAGTGCATACTGCTAAAGATTCCAACAATAGTTTCACATCATATGTGCATACTGCTAAAGATTCCAACAATAGTTTTCCATCATATGCGCCTACTATTTACCTTGGTATCTAGCTTCCATTGCATGAATTTGTCATGGGGAAATCTTTCACCTCGCTCTTCTCTTAAGCGACCAAAATTCTTTGGATAGCAACCTAAGTGACTGCAATAATTGTTTCCACTACAAGAGCAAATAAAGGCAGGGCACATGATTAAATTACAATTTTTTCAAATATTTATGGTTTTATATTACAAGACTTAAATCTAAACAATTCTTGGTTTTCTGCCCTTTTTAAAATCTCTCATTGGGTACCTTTACAATCTGGCTGGTTTTTCAACGAAGAATATAGAATAACATGTTAAACATCTTTGGATTGGATTCATAATTGAATAATCTATAATTTAAGATAAGATTTTTTATTGATTCAAATACATGGAAATGTTTTTTTATTACATTGTGCATATTCATTTTCAGCACATAAATAAATACATATTTTTAACCAAGACAACATTTTAAAATTATTACAATATAACACAACACATCTACAGTATTTCTTTAGCGTAGAAATCAGCCATCAGTGAACCCCTTTAATGACAATAATGACTTAATTTGTGATTATTTAGATTTGTTCAACATCTTCTTAGAGAAAATTATGTCTGATCCTCTGGAAACGCATGCAGGGACAGTCAGCCTTGGTGGCAGAACAATCACCAACCTACGCTTTGCGGATGACATAGACAGACTGGCTGGAAGCGAAGAGGAGCTAGCCAACCTAGTAAAGCGTCTCGACAATACTTCTTCGTCCTTTGGCATCCATATCAGTGCAGAAAAGACAAAAATGATGACGAATAGCACCACTGGCATCACCACTGAAATTAAGGTCGGTGAGGAAAGATTAGAGACAGTTGGCAGCTTCAAGTACCTCAGAGCAATAGTTTCAGAAGAAGGCTCCAAGCCCGAATTGATGACCAGGATTGCCCAGACCACAACAACACTATAGAGGCTCAAGAAAATATGGAACGACAAAAATATAGCACCAAAATCAAGCTGAAGCGCTCATTAATCCCCTCCATTTTCTTATATGCCTGTGAGTCCTGGACATTAACAGCAGAACTTGAAAGGAAAATAAAGGCGATTGAGATGAGATGTTTCAGGGGCATTCTTGGCATCTGCTATAGAGACCATATCACTAATGATCAAGTGAAAGAAAGGATTCATTAAGCAACTGGGCAGTACAATGACCTCCTGGCGTCTGTAAAAAAGCGCACGCTTGAATGGTATGGCCACGTGACCAGAAAACAAGGGCTCGCCAAAGAAATCTTGCAGGGCACTACTAGAGGAGGAAGAAAAAGAGGAAGACAGAGAAAAAGATGGGAAGACAACATCAAATAGGACAGGATTAAAACTAGGTGATGCTATGCGTAGGGCAGGAGACCGAGAGGAATGGAGAAGAATAGTTTTTATATCATCTGTGGCGCCCCAACGGTCGAAGGACTACGGGACATGATGATGATGAATCACTGGGGGAGCACACTGGTAAATCATACAGACTGGGGAACAAAAGAATTTGTATATCTTTCGGTTCTAACTAAAGAGAAATAATTCGCCCTGATCGAGCTGATTTTAGGTATATTTGATAAAGTGGGTGGCATGTATCATCCAAATTGTGTTTAGTTTTACAACAGCATTTTTTCTTCAAATAGTTCTTCAAGTAAAAGATGTTTAGATTGTGTGATTTTACAAGCTTTCTTGATAACTCTATTTCATGATTGTTTTTTGTCAAACTTTGAATTCCCCTGCCAGCAGGTAATACTGAAGTTTAGTAGGCTTCCAATTGTTGCACTCTAGAATCAGTTAATTAATTTTTTGTTTACTCCGATATTGTACAATTGTTTAAGATACAAACATTTTTGGACAACTGTTTTATACAGAATTAGGACAAATTCATACCATTTCAGTTTATTTTAATTGATACTAGGTACTTATATGTCTCTAATTGTTCTGTATTTTCATTATTTATTGTGAGAATTGGGTGCTTTACCCTCCAGAAATCGACAACCCTTTCTTTCATATTTGAGCCTTTCGACTGAAGAAATTTTCATCACACCAACTGCTAAAGATTGTAACTAGGTTGTGGTATAACTAATTATCAGACCACAGTTGATTCTGGTTTTGATGTCAGGCTGAAAGATTGAGCTTTTTTTTTTTTACTATACTAAATTTTAACAAAAATGTCAACATACCACAATAGGTAGAAGCAAAATAATAAGTATTGACACCTCCTTAAAATGTCATCATTTGCATCAATAGTTCAAAGTATCCATTTAAAAATGTAACAAATTCAAGCAATTTAACCAACATGTGTATTAATTATGCTAGTTTTTAAAATGCATTCATAAATTTTAAATATAGTGAATTTTTAGAATTCTTCTCATTTATTTTTAACAAATTAAATTAAAAAAAGGCAGGTGTTTCATGTTTATTGTTAAATGAACCACATTTATATACAAATAAAACAATTATACTTATAAAATAGGACAATTTCTTTTTTTCTCCAAAAAATGCACATATTTGACAATGGTAGCACAATAATTCCTAGATTTTCTATCTATTTTATAAATAAAATCAAGATTTTGAGCAATATTCCTTTACTGTAAGTAACCTTTAGGAGTTTTAACAGCATGCTAAGTTATAATCCTCATATTGCTGCGGCTAAAACATTGTCTACCAAGTTTGCCATTGCCTGGTTAATTCTACTATGAATCCAAAAAGACTTAACTCTAAAGCTTTCAGATCTTTTTAATTATTCAAGACATGCATTTTGTTTTCCTCAGATTAAACAAAATATGACTATTAGCCCCCCTATCCTCTCTTGCTACTCTTTTTTAGTTAAACTGGTTGGTCCAGGCATCAATTTTCATACAGGTCCTTTTCATGGGGTCCAAAAGAAATTAAACTGTACCTGCTTATCAGCAGTCTCCTCAGTTTTTCTTTTAGAAACTTCATTGTATAGGCCTGTATATTGGCCCATATTTTAGCACTTTATGAAAACAATAATCCATTGAATTAACTTCTTATTAGTGATGGAACGATTAATCGGAATCGTATCGGAATAATAGAAATATCAGGATTTTTCCAAAGCATCAGGAATCGGTATCGGAGCTGAATAATTGAGACCCGATTCCAATACCAAAATGATTCTTGAAAAGTGCTTTGCTGATATGAAAAAGAAAAAGAAAGCTGATCAACAAAAACAAGCAATACAAATGCTACAACCACAACAACAAAGAGTCAATTTTCAGCAGCAAGTATTAAAATTAGAACAGAAATATCAAGGTATCTAACATTTAAACTGATTGCAAACAATGAGAATCCTCTTAGCTGGTGAAAAGCGAACAAAGAAGAACTTCCAAGTTTGGCTCTCCTCTCAAGAAAGTATTTATGTGCTTTGCCTGTTTCAGTAGAGAGCGAGAGAATTTTTAGTGTAGGTGGCAATATATACTCGCCAAAGAGAAACCGTTTAGAACCATCAACTGGAGAGAAGCTTATGTTTTTGCACTATAATTTGCGAGTGCTTCAATTTGACTATGATTAAATGCATATTCTTACTATCAACTGATTGAACTGAATGAAGTTTTTCTCATTAAAATGGAATTATTTATATTATTTTGAACTCAATACTACATCTTTGTATTATTAAAATGGAATTATTTATATCATTTTGAACTCAATACTACATCTTTGTATTATTAAAATGGAATTATTGAAAGATTTGTTTATATTAAACCTTTCCAATACATTGTTATCTAGCTTATTGTAAAGCTTCAATAGCAAGTTAATAAACTTTTCTAATCAATTCTCAACTTTTGTATTAATTAAATATGTTAATACCTGGGCACAGTAATACATATATTAATAATAATGGACAGGAATCGGCATCGTATCGGGAATCAGGATAATTGAGTAGAATCGGAATTGTTAAAAATGTTGGTATCTTCCCATCACTACTTCTTATACTTATATCCAGTAGCCTTTCACACATTTAATAGTCCAATGAATGTTAGAAGTCATTGTTCATCCCTTGTAATGTCCGGTTTTAAAACCATGATGGCTTAGTTGCACTAACATTGCAGCTACATTGGTTGTGTACATTTAAAAGCATCTCCAGGCTTGTTGATGCAAATTTAATTTAATTAAAGTTGAAAATGAATAAATATGACAGGTCCTCCTTATCTTGACTTGTTTTACTCGGGTTCCAGCTCAGGGCTGAAGGCAGAAATAGCATTACCATGATAAATGGGCTTGCCTATTGTCCTACTCATAGTTACCCCTCAGATACTATGAAATGATTATAAAATACAAGCATTACATTTTCATATAGGCTTACATCTTATGATTAAATAACGGAACAAAATTAAATGCATTATTTAATTAAAAATAATAAAAATCCAAAATAACAAGCTATTTTATACCCAGAATAAATTACAGACTGAAAAGTCATTAGCTTTTCTTAGTTTAGCAGAGCCGATATAAAAAAAGGAAATTTCAAATAACTATGCCTATGAAAAAAAAAATTAAAATTAAATATACACTTGATAAACTGGAATCGGAATGAGAAATTAAGAAAAGAGAAGCTTAAACACTTGTTTTCAACTTATATGTAGTCAACTGTTACTGTAATATATGTAAATATAGTTTTTCCATTATTTCCACAATACCAGATTGCATTATAACAATGAAAAAATCTTACCTTCGATAGCAAAGTTTCTATCATGCAAAAATGACCAAAATCATAGTCACTACTGACAGTAGTACTGTCTTCTTCCTGTTTTTATTAGGTTAGTATCACTTCTTGACTTGAAATATAATCAATAACACCGCCGGAAAATATATTATGAGCATAATGTGTATAATTCTAGGCAACTAGCCTTCACTGCATCAGTGAGTTTGAAAGGATTTTTAAGATGGTAGAATCATGTCATGCCTGAAAATTGAAACTGATCATCTGTGTCTTTAACTTTAACTGATTTATCCATTACATTATATATCCACATTTAAAATAACATTTATTCAAGAGCATTATAGGCTCATCAAGCATATAAATAAAGATAATAAAAACTGTAGCACTTCTTTAAATAAAATATTTTGCTTTGGATTGTATTTGTAATTTTCTCAATTGCAAGAAGTTTTAAGTAGCACCTGCCTTCTTTAGAATTTCTAAATGTTCACCAGTCAAAGCATTACGCTTTTTGGACTTGATGGTGGTCATTTCAGAGAATCCAGCTTCACTGACTTAGGTGCTTCCAAAAATATGATCAACATTTTTTACACAATTTCCGTATTTGTGAAAATTCATCAGAAGAAACATAAGTCATCCAGAATTTATTAGCCCACGCATTCTAATGTTTGTTTATAAAAAAATACTTTCAAGAAATGTTCCTACTGTTTCTCACAATTCCTCTCTGACGCTATTACACAAACCACAAAACACAGCTTGTATGTATCCTGCTTTATACTATATACACATTGAAAGTCTCATACTCAGATATGGTAGAAGAGCCATTTCCGACAACCCAAGTTTTATTTGTAAAGGGGGATAACTGGTGACAACTGATAATTTCATTGAAGTTTGAAAATTCATAACTTTTTCTTGCAAGAACCATTCTTAACAAAGTAAAGTTATTCTTTTGTGTGAAGGATCACAGCATTACTACGGTAAAACCACTATGTCCTACGACTTTACACAAAAAAGTATTAAGCCATTAAAGTATATACCGATACAAAATAATAAATTTGATGACAGTCTCAAAATTCACCATGATGCAAATATATCGCCGTGTTTAGAAAAATATGCGCTCTACGTCACTGATGACAAAACAATTTATTCTTAGAAAACTGTGACGTAAAACGCAAAACAACGAAGTCCTCCCCGAGCCGAATGTAAAATGGCCACAACAGTTTTTCCGTCATTTTTCGGATGCGCAAACAGCGTGCGCGTGAGACCTTCAAAGTACCTAATCTATGCTGCTGCAGTGGGCCTTTGCATTTTCATAGGCCCCGCCCCGAATTTATTTTCTAATACAAAATCTTAATTTTAACTTATTATCCTTATTCCTACCCAGACTGGGCCCTGCGCAATCCGTTTCGCATAGGGCCCCGCAATTTTTAGGGTCGGCCCTGCTTAGAATCGCCCATTGTTATCAAAGAGTTTTATTTCCCGGAATTTAGATAAATTTAGCTTCCTGTCACTTACAAAAGTTACCGAACACTTCATTCTGCGTTGAAACATGGACAAAACTGTGTGTTTCTGACCTAATAATTAGGCGCGACCCGTAAAATTAAGAATGAAACGTTAAAAAATAATGTTAAAATTTCCTAAATGTATCCCTAAGCCTAAACCTAACCTGAACCCTAAATATATCCCTAAACCTAACCTGAAGCCTAAACAATCACGCAAGGAACCAAGAGTAACAATTAGCCTAATATAATTTATAAATCATAATTTTGTAATTTTTGTGTGCCTTGTACACTTTCTGTTGTCTGTCACTACTAGTAGTTAAAGTAGTAATCAGTCAGTTGATTCACTCAGCTAATCACCGGGAACTCGTCTTAAGTATAGTTGATAAATGTATAAATATAATTTGGGACGCTGAACTCCATGATTACCGTGATTTTCTTTTCTAAGAACTTGAGAAGCCTTATCAGCATCTGTACTGTTTGAATTTGAAGTTATGGACCCAAAATCAATAGCCGACACTACGTTTACCGCGGCGATAAACCGCTCACCTAAGGCTGCGTTTACTTCTAATGAAAATGTATTAAACAGCGATTTTGTCATGACTTTTAAAAAAATTAATAAATTACTATAGATTTAGACTCTACGCACAATAAAATGAAAGATATTTTCTAAACTAAATGTTGTGCCACATATTGTCAATATTATCACTTTATTATCATCGGAACAAGAAATATATCTTTAGGGCAGTGAAAAACTGAATTAATGCTTGAAAAAGACTATGCAGAAAATTTTTTCAAAAATTAATACAAATAAAACATATTTAAGTTTTTTATACATTCATTTCACATCATTTGGCTTCTTTAAGTGCTCATCTACACTTCTCATCTGTACATTATTTCTTTGCATTTTAAGAAATGTTAAATTATTTTCTACTTTTTTCAATATTTATGCTTTTTAACCCGTCTTAGAGAGAAAGTCTTTTCTTTAAAGGAGTGTTAATATTTATTTTTTTAAGTTTTTTGCTATGGTAACTGGTGGAGAACAGGATCATGAATTTTGTTTATAACTAAACAATATATTTACCCAACAATATCTGTCATCTACTATCTCAAACTGTTCAAGAATTATTCAACATTGCACCGATCTTAGGACTAGGCCCAAGCAGAGGCGTAGCTAGAGTGTTTGGAGATTGGGAACAAAATTCATTTCACCCCCGCCCCCGCCCCCCCCCCACTATAATTTAAAATCAGCTTTGAAACCCCTTAATTTCATTCATAAAATACCATCACCCACTTGTAACGATATCAACGGATTTTTTAAAACAAATCCATACTTGCATAGTGGAAACGACAATGACAATGGTCTCATAACACGTGATATTTTGATACTAGAAAAGCTTTGAAACACATTTAAAAACATTTTTATCAGCTGTTATGACAGTTATGTGTCAAAACTATTTCAACGCCCCTTTTTTTCGCTCCCACTTTTCTGGAGCCCGAGGACATATGATTCCCTCTACCGCCGTTATATCTCTGGATGAAATGGCTAGCTAAGTTCATGGCAGCGGTAAATACAGATTTTACTATCATAGGTTTACCGCGGCGGTAACAGTAGCCACAGCAGTGCGGGAAGTAATTTTGTCATTCCGAATTCTAATTCTTAATTTATTAATTACCGGTACTTCCCAAATATTACATTTTAACGTTAAACGGATGTATATATTGTATAGGATTACCGTATACTTTTTAAAGTGGATATTATATACAACTATTTTTGAAAGGAAAACATAGAAAAGCTGAGACAATGTTCTATTAATACTATTCTATGAGACTATGACTGTACTGTAATTATTGTGATGGCATTGTCATTCACTGTGTCATTGTACCTGCAAATTTTGTACCCTACCAAAAAAATAAATCGCACCAACTTTACAGCATAAGTGACCAATCACAAACATTCGTGGTCCGTTGTAATGGCCTACAACAATAAACAACATAAATTAACACCAAATATGTTGTTATTGGACTTTTTCTTCGTTTTAATTTGTATTTCGTCAGTAACATCAGCAATTTTTTCATTTAATAAGAAATTTTCTCATGTTAAAAACCTGATGTCATCAGAAATAGTCAACATCGACAACGTATTAAATAAACATAAAAGTACCACCACATACAATTACAATGCAACGGCAACTGATGAAACGAGTGAATTAGAATTTGGAGTGCTTTCTGAATTTATTCAGCGAACCAAAAGGGAAACCGCTGCATATATGCCTGAAATTTTTAAAAATCGTGTAGTTCTAAATGGCACTGAAAAATCAACCCATGCTTATGTTCACTGGATCGGCAAAGACACCAGTGAGGTAGGTAGGCATACTCTGGCGTTATTTAAGTCTAAAGTTTAAACTAATTACTTTTGCAAAAGGTCTAGTGGGGGGGGGGGGGGGGGCACAAAATCAGCAAGCCAGCTAAAGTATTTTTATTCTTTAAAAAAAGTTTTTGCTTAAAAGTTAGTTTGCCTGTATTGAATAAGATTTAATGATGCACACTAATCTGCATACTCTGATACTGATATCCTTATACACCAAATTCTAGGCCTAATTCTAAATAATAATATAAAAATAGTTTTGTCAAGCTTTTTAGTTCTTGCCATGGTTGCCATATGTAGTAACCCCCTGGCTAGGAGATGGATTAAAGCAGGCCTGCACAACAAAAGTGTCAAAAGGGCCACATGCGGCCCACCAGCACCCACTTGGAGGCCCACAAAGTAAAAAATATTCTTTATTATTTTTATTTATTTTCTTAATAGCTTATCGTCTTATTATCTTTCGGCCAGCACAAGTTTTTCAGAAAGTATTACGGCCTGCCTTACATTTTGAGTTGTGCAGGCCTGGGTTAAAGTATAGGTTTAGGTTAGAGCACCTGTTCTTTATTCATGTGTCCTGAAATTTTACTGTAAAGTGAATGGTTAAAAGATTTAGTGGTTTTAACATGTTTATTATAAATAAATTCTATTTGTTTACACAGAAAATATATTTGAAGTTGAACGATTTCGAATGCAATGAATGAATTGTGAACTCGATTTAAAGCCATATGTGCTGTAAGACTTGGCTCATTGACTGTACAATGTGATCTTGTTGTTAACCACACAAATTTTCTGGTTTGTCAGTGGTAAAGTTGAAAACTCACTGAGTGTACACCAACTCCTAAGATAACAGTAGCAATACACAAGACAGAGTTTTTGGCTTTGCAAAGGTGTCTCTGCACGACTCTGAAGCACCTGGATAACAATTTTCAAAGAAGTCACACTAGCAAATTTATAGCTGGTCTGTAATGGGTAATTGTGTGATAGTGCAGATCAAGTGAATAGAAAATAATGTCCAATAGTGTACAACTTGCCTTTGAGATTCAGGTCCGTGGCGAGCCCCCAATGTCAAGAATTGTTTTGGGTGTCTTTGCGGTGTTGTCTAGGTTATGACTCTTACACCAGTTCACAAGAATAACACTTGACACAATTAGAGACCAACCAAAAGTGATTTTTGGACTTTGGCCAAAACCAGGCTGAAAGTTAAAATTGATTTTAGGCCGAAACCAAAAGTTTAACGAGACTTTTGGCCAAAAGCAAAAGATTTAAATATTTCAAAACTTGTTTTCGCACCGCAAAAATGACTTTACAACTTTTGTTGCAATTTTTATTTGTCTTAAGTAACTCTCATACAATTGACCCAAGGAAGTGAACTTCCACCACCCTCCACCCCCCCCCCCCCTTTTTTTTTTTCAGTGTCACTAAGTGACTCACTTTGACCATCGGTAAACTATAAACGTTTTAACTAAATTTTTTAGTCAACCAAACTAATTGGGACATTAAACATCCATATTTATCATCCATTTGGATCGCGATTAATTTTGAAATACCCTAGTTACTATTTGCCCGTGAGCGGCGCTCGATAACAATCCCTCTAAGAGAATCAATATTCTGTAAACTTAATGTTACAAAGTATGTAATCCAGCCATTCTAAAGAATGCCTAGGCAAAGTGTATTTTACACTTTGATTAGGCGATCTATTGAATGGTTAGATTATACACTTCACCTGTAACATTTAAAGATATGAATAAATCTAATCATAGGGTTGGGTTTTTTTTTGTAATGTAAAAAGAATACAGTAATCAATTTTATACCAAAAATTTTATTTGATTTGCTTCCACCTAAAATAACTACAATACCGTATAAAAAATAGTTATAATAGGCTTAGTATTGTTAATAGGTTTATTGTATGTAGCCATTTATAAGCATGATAACGATGAATGTCAATGACTTAATTAATTGAATAAGCTTATGGATCCCAAATTAAAAATAGTACTTTTAAAATAAATAATTGAAATGTTACAATTCCCTAAGATTTTTTTTAACTAAACTAGTTACGCTACATGTACATGAGACCAGATTCACAATCCATACCGGCTCGGCCGTCGCCCGGGTTACCAAGGGCCGCGCCTACCGTTTCTGACCAGAGCGGAGGTGGAAATTATACAACTAATCAGGCAAAAAAACAATATCAGTGCCAGGAATAACATTACGATAGGTACCTGGAACGTGAGATCGCTGAGAGAAACGGGCAAAGTGGAGGAATTAGTGCATGAAATGAACAGATACAGATGGGACATCCTAGGTCTGTGCGAAATGAGATGGAAAAACTTTGGAGAAACATCGACCCAAGAAGGCCACAGACTATATTTTAGTGGACGGGAGGACACACACGAACAAGGAGTTGGCTTCCTCGTCCATAAAAACATTAAGAACAGTATTATGAGCTGTCTACCAATTTCGAGCCGACTCATCACTCTCCGTCTAAGGGCAACACCGTTCAACATCACCATGGTACAAGCGTATGCACCAACTTCAGATTATGATGACGCAGAAGTGGATGACTTCTACCATCAACTCCAAGATGTGCTGAACCAAACCCCCAAGAAAGACATTCTTGTCGTTCAAAGTAATTGGAATACAAAAGTAGGAGAAGATGCCTATGCAAACTGGAAAGGAACGTGTGGACGCCACTGTAATGCAACTTCAAACGAGAGAGATCTGAGGCTCTTGGAATTTGCCAGCTTCAATGAACTCATACTGGCCAACACACTGGGTGAACATAAAATATTCAGGAAAACCACAGACATAGCCCCAATGGGAAACATCACAATCAGATTGATTATATCATGTTGCAAACACGTTTCCGGTCTAGTATAAACATTGCAAAGACTCGCAGCTTCCCAGGAGCTGACATTGGAAGTGACCACAATCTAGTCATGATGACCTTTAAGCTGCACTTAAAGAGGGTAAATAAAAAAGGATATACCAGAATAAAATTTGATCTTGAAAAGCTGAAGGATCCTAAAATAGCAGAAGCCTTCCAAGCAATGATAGGAGGAAAATTTTCAGCGCTTAACATTATAGATGCCGACTGTTCAGACAGGGACACAATGATTGATAACTTCAACACAGCTGTGACGGACACAGCCCATGACATCTTTGGTAAATATCGACCAACACAAAAACCATGGGTGACAGCTGACATCCTCGATCTGTATGACAAACGGAGGCAGTTAAAGAAAACAAAAATGGTGGATACAGAGGGGGCAAATAAATATAGAAAAATTAACCAAACCATCAAAAAGGGTATGAGAAGGGCGAAGAAGAACTGGATTGAAGAGCAATGCTACGACATTGAAAATTGCTTGAAGAAAAACAATAGCAAAATGGCAAACCAGTTGGTGAAAAAACTAACCACTGCAAAGCAAAGACGTAGTACTACCATACAAGATAAAAATGGCAAATGTTGGACCGAGGAAAATGATATCCTGAAAAGATGGACTGAATACTGCTCAGAGCTGTATAATGAAAATATAAAGATAGACCCAGAGATCCTTAATGTGCCCCCAGCAACGGACAATGAAAGCTTCCCCATTCTCCGCGCAGAAGTAGAAGCAGCAGTCCAAGCACTCCAATAGGAAAGGCAGCAGGAGTAGATAATATCCCTGCCGAGTTAATGAAACAGGGAGGAGAAACAATGATAAATGCCCTAACCAATATTTGTAACAAAATATGGCTAACAGGGGAATGGCCCAAATCATGGACCCAATTTCTCATCATCACCCTCCCCAAGAAAGGTAACCTACAGCTAAGCCAAAACTATCGCACCATTAGCCTAATAAGCCACCCAAGCAAGGTCATGCTCAAGGTCATACTGAACCGACTAAGACCATATTATTATTATTATTATTATTTGCTGTCTTATATAGCGGGGTACCCCAGAATCATTGCTGAAGAACAGGCGGGCTTTAGGCAAGGCCGTGGCACTACAGAGCAGATCCTAAACCTCCGGATACTATGTGAGAAATATGCTCAACACCAACAAAACCTATACCACGTCTTTGTAGATTTCAAGAAGGCATTCGACAGGGTTTGGCATGCTGCTTTATGGGCCACCATGAGACACTACAACATCAACACAAACTTAACCAGAATGATAAGAAGCCTCTATTATAAGGCCACCAGCGCAGTCTTCTTCAACAATAACATCGGAGAATGGTTCAAGACCACGGTTGGAGTACGACAAGGCTGCTTGCTCTCCCCCACCCTGTTCAACATCTTCTTAGAGAGAATTATGTCAGATGCACTAGAAACGCATGTAGGGACAGTCAGCATTGGTGGCAGAACAATCACCAACCTACGTTTTGCGGATGACATAGACGGACTGGCTGGAAGCGAGGAAGAGCTAGCCAACCTAGTAAAGAGTCTCGACAAGACTTCATCGTCCTTTGGCATCCAAATCAGTGCAGAAAAGACAAAAATGATGATGAATAGCACTAATGGCATCACCACTGAAATTAAGGTCGGAGAGGAAAGATTAGAGACAGTTGGCAGCTTCAAGTACCTCGGAGCAATAGTATCGGAACAAGGCTCGAGGCCCGAATTAATGGCCAGGATTGCGCAGACCACGACAGCCCTAAAGAGGCTCAAGAAAATATGGAACGACAAAAATATAGCCCCAGCACCAAAATCAGGCTGATGCGCTCATTAATCCTCTCCATTTTCTTATATGCATGTGAGTCCTGGACATTAACAGCAGAACTTGAAAGGAAAATAAAGGCGATGGAGATGAGATGTTACAGAGGCATTCTTGGCATCTGCTATAGAGACCACATCACCAATGAGCAAATAAAAGAAAGGATTCGTCAGGCAATTGGGCAATACAATGACCTCCTGACGTCTGTTAAAAAGCGCAAGCTTGGGTGGTATGGCCACGTGACCAGTAGACAAAGGCTCGCCAAAGAGATCTTGCAGGGCACTACTAGAGTAGGGAGAAGAAGAGGAAGACAAAGAAAAAGATGGGAAGATAATATCAAAGAATGGATGGGATTAAAACTGGGCAATGCTATGCATAGGGCAGGAGACCGAGAGGAATGGAGAAGAATAGTGTACATGTCATCTGTGGCGCCCCAACGGTCGAAGGACTATGGGACCTGATGATGATGGTGATGATTTACCTTTGATAAATCAAAATGTATGTCACAAATGAATGAATTTGAATTACCCTAGGTTTCCCAATTTAAAAAAAAAAATTAAAACAAAAATACAGGGTAATATAATTATTACCTTTCCCCTGTTTTTTTTTTTTTTCACAAAATTATTTACCGTTCCCTTTGTCTTACTGAAATTTCATTTTTAGAAATATTTGACAAGTAAGTTATCATGTAGCTGTGAAGAGTGTTCGCAGAGGATTTGTTATATATTATACGATGACAGCAAGCCATCAAGCAAAAATGAATATCAGATTGCCGGCCGACAGGGTGACAATCTGACATCTGGTTGAAGACCAAAAGCCTCAATCACTTTCGGCCCAAAAATGAAAATAAACCAAAACTTAAACTTTTCTGTTTCGGCCACAACTGAAAATAAACCGAAAGTTCACTTTTCTGTTTTGGCCAAAACAAAAACTTCGCCAAAAGTGATCAAATGGCAATTTTGCGCCGAAACCAACGCCATTTTTTCAGTCGGTCTCTAGACACAATGTATTTCAATTTAAAATATAAACTTTTATTTTAAAAACACAACCCACGGTGTCATTAGTACAACTACTAATACAAATAATCCAATTAGTATAGTAAGTTTCGCTGACAAACTTAGTAAAAAAAAATATGCACTAAAGGAATCACTGGACTACACTGCTTTCTTGTTCATTCTCTGAATCGTTCTCCCATTTCCCCCCACTCTACCAAACGCGCATCTCCTTTGTTCACACCATGTCCTAGACCAGCTACTCTTTCTTACTCACACCTGTATGGCATTCATAAAATAACTAACTAACCTATCATCAAGGATTCTCACTTCATCATTCCTGTTTTGAATGTATGCTGGTAGACACCTGTGAATGTTGACTATTGAACAGTTTAACTAGATTAAAAACTTACAAAACCTTTAAAAACTTACAAAACCTTCCAGCAGATTTTTTAAAAATTAAAGCCAATAAATCTGGTTATCAAAAGTGTCAAGAATGGAAGCAAAGGAAGTAGGTCTGAATAAAGGGGAGAAAAAGTTATTTGACATTGGCTTTTTAAAGGCATTTAACCAAGCAAATCTGGCCTTTTTTTTTTTTGACAATTTAAGTCACAGCAAATGTATAATCTGTCTGTACAGTAATTGAATTATTGGACTTGGTGCTGGTTAAGTTTGTAAGAAAATTGTGATTGTAAATCAGCCAAATATTTCTCAATCAAGTTGATGCTACACCTGATGTGAGCCACACTGAACAAACCACTGGAGAATTTTACAAAAACAATTGATACAATTGTGAAATTTGTGGTGTCCTAAAATTTTGATTTGCTCAGGACCCAAAAATCCGCTACATGGCCCTTATTGTAAATAACAAAATCAACATTAAAAAATGCTTTTAATGTCCTTTTCAGTGTTACTGTATGGTACTTAAAATAAATGCATTTTATTATTGTTGCAGCGCATTTTTGTGTTGACTTGCAGAGTTGATTATAAGAATAGAAGAGAAGTGGTAGATAGCCAACTCTGGAGGTGAGTAAAAATTACAATGGTACAGTAACTAAATAATTACTTATTTCTCTCCACCTCTCTGCAGATGAATATTTTTTACTGTAACCCCTAAAGTTAGTTTCTTTATTAATCTATATAGCTAACTTTGCGTGTTAGCTTTTTTTTTTCTTTTTCCAAACAACTTTTAATACCTCTCTATATATATCTTATTTATTTTAAAAGTATTTGTAAATCAATGCTTGACATGTTTTTCCTTGCTACTCGGTTGCATCAGAGCAATCTCACAATCTGCAGCACATGGTACTTGAGTTTCTTCAGCAGATTTATCTGTTCATAGTTGTTTTCTTTACTGCATTGAGTTATAATATGTTGTAAGTTGTAGTGTCTGTTTTAGAGGGTGTCTGTTTTAGAGGTTAACAAATTTCAAGTCAAGGGGACCCAACTGCGCATTCTCTAAATGAAACACTGTTTCAATGGTTGTCTCTTTTGTTAGTTCCTCACATGCAAAGTCAATTATATTATTTGAATAGCCATTAAAAAAAGATGTCTATTTCTTTTCAAAATTCATTTTCTTCTCCAAATATTAGTCAATTCTTGCTATTAGCCATAAAAATAGATGGATAATTTCATAATTTGAATATTGTAGATTTCAACAAATCAAAGCTCATAATTTTTCTACTCACTAAAAGGGATCTCAAATGCTTAAAAAATGACAGGCATTTTCATAACTTATAATTATAATTAGATTTAAATTTCACAAATTAAACTAAATTCCACAAAGGTATTGAAACTTATGACAAAAGAAGTAAATTAATTAACTTCAAACAATTATTTACGGGTACTTTAATTTTTTATTAAAAAATTTTTTTTAATGAAAATGATTTTGGTGAATTTGCACAAATTTACAAATAACCTGATTAACTTATATTTTATAATCTTTAGACAATTTTTTTTAAAAATTATTTGTTGAACTAAATACATAACGAAATAAATCAATAAAATTAAAACAACATAATCTCATTGTAAATAAAATCCATTGAACGAATTTGAACCAGTTTCATCTGAGTAGAAATGTGAGCTTCTTAATACATAAAGAATGGCATGAATCGTATTTAAGAAGTATTTTTAATGTTAAAAAATGCTTCAGAAGCCTTTTCTAGGTTGTCAGTTTTGTGAGCTTGCTATGGTGTTTGAGTTTTATCAGCTGTTTCATTTTTACATAATTGATGTTTGAATTCTGTGCCGTAAGGCTCTAATCTTTGTATTGTTTTTAATAGGAAAGATAAAACACACAGGTTAGGGGAAACCTAAAATAAAGATGAAACAAAACAAGGAAGCTGTCGACAAGACGCCTTCATCAGTGAAAAAAAATACAAATACAAAATGAAAGAAATACTAAAACAAAAAGCTGAGGTTGTGTCTGAGAGAACTGCAAATGATAATGAACTCTGAGTCGATAAGGGAATTAATTTAGGGAACGGGTGGGGGGGGGGGAAGTAAACTGATTAATTTTAAATAAGGAAGAATTAACAAGTGAATGAAAACAAAAGGCAGTCATGCCACGTGGAGTCAGGGTCCCATAGGAATGTATCAGTTTGTTCTCCCAACTCATCCTGGCTGATGTGTAAGTAGAACAAACAGTAGCCATAATGGAAAGATCTGTAGCATTTTTGTGACTGCTTTTATTGGGATGACAAGTCACATTGCTTATCTTGAATAGTGTTGCAAATGTGCCCACTGAATCTTTCAGCAAGTTACCGTCCAGTTTTGCCAACATACACTAGGACTAGTATTTGTTTTTGAGTGCTTTTTAAGGGAACCTAACTGCGTGCTCTCTAGATGCAATGCTGTTTCAACGGTTCTCTCTCTCTCTCTCTTTGTATATATATAATATATGACATGAATTTTCTAAAAGTTGAGGAGGTGCTTTTTGATAGTGGGCATCAAACGAGAGTCAAGGATACACATCAGTCCAAGACAGTTACACTTTTTAGAAAAACAGTGAGAGAAAAGACCTTTGACTTTGATCAAACTTTAAAACAAAGTACAAGCTGCCATTATCAACAAGATATTTAACCAGGTGCTATCTACATACAAGTCTTGAAGTTAATGGAATTTAGTAATGAGTCAAAAACAGTTGAATGTATTTTGCAATGTTTCCTAAGCTTGCCTGCACGATAAATCATTTCACTGTTAATGAAGAAAGCTAAAAAATGACAAATAAAATCTGTGAAAAAACCAGCCTACAAGCAATCAATATGTGTTTATTGTTCTGTCAGTTCATGAGCCACCACACAATTTAAATATGAGAAATCCTCTCAGCAATGGATCAGTGTAATTATGTTTGTTTAAAATGGCTAAAAGTATGGAACTTGTTTTAAAGCATCCTACTAAAGTCACCAGAGTTTGCATTGCAGCTGGATGAGTAAATGTAGCAAGTTAATGAATGTTTGATTCTCATAGTTTCTACAAGTTAAAAGCTTGGAAAATTTAAAGAGAAATTATTTGAAAAACAGCTAGAAGCAGTTACCTAACTGGAGACAAAATTTCTTGCTAAGGTTTTCTTCAACAAGGAGATTTTCCTAAATAAGATAATTTTGTAACTGCTGGCGCACCATCACTTCAAAGAACTGTTGCCACTGAGTTTTTTTGTTGTTGTTTTTTTTTGCTTATATGATCATTTTAAATGACAGTACAAATGGCTTAACCATTCATCATTTATTTATTACCAACATCTGGCTTCTAAAAACACCTCAGTGATTGCCTTTACAAGGCAGTAAAGAGAATCATTACTGCTCTGAGTTAACTTGAAGCCTTTGCTCTCAATGAGTGATTATTCCCAAAGCTTTCCTAAAAATTTTTACCATTTGGTGCTTTATTCTTAAGTATGTGGGCAGGTGTTGGAATTGTTTGGAATTTCTTTGTACCTCAAATACTTGACTCTGTGCGACCATCAAAGATATCACAGGACAATGCTTGTTTATGAAAAAAATTTGGTCAATTCAATACAGGGAATTTTAGGTTGCATAATTTAAATTGACAGAAACCAACTTCAAAGGAATTGTACCAAGAGTTTTGATTACCCAAATGACATTAGCTATCACTATCCTGTACTGTGAAAGATAGTTAAAAAGCATTTTGATGCATTCTCCAAACAAAAAAGTGACTCTATATTTCTGAATATGGTAATTTAAGAGTTCTACTAAGTGACTTTAAACCATAGACTTACAGGCGGGGGCCATGACGGGGCCAAGTCTGAAAACGCGCCCCTCAATATATGGAAAAAATAGCTGACCAGTAGAAAGATGATTTTGGTGCCCCTTGTCTTTGTAAAGTTCATGGGATTTTTTTGTTACATTCACTGTTATGGGCCCATCTAAAGATAGTTTCTGGACCCCCACCCCCGATGTTTGCATCTGGGATAAGTGCCCCCTTCATCACCTTTCTTTGCACAGCCCTACTAACATCATCAAGGACATCTATCACATTATGAATTATTGAGTAGTGACCACTTTAGATATCTAAAATACTTGTTCTATCATTATCATGTTTTTAAAATCTGCAGCACCTCTAGATCAAGTTGACAACTGTTAATTACTAAATTAATTTAAGCTATTTGTTTATTTATTAGATATTCACTATATATGCTAAATTATAGATTTTATTGAGTTATCATCCTTCTGAGAAAGCCTACAATAGGTAAGACAGCGGGTGCTAAGGATGATTTTTATGGAACCATAGTGCGGAGCAAAATTTAAAAAACAAGTAATTTGGATTCCAATGAACTTTTCACAGGTCAGATGACTATGGGTCTAGCTACAAAGAGATGAAATTTGAACCGGACGCAAAAATATCCTTCATTTATACCTTCCCTAGTAATTATAGAAAGGTTTGACTATACTCATTCTTCTTAGATCAAAGTTTTTTCATTGTGAATTTTAAGCCTAAGTTTGTACCCATTAATCAAATAATAGTGAGAAACTTTAACTTTGTTTATTCATGATTTGAAATATTTTATACTTAGGTTTTATTATTACTTAAGAAGGTATAAAATTATAAAAGCAACAATTAAAGTGTTTTAAAATCATAATAATTCTTCTCCCCAGCTAATTTTCACTGACATCATGGCTAAAAAAATTTACACAACAGAAGATGAGCTAACCACTAACAAATCGTATGTTGTGGAAGTAGAACCTGATCTGCTGATACCTCACCCATCTGATGACAATAAATTCTTGCTCTATAGTTTCACCCAAAGAAAGGTATTTGGAGTATATTACTGTGATGATCATAAGTGTTAAATGCAAGATTGCTATTAGTCGGATAATATAAAATTTATTACTTTTATTCTATTATTC
Source organism: Omphiscola glabra (assembly GCA_964017045.1). NCBI lineage: Eukaryota > Metazoa > Mollusca > Gastropoda > Lymnaeidae > Omphiscola > Omphiscola glabra. The sequence continues at coordinate 86,085,510 of OZ024794.1, read as the reverse complement.
CATTATTGTAGAAATTGTTTGGAAAGAAAACTTGTGGTATTCATTTAATTTTCTTTATTTCAAATAAGAGAACTTAAGCATTCACTACCAAAACCATTTTTTTGAAGTCTATTAAAATAAATATTTATAACACTGGCCAATCTAATATTTGCTGCCTCATATGTTAGACTTGTTTTTAAATGTATTTGACCCGCTGCTACCAAACAGTTTTCCCTTATGAGCTCTAGTTTTAGAGATGTTTAACATATGTCATTTTAATTAGTCAAAGAAAAGTTTGCTTCATGAACATAAGCTCAGATTTACTCTACACAACTACTTTACATAACTAAACTTTCTACTTTACACAACTGAACTTCCTGCTTTACACAATTGAATTTCCTATTTACACAACAGAATTTCTTACCTTACACAACTGAACTTCCTACCCCACTCTACACAACTGAGCTTCCTACCCTACTCTACACAACTGAACTTCCTGCTTTACGCAATTGAATTTCCTACTTACACAACATAATTTCTTACCTTACACAACTGAACTTCCTACCCTACTCCACACAACTGAACTTCCTACCCTACTCCACACAACTGAACTTCCTACCCTACTCCACACAACTGAACTTCCTACCCTACTCCACACAACTGAACTTCCTACCTTACTTTACATAACTGAACTTCCTACCCTACTCTACACAACTGAAATTCCTGCTCTAAAAGTCAATGGAGTACTTTTTCATTCCCTCCATACCATTGTAACTCCTAATTTCAGGCATGTTCTCCTTGATGTGTAAACTAGATCAAAATCTATGTACAACTTATACATACAATATGAGTAGTCAACTGCTTATCTCGATCACAAAGAGGGACCAAGTAACCTACATATAACTTTTTACCAAACTCAGAAATAGGCTTACTACTTTAAAAAAAAAACTACTTTAAAAGAAAAAAATCTATGCACAACTGTTTTAAACCGATCAGCCTTGAGAAGATTTGGAAATAAAAATGTCTGTAGTCTAAGAAAAATCTATTATTTACCATCTAAATATTTTGCACATTATTATTTAATAAAATATAAAAAAGTCAACATTGTACTTTGACTTTAAAAATTGTATGTATGCTAGTGTATGCTAATACTAGGGTGTATTTTAGAGAAAAAAAATGAAAAGTCAGTATTGTCCTTTGACCTCAACAAGTTTATGCTAGTGTATAGTTTAGAAAGGAAATTGAAATAGGTCTTTATTCACACAAAAATGTTGGTAATTTAAATACTATATTTCCCATTTAAATAAGAAATGTTTATGACATTCAGAATCTGCACAAAAGATTTAATATTTTAGCAATCCAAACTTATCTTAAAACCTAGAGTTGTTATGAGAAATCTTATGTGATTTTTAAAAAAATCAGTGCCCCAAATAACAATAGGAACAGATCTAAAACCAAGTTTGTATTTGTTGGCCTGTGTAATTAATGTATCTGCTGTATTAACTAATTCCTTTATAATATTTGTTTTGAACTGTTTCCATAGTCATAATGATTATATCACCCATTTATACATTTTAGCTGTTTGTCTCAGTCAACTTCGGTGCTAATTTTAAGTTATTGTCAGAAGATGTCCTGCCCAACTTTTACTGGTTAGTACAAAAATTCACAATTTATTTGCATTTTCATGAAGATTATATCAGTAGAAATAGCATGTCTTTTTTAAAAATGTATTTATATATAGATTATCAATTTTATATAGTGTTTGGCACTTTTACTTTTTGTTCTAAGTTAGAAATTCAAGAATTCTTAAATAATGTATTATTGTGTGTGTTGTTTAAACAGGGGTGAGAGTGGTTTTGACAAGAATCCAGATATAGTTCACATGGAGATTGAAGGGGGAAGTAAGGAAATATGTTTCTTTTAATAATCTATCTGGTTAATCTTTGTAATAATAAACCGTAAGCCTTTTTTTTATATCAATTAAATAATAAATAAATGTCTTAAGTGTTTGTGAAGCAAAACTAAATTTAAGCGCCTCTTGATTTTTTGAGCTATGCGTGACACGATATATAAATAGTTGACTTGCCACTTGATGGGTTCAAAAATTTAAATGACAACTCAATCAAATGATTTATTTTCAGTGCCATCTCAGGCATTGTATAAGTTTTGTATTGTACCTGACTGCACAAATGAGCCAAATCCAGAACTGCAAGATGTGGGACCTTTTCTAGCCAGCAGTCTTACCATCCATAAGGAGTATATGTTTGTCCAAGTATGAGCCAAATTCATTCATTCTTATTTATTTAAAGGCTTGTAAAAATTTAATTATTGAATTTATATAAAAATTTGAACTTTTATTTAAATTAGTATATTTTTCATTTCAGAAAAGCAACTGGAATGGATCAGAAAACTACCTAGCTGTTTCTTATCAAAGAAAAGCATTCCAGAGGGCTTATTTTCCAGGTGATCTCAAAACTAATGTAAGTATATAATTATATTTTCAACCTAAAGACAAAAACTGTATTAAAAAATAAGTAATTATATCCTTAAATGTAAAAATGATAAATCAAATAAATATACGCCATGGAACCGCCCCACCCCTGCCCCTTTTCTATGTTTTAATAAATATCTGGGCTTATATTGGTAATTTAAAATTGAATGCTTATCTTGATGTAAATGATTGTAAAGAAGATTTGAAGCTACAAATGTTCATATCCTCTGACTAGGATTTTATGCTCCTAAACCTTGATGGTGGCCAGGTATTTGTTGCTGTGAATCATGGTGATGTGGTCAATTTGTACTTGTCAGATGCTGTTGGTCAGTACTATGTTCTTAGCATGGAAAATATTTACCATGTTATGAGATTGGACTGGTTTGAAATAGATTTTCATGAGGTAATGCAATATTTTGTATGCTTCTTAAATAATAGAATGTATTTATTGATTCATGTAAACTGTCTGGTAAAATGGAATCTGCCATTTCTTCTATGTGTTGGACCAATTGTTGTTTGCATTTGCCATTTTGGCTTATGATTATTTTTGAAAATCTTAACCACTTAGATTTATTAAGATCAGCTTCTGAACCCTTTAGAGTAATGTCATTTTCTATCCAAAGGTAGAAGGAATGAACTGGACTTTCCTTGCAAACAAAATAATTTCTACTCAATCTGGAATGGTTGCCAAGACTTACATATCTTATGATAAAGGAGGAAACTGGGCACCTTTATACATCAACCAAAATTGCAAAGGGGTAGGTTTCATTTAGTTATATGGCCATAGTTTAAGGACTTCTATTTAGTGACTTCTATTTAGTGATTTCTATTTAGTGACTTCTATTTAGTGACTTCTGGGTGATTGTCTCAAATTTCTGAGTCATTATTTCAGATTGATGGCTGTGCCCTTCAACTTCAAATCTCACAGGGTGGTCTGTTTACACCAATCTACTCTGAGGCTAATGCTGTTGGAATAATTATGGCTCATGGAATTTTGGGGACAAGTTCCATAGACGAGACACCTTTTGTTTTCACCAGCCGTGACGGTGGAGCCAACTGGATCAAAGCAGAAATTGATAAAATGGTTTGAAAAATTGTATTTGAACCTTCTGCAATTATTTAGATCCACATTACGTAGATGTTAATATATTTTCATTTCTACTGTAGGATGATTTCTGCCCAACCAGTTGATTATCTGTCTTGATTTCAGCTTTTGCTTCCATCTTCCAGGTGCGCTTATGTTACCCTCTTGAGGCTCAAATTGAAGTTCAGTGCATACACAGCCTGTCAGTTCATACACAGCTTGTTAGTTCCTACGCAGTTTGTCAGTTCATAATAAACACCTTATCATTTCATACACAGCCTGTCGGTTCATACACAGCCTGTCAGTTCATACATAGTTAGTCAGTTCATTAACAGCTGTCAATTCATACACAGTTTTTCAGTTCATAATATACACCTTATCAGTTCATACACTAGTCATTGTTGAGTTATCACATACATCGATTGCTGCTAGGGATATTAAAAACAACACTAAAAAAAAAATCCCTTTTTTAAACTTAAAAATTTTTAAATGAACATATTAATTGCAACATGTAAATTACATATAATTTTGAAGCAGAAGCGTAGCGAAGGGGGGCAGGTCATTGTTGAGTTATCACATACATTGATTAAAGCTAGTGATGCCAAGGGACAGGTCATTGTTGAGTTATTACTACATCGATTGCTGCTAGTGATGACCAAGGGACAGGTCATTGTTGAGTTATCACATACATCAATTGCTGCTAGTGATGCCAAGGGACAGGTCATTGTTGAGTTATCACATACATCAATTGCTGCTAGTGATGCCAAGGGACAGGTCATTGTTGAGTTATCACATACATCGATTGCTGCTAGTGATCTTAAGGGACAAGTCATTGTTGAGTTATCACATACATCAATTGCTGCTAGTGATGTTAAGGGACAAGTCATTGTTGAGTTATCACATACATCAATTGCTGCTAGTGATGCCAAGGGACAGGTCATTGTTGAGTTATCACATACATCGATTGCTGCTAGTGATCTTAAGGGACAAGTCATTGTTGAGTTATCACATACATCAATTGCTGCTAGTGATGTTAAGGGACAAGTCATTGTTGAGTTATCACATACATCGATTGCTGCTAGGGATTTTAAAAACAACACTAAAAAAAAATCCCTTTTTTAAACTTAAAATTTGTTAAATGAACATGTTAATTGCAACATGTTAATTACATATAATTTTGAACCAGAGGCGTAGCGAAGGGGGGACAGATGTCCCATGGCGCCAGCTATTTAGGGGCACCAAAATGTGCTTTGATATTATTTTATTGATGAAAATAATGGGTTTGAGGGTTGAAAAAAGACAAAAGGGACGCTTTATAATGAATCTTGTCCCCGGTCGCGAACCTCATCTCCGGGCGCCAAATACTAGCTACGCCACTGTTTTGAAGACATAGTGTTTAATGCATGAACTTATATGAGACAAATCTTTAACCTCTTTTTGATGATTCGTTTGACCTCTTACCTCTAGATGTCATTAAATGGAACCTTCAGATTCAATATCTTAGACCAGGGCAGTATTCTTACAGCTGTCCCAGATGGACTAGTGACTGGACTCAATAGTTCTACTATTTAGTGAGTCTTTCAAATTTGTTGTATATTGTTGTTTAAGCATAAATAAACAGACTTTGTCTATATTGTACACCCACATAAAAACCAAAACTCTGTCGGCTTGTTAAGTTGTTTATTACTGATCCATATGTCTGAAGACCTCCTCATATGTCTAAAAATGCATGTGTTTTTGTAAGCCAGTACATCCAATTTTCCCACAACTCAACTACACCCTGTGGAGACACTACTGTGCTGTGATGCACTACTGTACTGTGACACCTTACTGTACTGTGACACCTTACTGTACTGTGATGCATTACTGTACTGTGACGCACTACTGTGCTGTAAGGCACTACTGTGCTGTGAGGCACTACTGTACTGTGACACCATACTGTGCTGTGACGCACTACTGTGCTGTGACACACAGTTTGGAAAGCACTGATGTAATATTTTAATGAACTCTAATATCTACAAATGTCTTCAAACCTAATGCCATTTTTGTCATGGAAATATGGCCACTTTGTGCATAAGGCAAACCTTTTTTGTACAGTAAAAAAAAAGCCAATAATTAAGTTTACTTTTAACTTGTTTCAGTTTTTCTGTGGATCAAGGCAGCACATGGACCAGCCAGCTGTTTGACAACCAAGGCCTCATTGTAAAAGGTGTTTTAACTGAGCCAGGCATTACAACAATGGTTGAAAGGTAATTTATTTTTAAAGTGGTTATTTTAAAAATTTAAGTAGCAATGTATTTCTTGTATTCCCATATTAAATGTTAACTTTTTAAATTCCAATATGCAAAAAATGTGTTACAGACTTAATGGGAATCACTTGCAATAGTTCTGAAAGCCCATACAGGCTTAATGGGCATCACTTGCAATAGTTCTGAAAGCCCATACAGGCTTAATGGGCATCACTTGCAATAGTTCTGAAAGCCCATACATTTATTATTTTACCTGACAGTCATCTGCATGAACATTTCATCATTATGCTTTAGTGAGTTGATGTTTAATATGTTTATTTAATTAAAGACAATAAAAATCAATCTTTTATTATAATGGTCAGTACTATATTCTGTCACCTTCATCCTTAGTAGGTCATTGTAGTACTATAGTCTTTCACCTTCATCCTTAGTAGGTCATTGTTGTACTAGATTCTGTCAACTTCATCCTTAGTAGGTCATTGTTTTACTATAGTCTGTCACCTTCATCCTTAGTAGGTCGTTGTAGTACTATAGTATGTCACCTTCATCCTCAATAGGTCATTGTAGTACTATAGTCTGTCACCTTCATCCTTAGTAGGTCATAGTTAGTTTGTAGGCCATAGTTATACTATAGTTAGTGTATAGGTCATTGTTATACTATAGTTAGTGTGGGCTCAAGTATTCTGTCAACTTCATTCTTAACTGACCATTGATATACTATAGTTAGTGTGTAAGCCATTGATATATTATAGTGTTATCAGGGCTGGGAAACCTTTTTTGTGCAAGGGGCCACATAAAAATTATTAATATTTTGGGAGACCCCGAGATAATTTTCTAGGAATCTTTAGATTACTAGAAACTAAATTTTAACTTAAAATAATTTAAGTGAAATAATAACTAACAGATATTATCTGATATCTAGTTTAACTAAGATAATATCTGATACCTATTTTAACTAACAGATAATATTTGACAGCTAGTTACTAGTTAATTGTGCAGATGATGATAGCCTATTATTATTAAATTACATACTTAAAAAATATTTAATGAGATTTTTGTAGCTGCAAACTGATTTTAGCCAGTTTCACATAATCTGGAATCAAAGCGCATTGTAATGACGCACTAAGGCTCTTGTGTGTCTCTGGATATTCTCTGTCTGTACCGTAGCCCATTTTCATGAATCACATTAAATAGCTAACAATAGTCAATGCTATTTTTTTCTTGGCAGACCTCATAGTCACAGCCTTAAGGAAGATACCCTTATAATTCTAGTAGGGAAATGAAGGGTCCAGTCATACCATTATGATTCTATTGGAGAAATGAAAGGTCCACCGATTCCATTATGATTCTAGTGGGGAAATGAAAGGTCCACTGATTCCATTATGATTCTAGTGGGGAAATGAAAGGTCCACCCATTCCATTATGATTCTAGTGGGGAAATGAAAGGTCCACTGATACCATTATAATTCTAATGGTGAAATGAAAGGTCCACTGATACCATTATGATTCTAGTGTTGAAATTAAAGGTCCACTGATACCATTACAATTCTAGTGGGGAAATGAAAGGTCTACTGATACCATTATTATTCTAGTGTTGAAATGAAAGGTCTACTGTCTGATATTTGGTTTCCACCTATACATTAATGATGTTCTAATCACATATTTGACAATGGTCATATCCCCTTTGCCTGTAAGGGATTGTTTGACTGACCCTCACTATATAACCTAATGTTCTTGGTATTTAGAGGTGAGAGAAATGCCATAGAAGCAGTTCCCCCACATGTACCTTTTAGGTGTGTTCAGTTTTGTTATTCTTAAGCCATCTGTTTATATTGCTATAATCAACCTTAAGGACACAATTATTGTCCTCTGAACATAGGAACTATTCATTATAGTACATTTATACTTCTTTCATGAACTTGGGAAGTTGTGGCCCATTTTCTTTGAAGTTAGGGCCATTGATTTTAATGAAATGACATAAGTAATGACCCATGTCTTGTCTATATTAAATATTAAAGACTTGTAACAATCTAACATCATCCGCTATAATAAATTTGTTTTCTCAGTGTATTTGGCCATGAAGTCAAAGACAGACCATGGACTCTAATCAAGCTCAACTTTTCCTTGATATTGCCAATAAAATGTGAGGAAGCAAACTATACTTTTTGGCAGCCTAAAGATTACAATTCTGTAAGTATGTTAAATCAAAATGGTGCAGATGTATTTTTTTCTAGTCTTAGTTTTTTTCCAGTAATGTTTTTAATAAAATGTGTAAAATAAAATATGTCTTGTATTTTTTGCAAGGCCAATGCTTCCAACTGTTTATTGGGAAGTGATGTGAAATACAAGCAACGTAAAGCTGATGATAAGTGTTATAATGGAGACAGTTTTGTACTTAAACAAGAAAATGTAACATGTTTATGTACTCCAGAAGATTATGAATGGTAGGTATTTAAATATATTCATCTTGTCAGCATCCCATAAAGTTTAAAACAAATCAGGAATGCATGAAATAAAGAGCCATCTTATATATTATAATTGGGGGCCATCCATTTTTATAATTAAGAGCTATCCATTTATTATAATTGTGGACCAATAATTAGGAGCCTTTCATATATTATATTTAGGGGCCATCCATATATTATAATTAGGAGCCTTTCATATATTATAATTAGGAGCAATTCAAACATTATTGTTAGTAGTCTTATAATATATATAATTAGTATATAGTTTTACTATAGTAAAGAGCCATCAATATACTATAGTAAAGGGTCATTCATATACTAAGTAGTCATCCTAAAAGTACACTTAAGGACCTTCCATAAAGTTCAGTTAAGGGCCATCCATATACCATAGTAAAGGGCCATCCATATACTATAGTAAAGGGCCATCCATTTACAATTTACTATAGTTAAGGCCATCTATATACTAAAGCAAAGGACCATCCATTTATTATGTTAAGGTCCATCCATATACCATAGTAAAGGGCCATCCATATACTATATATCTCATTAGGAAATGGCGTCAGCGGGCCGTCGAGCTAGTGCTCCTAATGCCCACCCTGGCGTCCACCCACACCCGCCAGCCGCCGGGTGTCCCCGGCGCCGGGCCGTGCGGGAAGACGTCAGAGACCTCCCCGGGCGTTGGACGCCCCCACCAGCAACTGCTCGATCGAGTTTGCCGATGGAGCCCCCCCCCCCCCCCCGCCTGGAGACATCTGGTCGACCGAAGACGCTGTGTTTCAAGCGTCCGCAGTCCACTTTCCTAGGGGCCGGGACGGTAAATTAACGTCCTAATATCTCCCCCCACCCGTCCCGGGGAAGCATCGGACGCCCTCTAAGAGGGATTCTACAGTGGGTTTCTACCTCGCAACTAGTTCCCAAAGTAGCTGGGACGAAACGGTTGCCTAGGAGCAGCTTTCTCAGGGCTGCATGTTTAGAATCACCGGCCATAGGCTTCCACCACAGCCTATCGCCTCATATCCCTTAACGGCAACTTGTAATCATGATCCCTACCCTGTGTTTGCCTTTTCTTCCCCCTGTGAAGCATCACAGGTGACAGCCCTGTAGGAGCTGTTTATTCCAGCAACTACCATGCATGGCCGTGTCTGCCACGCGGGACACGCAATGGTGGTAATGTGCCCCGGGTTAACGCCGAGGGGGTCGGTGGCCAGCGCTTCCAAATCGGCAAGCCACTACAGACTTGTCAACCGGAATCCCGGGGGACCATATACTATAGTAAAGAGTCATCCATATTAAAGGTCATTTATATACAATGGAACATTGGATAAAGAGCGCTGCAGTTAACGAACAAATTGGTTAACTTACAAATTTTGTAAACAATTTTTGTATAGGTAACCAATCTTACTTCAGGTTACGCCGATACACGCCATCATGATCCCACCGGCTCAGTAGTCCTTTGCGCTATGTTAAAAAAAAACACTACTTTAGTTATTGTTTCACTTTTTGTGTTACTTAAGCCCTCATTTTTATACCTAAATAGAAAAAGTGTTTTAAAAAGGAATAGTGTTAGTAAATAAAGAAATCGGTTGAAAGGACAATGCGATGTCATACTTCCAGATCATTCTGCAGCAAAAAAAAATATTAAAATTTAAGTTAGACATCTTACTTGTACTTTAGACATCTTACTTGTCCTTTAGACATCTTTCTTGTCCTTTAGACATCTTTCTTGTCCTTTAGACATCTTTCTTGTACTTTAGACATCTTTCTTGTCCTTTAGACATCTTTATTGTCCTTTAGACATCTTTCTTGTCCTTTAGACATCTTTCTTGTCATTTAGACATCTTTCTTGTCCTTTAGACATCTTTCTTGTCCTTTAGACATCTTTCTTGTACTTTAGACATCTTTCTTGTAATTTAGACATCTTTCTTGTGTGCATAGAAAAGGAACCAACCAAAAGGGTGCAAGGAAAACGAGGGGAAAAAAACGCATTTTATGGATAGAGATTCCTCTTAAATGTAATACTAATAGTTTCTTCCTCCATGGCCGCCATCATCCTGTGCCACCAACTGTCAACAAACTCACCATCATCCTGTGCGAGCAACTGTTAACAAACACACCATCATCTTTTGCCAGCAACTGTCAACAAACACAACATCATCCTGTACCAGCAACTGTCAACAAACACCATCATCATGTGCCAGAAACTGTCAACAAACACACCATGATCCTGTAACAGCAACAGTTCAACAACATACCATCATTCTCTACCAGCAACTGTCAACAAACACACCATCATCTTGTGCCAGCAACTGTCACCAACACACCATCATCCTGTACCAGCAACTGTCAACAAACACCATCATCCTGTGCCAGCAACTGTCAACAAACACACCATCATCCTGTACAAGCAACAGTCAACAAACACACCATCATCATGTGCCAGCAACAGTCAACAAACACACTATCATCCTGTGCCAGCAACAGTCAACAAACACACCATTATCCTGACCAGCAACTGTCAACAAACACACCATCATCCTGTACCAGCAACTGTCAACAAACACACCATCATCCTGTACCAGCAACTGTCAATAAAAATTGTCAAAGGCAGCCATGTTTTTATTGACTTTAAAGTCATATGTCTATAATTAAGGACATTTTCATTTCATTCTATATTGTTCATTACAGAAGAACACTAAGACTTATAAATGTCAAAATACAATACAGTGGTATCTCGAGATACGAATTTAATATGCTCCGTAACCTTGCTCGTACTTCAATTTGCTCGTATGGGGAAAGCAAATTTCCCCATTGAAATTAATAGAAATACCATTAATTCGTCCAGCCCCCAAAATGCCACCCAGTTGTTTTTGTTACGTGTTTTTGAGAATGTAAAGAAATAAACTGGTTTTATAAAGTGTATTTACCTTGGAAAACAGCCGACTTGAGCTTACTGAAGATGTTGGTGGAGGTGTAGGGTGGAAGAGATAGGCGGAGGAGCTTTACTTGCAGCTAAACTCTTTTGGTCACTTTAATTCACTTACTCGTTACACTCTTAATGCTACACTTTATTCCTAAACTTAATGGAACTTAACTAAACCTCACTGAACTTAATTGAACTTAAAATGCCACTGTACAATTTTTTGTTACTTTCGCTTAATTTTCGTCACTGCAGCCGGCTGACCCACTGATCCGGTTCCTTGTATCTCAAAGCAAAACATTGCTCGCTTGACGGCTCATATCTCAAATATCTCGTATATCAGGGCACTTGTATGTCAAGGTACCACTGTATTTCAAGGCTGGAATGGATTAATTGAATTTATGATGTTTTCAATGGGAAAAATTATATGGATCAGGGAATGTTTCTGTTTGATAACGATCTCACAGGATGGATTAAGTTTATTATCCAAAGTTCCACAATAATATAGTTAGTAGACATCTCTACATTATAGTTAACAAGTTAAGGGCCATCCCTATACTATAATTAGTAGACATCTCTACACTATAGTCAAGGACCATCCTTATACTATAGTGATATTTTGGGGAATCTATATAATTATGGTAAAAAAAATTATCTTTTTATACACACAGCGAACTGAACATTTTTTTTCTTTTCTAGTGTATGTTTAGATTTTTGTTTTATTTAAAGTGCACTTGAGATATGTAATAGTTTTATCAACATAACTTTAATAATTTTCAGAATGTATCTTTTTCTTTATCAATAAAAACTAACTCTTACTTAGATATCATTCACTATAAATTGATGAACTTTGACATCTACTGAAAGTAGTTCTTTATTTTAATGTTGATCTATCCCAAGTCAATCACTAATATAGTCTTATGTTGTTTGACTCAAATGTTCCTTAGTACAGCTGTAAAATGAAGATCATCAGGCTCATCATATATGGTTTTGATTTCTTTATTATCTTGTATTTTCACCCATCCCCTTAGCCCCACCCACACCATTCCCCCTCTTAATCAGAATTTTTTAATGTTTTTTTAAAATTCCTATTATTTGTTTTGAATTTGGCATATTCTATTGATGATGTTGCATTTGCTGACTTTCAGTGACTTTGGCTATGAATACCATGATGGTGAGTGTGAAAAGGCTCCGTGGTTTCATGAAGGTTACATACCTAGTGATTGTGATGATGGAGGCACTTATCAAGAAAGCAAAGGGTAATTACTTTATCTTCAAATATTTGTGTCCGGTTGGTCAGATTGTGACTGTATACTGTAGTAATGGTGGTTTGTAGCTCTCCAAAACATGATAAGACTATATTATTTAATGGTGTTTTTTTATCCTTCATGTTAGTATTCAATGTTAAAATATTAACCCCTTAAATATTCAGCTATAGGAAGGTACCGGCTGATAATTGCATTGAAGGAAGTGACATGGGTAAATATGGCAGAACTACAAAACAATGTCCATCAGCTGCTCCCATTCAGTTGTCCATTATTGTTGAGGGTTTCAATGTCCAGGCAGGAAAGGAAGTACTTTTTCATCTGGAACAAGCTGGAGTAAGTCAACAATTTATATTGATTTCTAAACTAATTAAAAGCAGAAAAAAGTGAGTAAAGCATCCTGAAGCCAACCAGATCTTGAGATATACTAGCTGCTGAAGAAAATTTAGTTCTATGCTTTAATAAACACAATGACTATTTTATTCTCCATCTTATTTCCAGGGTTCTAAATTTGATACAATCTACTCTTGGAATTTCGGAGACTTCAGCTCTTTGGAGAATGTGACAGGAATAAAACAAGCATCACCCAGAAAACACATCTTCCATGAATCAGGTCACTACAACATCACAGTGACAGCTTCTAATTTAATGGGAAGCCTTATAACCTGGGCATATGTCCATGTTCAAGGTATGTACAAAAACCCTCTTGGTGCCCAAATATTTGTCAAGTTAGTGGACAAGAAACCATATAATAAATGGAGATCAAAAATGTTTTTAATTATTATATATCAATATTAACTATTTTTTAAAGTCTTTCCTGACTGACAAGTATAATGTTCCAATGACTGATTAGTGTAATGTTCCAATGACTGACCATCGTAATGTTCCAATGGCTGACCAGTGTAATGTTCCAATGACTGACCAGTGTAATGTTCCAATGACTGACCAGTGTAATGTTCCAATGACTGACCAGCGTAATGTTCCAAACTACCAAAACAAAGTCTTGTTAATTCAAAGATGTATTTTAGTTCCTTGTCATTTGATTGACATAAACAGTTACTCTATGTATTTAGGACCAAATCCTAAATAATTGGCTGTAACTAGTTTTTGTATCTAGTTCACCTCTTCAAATACAGATTTGAAAGCCTTTTTTAAAACATAAATCAGATGATTTGTTTGTTTTTTTCCAGATTCCATTAGTAATACTTATTTGTCAGCACCTTGGGCTGTTAAGACTGGATTGCAAGTGGCCTTCAACTTGGTGGTATCATCCCATACAAGGCTGATGGCTTCTAGTTCAGGTCATGTGCACTTTGTTTGGACTTTTGGAGATGAGGTACCAGTCATAAAAATAGTTTTGAATTTTTTTCTAGGAATCTACTCTTTGTAGAATTAAACATTACAGTAGTAAAGGCATCTGAATTGTTTTCCTGTGCTCTAAAGTGACAGTCACTTTTAAATACGTTATTGATACCTTGGAAATGAATACAGAGCTGTTCTTATCCCAACGTCTCTATTGGTTTGTATTTTTTTCCTGGTTTCAATCCCAGTCTCCTGTCTATCTTAATTATTAGTCTTATTCACATTCTTAATATCTAAAATTGTTTGGCTTAAGTTAGTCTTATTCACATTCTTAATATCTAAACTTGTTTGACTAATATTCAAATGTAAAGCATGTCATTTCTAATATGCTCCATATACAGTCAGTATTTTTCTCATGACTTTAATACATGTTTAAGCTGTTGAAAGATTTTGGACAAAAAAGAATAAAGTCCTTTAAGTAGTTTCAAGTGAGAAATATGAAAGTATGAAAATTCTTTCACTCCCCAAAATAAAGGATGCACATGGTGTGACTTTTCAGACTGTCCTTTAACCCTGTGGCATACCTTCACTTTCAGACTGTCATTTAACCCTGTGGCATACCTTCACTTTCAGACTGTCATTTTACCCTGTGGCGTACCTTCACTTTCAGACTGTCATTTTACCCTGTGGCATACCTTCACTTTCAGACTGTCATCTTACCCTGTGGGTTACCTTCACTAAATACCTCCCGGGTGAACTCCTGAAATTGTTCCTCCCTACACACATATTATATAGTGTTGGTAATTAACATAAACAAATGTGCCACCTGGGGTCTTTGCCCCATTCAACCTCTTTCCTTTCCACCACCCACATCCTGGTTCCAACCCTTAAAATTATCATCAGTGGCGCTACTTAAAATTATGGTAAGCCTAACTTTACTAAAACTCATTAAATTCGTAAATGTTGAGTTTGTAATAGCATTAATATTTTTATATTAAATAGTTGATTTCAAGATAAACATAGTTTTCTTGCTTCTGAATAGTACTTAAAAATAAGTAGGCTACCAAAACAAAAATATCCCATGAATGGCAAATTTATAAAAGTGTCTTTTCATGAACAGTTTCTTTCATGAAATACATAATTTTATTGTATGATATCCAACTCTTCTTTAACTCTTTACAGTTTTTGTAGGTCATCTCACATAATGGGATAGCATAAAAAAATAGCTAATTAATACCCATCATGTTATATTTAATTGTTCAGAAATAAATGGGGATTCAAATTTTATACATTGTGCTTAAAAATGATAGTTTGTTTTCTTACAATCATGATTGAAGTGAGAAAATGATTTTACATTTTAACAAAAAAAATTTACACAAACAACATACATTAAGAAGAAAAAAAAAAGATGGAAGAAATAGTTTCAAATTTATTGTTCTTTGATTCTGCAATCAAATATACAAAATCCAAAAAAATAATTTTACAAATACAACTGTTAGTTTTTATTTTTTTACTTTTTTGTGAAACGTGCTTAAATAGTGTTTTTGCTCAAGTGACCTCATTAGGCAAAATTATTCCAATACAAAGTTTAAAACCTATTTTTATATTTAAAAGTTTATATTTAATAGAAATATATTAAAAATATAATATAGCAAATAATTTGAATAATTTTGTTTTTAAAAGATTGAAATTGTAATAGATAATAAATAAATAGAAAAATAATAATAAAGCTAGAGCTTACACTTACATGAATAAATCAGGCCTAAACAAATACTAAAAGTCTAAGAGCCTTCTAGGCTTAGGGGATGTTCTAACGATCAACAATTATTTCATTTAGATAGAAATTTGTATCACATTTCAAACATTTAATTTTAATTACCATTACAGTCTGTCGCTCTTTCTTTTCGAGACAGTAACTCTGCATCATGTAATTAGGCTCATGTCCATAAGTAAAGAAAAACAAATAAAGTATTCTGTAGGTGTTATTTTCTTCCAGTTATTTTAGAGGTACTTCTTTTTCTTCTCTCATTTGGTTGACATAAGCATTGGTGTAGTCACAAATTTTCAACATGATATCCTGATAGAGAAAGAGTGTTTGATGATAATTAGTTTATCTGTGTAAAATAATTAGTTTATTTGTAAATTTGAGGTCATAAAAGCAGGATTTTATTGATATAACACACATATAACACTATTATAACCGTTGTAATAATATACATTTTTATATCATAAGAAAATAATTTATTATATTAAAATAAAAGTGATATTAATTTTAAACATAATTATCAAGCATCAGGCATAAAATCTAAATCTTATGCCTATGTATATCTCTCATGCATCATCATCATCGCCTGTCATCCCGTCTGGGGCCTCAAACAAAGGCTCTCCAGGCATCCCAGACTTGGGTCAGTCTCTCCAGCTGTTCCCAGTTGTGCCCACTCTTTTTGGTGTCTGCCTCTAGTTCCCTTCTCCAAGTCATTTTGGCTCAACCTCTTTTTCTCTTGCCCTGGGGGTTCCAAGTGAGAGCTTGTCTCGTGATACTGGATGTGGGCTTTCTGAGGGTGTGGCCAGTCCATCTCCATCTGCGCTGGCAGACTAACTCTTCCATTGGTTCTTGTTGTGTGCGCCACCAGAAATCCTCATAGGTGATGACATTGGGCCAGGGGATTCGTACAATCAGTAGGAGACATGAGTTGATAAATGTCTGTAGCTTTTTTGAGCAGCTGCTGTTGTTCGCCATGTTTCTGCTCCATATAGCAAGACAGGTTTCACTGTGGTGTTGAATATCCTGATCGTTGTCTGGCGGGTCACGTTGCTGCAGCTCCAGACTCAGACTTGTTTTAGCTGGTTAAATTCAATTCTTGCCTTGCCAATTCTACTCTTATATCGGCATCTGTCCCTCCTATGTCAATGATGCTGCTGGGGTATGTAAAGCTATCCACCTCCTCAAGGTTTGTACCATCCAGTGGTATAGGTGTGTTGCTTGATGTATTCATTTTAAGGACTTTGCTTTTTCCTCTATGGATATTCAGGCCGATGCAAGCAGAGTACTGTGCTAGATAATTGGTTTTCTCTTGCATCTGTTGCTGTGTGTGTGATATTAGGGCAAAACCCAGGTCATCAAGCTGTTTCCATAGTGTCCACTGGATGCCATTTATCATATCTCTCATTATTACTGCAATTATACGATCAAATATTCCTTACCTGCAGCTTTTAGTTTTTGCATCTCATTTCTAGTTGTCTGCTTTTCAGAATCCATAATATTGAGACCAGGTTTTCTTTTAGGGATAAACTTAGGTATGGCCTGGGGGGGACCCTGGTCAACATCTTCTTGAGTCCACGTCAATTGGCAATGTATTATCTGCACTGATTAGAGAGTACAGAGTAAAATATTCTTTCTTTTGATATTGAAACTCTTGCTGTTGTCCTATCCAACTCTTCTGTAAATGTTCTTTCGATTGACATAGTAGCTAATACAACCAAATGATCTTGAGACATGGTAGATTGAATATTTGTTTAAAGTGTTTGTGTTTCAAAAAACGTATTTGAAGCTAGCAGCTGTTTTCGGTATTTTCAGCATAATTCACATTGCTACATGCATATTTGGAAAAAGAGCAACCAAGCTGATTCAGCGTAGTCTGATAAACCAAGCTGATTCAGCATAGTCTGATGAACCAAGCTGATTCAGCGTAGTTTGATAAACCAAATTGATTCAGTGATGTCTGATAAACCAAGCTGATTCAGCGTAGTCTGATAAACCAAGCTGATTCAGCGTAGTCTGATAAACCAAGCTGATTCAGCGTAGTGTGATAAACCAAGCTGTTTCACGTAGGTAAACCAAGCTGATTCAGCGTAGATAAACCAAGCTGATTCAGCGTAGATAAACCAAGCTGATTCAGCGTAGTGTGATAAACCAAGCTGATTCAGCGTAGGTAAACCAAGTCTGATAAACCAAGCTGATTCAGCATAGTCTGATAAACCAAGCTGATTCAGCATAGTCTGATGAACCAAGCTGATTCACGTAGTCTGATAAACCAAACTGATTCAGTGATGTCTGATAAACCAAGCTGATTCAGCATAGTCTGATAAACCAAGCTGATTCAGCGTAGTGTGATAAACTAAGCTGATTCAGCGTAGGTAAACCAAGCTGATTCAGCGTAGATAAACCAAGCTGATTCAGCGTAGATACACCAAGCTGATTCAGCGTAGATAAACCAAGCTGATTCAGTCTGATACTTATTTACTTCAGGGGCTTCATTTTTTTGTTATTCTTCTTGATAAAGCAAATAAATCATCATACATTCCTGTTGCAGTGATGTCCTATGAAAATGTACTTTTAAAAAAATCAAATTTCCCTAGTCTAGGTGCAATTCTGTATCTAGTTAAGGGTACACTTATTCTTCTAATCTAAAGTGATACAGTTAATGTGAGAGAGGGCGTTAGAGAATTTTTTTTAATACATTTTTTTAAAATTTTGTTTTGCTTGAATTAGCCACCCCTTGAGAAACACTACCCTAGGCATCCACTTAACGACACCTGAAGCCGCAGCTGAATGAATTTATCTGTAAAATATTTCATAATTCACTTAAAGTTATAATGTTAAATACAGTTATTTGTTTCTGGTAGTTTGCCAATGTTTATCTGGAAATGTTGTATGTTTCATGGAATATACATTTGTTTCACCAGACTAGTGGTAGTTTGCCTATCCTAACTTGGAATACTAGTATGTCTCATGAAATATTCCTTTGTTTCATCAGACTAGTGGTAGTTTGCCTATCCTGACTTGGAATAGTAGTATGTCTCATGTCTACACAAAATCTGGCACCTATAAAGTAACCTTTGAAGCCATCAATTCTATTAGTGCTGTTTACAAGGAATATTCAATCACAGTGTTTGGTAAGTTACTGAACATTCTACTATACAATAAGATTTGATTTTTGACCGCCCTCATGTCTCCCTTACACATTTCTTTCATCTTGACTGCCCTAATGTCTCCTTACACATTTCTATCATCTTGACTGCCCTCATGTCTCCCTTACACATTTCTATCATCTTGACTGCCCTAATGTCTCCCTTACACATTTCTTTCATCTTGACCGCCCTCATGTCTCCCTTACACATTTCTTTCATCTTGACTGCCTTCGTGTCTCCCTTACACATTTCTTTCATCTTGACTGCCTTCGTGTCTCCCTTACACATTTCTGTCATCTTGACTGCCCTCGTGTCTCCCTTACACATTTCTGTCATCTTGACTGCCCTCATGTCTCCCTTACACATTTCTATCATCTTGACCGCCCTAATGTCTCCCTTACACATTTCTTTCATCTTGACTGCCCTCATGTCTCCCTAACACATAACTGTCATCTTGACCGCCCTAATGTCTCCCTTACACATTTCTATCATCTTGACTGCCCTCATGTCTCCCTTACACATTTCTGTCATCTTGACCACCCTAATGTCTCCTTACACATTTCTATCATCTTGACTGCCCTCGTGTCTCCCTTACACATTTCTGTCATCTTGACCGCCCTAATGTCTCCTTACACATTTCTATCATCTTGACTGCCCTCATGTCTCCCTTACACATTTCTGTCATCTTGATCGCCCTAATGTCTCCTTACACATTTCTATCATCTTGACTGCCCTCATGTCTCCCTTACACATTTCTATCATCTTGACCGCCCTCATGTCTCCCTTACACATTGTCAAAAATGATAAAATCCCAGACTAAATGAATTCAGAGTCCCTTACAAGTAGACATTTTCTGAAAGTACATTGGACAAGATATTTTATTGTATGAAAAGAATTTTTTTTAAAATCATGTTTGTTCATATGGGCCGACCTTTACAGAGTGAGTCAAATATTACTACTCAACTTCTGATTTCATTCAACCCAACCCAATACTACATACATTTTTCAAACTATAATAAAATTAATTTTTTGAGATACTAGAGGCAATTGTCTTTCAGAAAATGTCAAGTTATAGCTACCTATATTGAAATTGTGATATTTGTGAATTTTTTTCATTCATTACCTTCAAATTTCTGTCTTACAAAATACAAAGGGGAAAACACAAAATTTCCTTTCCAATTGAAGTTATTAATTAAATCTATGTTACTTTATTATTAAATAATACACCAGAACATACACAAATATAACTATCTTTGAATCTCTTTAGGGCAGATCTTTGGGATCCAATCTTTTGTCTTTTCTGTTTGATTTCCACCCTTTCCCAAACTGATTTGTAACAATATGACTAAGTTAAGGATAAAATTATCAATATATGACTCTTATGTCGCCATCCCCACTAGAGCTAAGTAGAGACCGACCGAATTTCGGCTTCGGTTTTGGCGCTGAAAGTTGCCATTTGATAACTTTCCGCCTAGTTTTGGTTTCGGGCAAAACTGAAAAGTTAACTTTCGGCTTAATTTTGGTTTCAGATGAAACTGAAAAGTTAATTTTGGGTTTAATTTTGGGTTAGGGCCGAAAGTGACTGAGGTTTTCGGTCATCTACCAGAAGTCAGACTGTCTGTCTCTAAGCCGGCAATCCGATATTTGACGTCTTGCTATCATCGTATGTGTCGAAAATTCTACTTCTTATCTATATATTTCTGGTCCCCAAAATGTCGAACCACAAATAATTACTTTCAGAACAAGGGATATATATATAGATAAAGGTCCCTAGCGCTACGTTGAGTAGTATTACTATGACTATGTCTAGGGAATGATTACTACAATCAACAGTTACAACAATAACGTTACTATTACTTAAAAACACCAGTGGTTCAGCCACAAATAATTATTTTAATTAGTAAAATACTAAATACATAGAAACATACAAATAGTAATACTTAATAACTTAATATCGATACAAATACAATGCTTTACTAATAATACGATATTATGTTGCTGGACGTTCGGTGGAACGCTCGTCTCGGCTTGCCCTCTCTTGCCTGCTCCTTCGTCTGCTATACACACTGCCAGACTCTTACAGCACACCACAACCCTGGAAGGGTCGCCACTGGTCACTCAGCTGTGCAGGGGTTGGGGAGGAACTGCTCGCCACGCTCTGCTACCTCTACAACACTTCTGTTTGGGTCGTCTGCTGACCTTATCTCTCTAGTGCGTTACTCGCTCGTTATTATCTGCCTTGTGCAATTACTGCGTCAGGGTTAAACTGTTAACCGCTGACGTCTTATACAGTACTGAGTTCTAGTCTACTGAGCTCTGCTATGGCATATGCTTCTATAGCCCTGAGCCTAATCTCATTCAACTGACTGAACGGAGCTAACGTACTAACTGTATTAACTTACTAAACTAACTACTTCAACTGTACTAACTAACTAACTACTAACTAGCTGTAAAGAGAATAATAGATACAACATAAGCTACAACTAAGAATTACAGTCTTATCACAATATTACTAATCATACATATAACGTAGTATTCTAACAATGACTTGATAACTAACTACAAACATGTGAAACTAACAACAATAATAATGTTACCAACCCTACGACACTTGATTGGACACACTCCAAAAAGCAAATAGTCATAAGCCAGGCTCAGACTTGTCTGTCAATTACACTACCGTAATTACAGGGACGAGAGAGAGCGACTAACTGACTTACAACTCTATATATACTCGGATCGAACTAACGCTGACCTAAGTCCAGTTAACGGTGACCTCTGGGTCATACATATGATTAATATACTATATGCTAATTTTTCGCCTGGTCAACCAATGGTTCACCAGCTGACCCTAGGTCACAAGCTTGGTCACACGCTGACCATTTTTCTGGTTGACCGGGAACTTCCATTGTTTCTGACTATGAGTCATTATTATCATCAGTACTGGCCTAATTGAGTCGATCACGTGACAAGCGACTGACAAGTGACCGGTAGGTTGTGTGAGCCAGCGGGTCTCACACAAGTGAGGACCAGCGGGTCTCAACAGTATGTTACATGATTAATACTCTGCGAAATCTGATCACAGCTGTATGATGACTTACTTGTCATAAATTTCCAAAAAGTTAAATTTCAATTAGGCCTAGGCTAATGTAAACAGTTGTGTGGAAGAAAAACTAATGGAATGGTAATATTTATATCATTATTTTTGGTTGAATTTTTTCAAAAATAAAATTTGGAACCCTGGGTTAATTCAATTTTTTCATTTGTGATATTCATTTTGATTTATCATTATCAGTCTATTCTATGTTGTCATAGGCAAAGGTGAATAATATTGAATAATCCTAGGGAATAGTAATATTTCCAGTATTATTTTTGTTTTAATTTTTTTTTTAAATTAAGAAAACTTAGTTTTTTTCAATTCATTCATTTCTTGAAATTCATCAATATCATGCTCATAAACCTTGTTATTGACGAAAAAACATGCGTGTGAATGTATCACGGGTTCGTATTATAATTATGTAGTAGGCCTACTGCAGACCTGTTTACTTTTATGATTTTGGCGATCAAATTAGATGTCTTTTGCGATTCTCCTTCGAGACCCTTCAGAATAACATTTTTATGTTTATTTATTAATATTCACGATGGTCTCATTTTTAATCAAAATAATGTCAATATTGATACTTTCCCCCATCCATGTACGCAGAATGTATGCATGAACGAATTTCAAAATATCTAAATATTTCGGTTTCGGCCGAAAGTCACTTTAAGGTTTGGCTTCGGTTTCGGCCTAAAGTTATTTTTTACTTTCGGCCTAGCTTCAGCTTCGGCCGAAATCAGAAAATCACTTTCGGTAGGTCTCTAGTATATCTGTGAAATCATTGCTTTCATTTTAATCAATTTGAAATAATTCCAATGGAGACATTCTGTATTGATTTTTCAATCTAGAGGGGACCCTTTCCAGTATTAGACATGTTGGCTGTAAAAAAATTGAGAAAATTTCACATCCTATTAATCACACACAAAAAAAGTTCTAATAAAAGCATGTTAACACACAGATAGAAACGGAAGTAGGAAGCAAACACACATATATATAGTGATTTCCCCTAAAGCAATATACATTAAATCATTTTCATTTAATCAGCTGCCAATTATATTTGCTTTGACACCACAGAAAGCGGTATAACGGAGGATAATCGGTCTTTATGACAGTCATAAGGTTAAAGCAATATTTTTTCAATAAATAGAAATGTTCCCTGTAAAGTAATATTTTCTAAAGAAATTTACATTTTTTTATCCCCTAATATTTTATTACTGAACAAATGTTTTTAAATTGTTAGAAGTTCAAAGAATGTTTAAACTCTTTTGAGACAGAGACTTTTTGGAGTATTGGTGCCAAGAAGACAAAGCCCTTTTTACAAGCTTGGCCACATCATGTTGCATAAAAAATATATAAATAATAAACTAATTACTTTACAAATAAAAAACTATATATATATATTATTGTAGGGAATTAAAAAAAACTAATATGATCTTTATAAATCAAACTGAAATCTCAACATTTATGCTAGTGAGATCATCTGATTTGCATAAATTATGCATGACATTTTCTTTTACACTAATTATAAACACATCTTACTTGCATAGTTTTGTTAAATTTTATCGTTGTTGAATCCTAAATAAGTCCTAACACATATTTAAATGAGACGTAGTGTGAAAAACTACATGAAATATTCCCCTGGGCAGCTTATGCCTCTTATTTCAAAGTCACATATTTTGAACGAATTTTTAGTGCTCACTAGAGATTAAAAAAATTGATATAAAATGACAGAACACTGTAAAATATCAATGGTAGCCGCCATTAAAATGGCAAAATGAGCAAGGTATGCGAAATGCAATTTGATAAGCTGGACAAAAATAAGCCATCCAATCTTGAGGCTTGAATTATCATGCGATAGATTGGCCTTTTGTCTTTTTCGCCATTCGACGCTGGGCCAAGAGGGTTAAAAAATGCTTATTCTGTTATTTACTGTTGCCATCCATTACTTGGGCCCCTTTCTTTCTTTGTATCTTTAAGAAAATCATATGATAAAATTTTCATTTTTGTGGGTGCATCACCCACTGTTCATTGCCTAGCGATGCTCTGGGAGTACTAGCGATGCTTTGGGAGTACTAGCGATGCTTTGGGGTACTAGCGATGCTTTGGGGTACTAGCGATGCTTTGGGAGTAATAGCGATGCTTTGGGAGTAATAGCGATGCTCTGGAAGTACTAGGGATGCTCTTGGGGGTACTAGCGATGCTCTGGGGGTACTAGCAATGCTCTGGGGGTACTAGCGATGCTCTTGGGGGTACTAGCGATGCTCTGGGGGTACTTGCGATGCTCTTGGGGGTACTTGCGATGCTCTTGGGGGACTAGCAATGCTCTGGGGTACTAGCGATGCTCTGGGGGTACTAGCGATGCTCTGGGGGTACTAGCGATGCCCTGGGGGTACCAGCGATGCTCTTGGGTATACTAGCCATGCTCTGGGGGTACTAGCGATGCTCTTGGGGTACTAGCTATGCTCTTGGAGTATGTCCTTAGTTAATATGAAACAATGTGTCCTCTCTGATTGTTAATATTTTGAACAATTATAAATTAATTTTACTAATGTTTTATATTTTTACATCAAAATATCCATTACATATTCATTAATCAACAGATCAAGTTGATATTCTGGTGCTGAAATTCAGTGACAACGTGGCTATGTATAATATGAGTGATGTTTTGGTTGCACAGCTGTTCACTCAGAGGATCAGACAACAATTAGCAGAGGTATGTTATTCTCAAAGTCTCAAGCATCTAAATGAACAAACAAGTCACCTTTTTCATACCAAAATGTTTCTTGAGCATATTATTTCTTTAACTTTTCATACATTTTTTAGTTCAGAGTTAATGCTTGCAATGATCTAAAATGAATGGAAGAATATACTTAAACTTAAACCCATTGTAGCCTTTTGTCACTGAAGTAGCCTTGTTTCACATAAGTAGCCTTGTACCATTGAAGTAGTCTTGTGTCACTGAATTAGCAGTTACCACATACCTAAGATAAATACCTACCATATAAACAATACATTTACATCTTTGTCTGTCTACAAAAGGGTGACCAAATCATGAACTGGAAAAAACGGGACACACCCAAGGAGGGTGTGGGGGGATACCTTCCAGCTAAAGAGGGGTCCGTGGACCTCCGCCGGAAACTGTTTATTGAAATATGCTCATTTAAACTATTTTGAGACCTAGAAATCCTTTTAAATTTACCTTCACTTTTGTAATTTATTTTAAACTCTTAGGCATATCATAAACGAAAACAATAATTTTGCAGTGAATACTTATTTATTTATTCATATTTTACAACATAATACAACACAACAAATGAAATTTCTCTAGTCTAGGATTTAAATTGAGGATATTTGGCTGTTGTCCCAGCCATTGTTAAAACCTCCTTCTTCTGGTTCTGTTTCTGGTAGGGTATGTTGCTGCATCCATATACTGGCATATGTGCAACGATTAGGGAAGCTATGCTGCCATCCTAACGGCTCCTAGCAGATGATAATATAAAGTTGTTTGAAATTGTAGAGAACCTGCAGGTTTGCAGAAAGGGTCTCCACTCTCATCTTGTTTCTTTTGTCAGTCCATTGAATGTTCATGAGCGAAAAGATTCTTTCAGTTTTACCATTATGGGCAGGGATCACAAACACATATTGGCATACCCTAACCCAAACATATATTGGCATACCTTAACCCTAACCCAAACACATATTGGCATACCCTAACCCAAACACATATTGGCATATCTTCTGGGATCACAAACACATATTGGCATATCTTCTGGAATCACAAACACATATTGGCATATCTTCAAAAATTGTGCTATTCTGGCCTAGTATGGGTTTTGAAAAACAAACCCACTTTTAGTGACATTGAGGTGTTTTTTTAGCTTCATCAGTCCACTCTTTAATATTTTCACTTACTAAATCCACTAACGATGCCAGTTGATCAAATAGCAAAGTATCATTTATTTCAATACTTTTTTCATTGAAGTAACAAATAGTTTCTTCAGTATTTTCCCAACTGGGGATGTCCTTCAAAAGCATCCATTTGAATTTTGAGAAGGTAGAGAATGGTACACTCCATTCTTTAAGATATTGTATGCAGGTTTCATAAAACTTGTTAACTTCATTTTTGAAATTAAGTTTGTCTTGTTGCATAGTATTGATCAGTTAAGAATGTATTTTACACTAAATGATAAAAACTGTTCCTCTTTTCTTCTGGTCAAAGCTCTGAGAGTACATTCCAATACATCATTGACTTCCATAACAATTTTTGAATATCCTTCAACCCTTTTAATTCCTTAGTGAAAAATACAGAGTTGACTATGGATAAACCAGAGGTATGCCTCACTTAAAGGATTATTAAAAAATGTTAACAAAATCTTTGGAGCTTTTTCCTCGTTTAAAAAAGAAATCCTTTAACAGTTTAAAATTTGTTCTATTGCAGGCATCAAAGACAGCCAACAAGTTTTTGAATACGCCAAAATAGTGCCAATTTTGACATCGACCATTTCACAAAATTCTTTTAGCCTCTCTGTTCGCACCGTGTCTACAGAAAAATAAGAGAAGGGTATGACAACAATACCTTCAATGTCCCAGCTTAATCTATCAGCAACTGCACATATACAGTTATGTAGTACATGTGCAGGACAACCCACAACTTCAATACCATCATGTAAATTAGTTGTTTTAAAAATTGCAAATACATTGTTTCTTCTCACTCTGTTCAAACCACCAAAATTTGTGTTGGTATTGTCACCACAAAACGCAATGCAACTGTTCTTATTTAACTTGGATTCATCAATACAGTTGAAGCAGAAACTAAATATCTCATGTGATGTTTCACATGGCAAGGAAGCTACTTTCAGTAACTTTGACTTTATCCCTTCATTTAGCTCGAAAAAACTGAACTACAAGAGGAAAGATTTTTATAGCCTTGTGAGTACTTGCATCAGTTGAAATGCCATAAAAAGGGTATTTATTCATCTCGTCAATGCTAGATTTCAAGCTGAATGGAGCTAAAACACCAATTATCAGGGCTGATTGCTTTGTT
Organism: Omphiscola glabra; assembly: GCA_964017045.1. Lineage (NCBI taxonomy): Eukaryota > Metazoa > Mollusca > Gastropoda > Lymnaeidae > Omphiscola > Omphiscola glabra. The sequence goes on along the minus strand of OZ024794.1, from coordinate 86,058,706 downwards.
CATGCAGAGCTAAACTTTAAGGCAATTGATGAGTGACTAAGCATAACGCTGATTACCATGTTGACACAGTCATTTGACCTAAAGCTGTGCTGGTGCTTTACTCTGGTAAACCTGAGCTAGTTCAGCAGCTCTAACTTTCGTCTCTTCTTGAGAATCTTGTTTTATCAAATAATTGTTAAGAGACATACTGCTACTTGGAACACTCAATTTTTTCCTGTTTCACTGATGTGATGTGTTGTTTTATTTCTGAACGTTCACCATGACCAAGACTAAAAACACTATTGCAAAGTGTGCACTCGGCCAGGGCCGTCTTAAGAACATAGGAGGCCCTGGGCACAGCAATGCACTGGGGGCCCCTAACAACACAACACACCAGGGTCATGATAAGGGGGGCATAGGGGGCACTGGCCCCATGCTCAAACATGGGGGGGGGGGGGGAAACAGTTCTTGCTCCCTATCAGCTCACCAAGAAGAATAAAATTGTAAAATAAATATAAACATTCAATAAAGTTAAACATAGATTAATTCAATTTATTGATACAAAAACTAAATCATTTCAAATCAATAATAGTTTTAAGACTTTATCAGAAATAATAAATTATAATTAATCGCAGATGATGATAAATTACCAGTTTCTCCATTTTCTTACTTAGTCCTCACGCCTCGTATTCACTTCCTGATCAGTGTCAGCTGATATAGAATCCAGCACATCTTGAATATTTTTCAAAACCTTCATGAGAGCAGTGACGGCATCAAAATGTGCTGACCACCTTGTGTCAGACAGATGTTTTACGACAACGAGAGATGTTCCTAAGGAAGATACCAGAACATTCCATCGATGTGTAGAAGTTGAGGAAAAGGGGATATAGGCGCTTAACATGTCAAAGAATTTTCCAACTTGTAGACAACACTATGCTGTTTTTAAGCCCACTAAGTTCAGGCTGTAGTCAACACTCTTCTGCTTTAAAGCCTACTAAGTTCTGGATGTGTCCAGTACAAGGAACATACAAGGCAAACTCAATTAGTTGATGTATCCGTGCTTGCAACCCAGTGTAGTGTCCAGACCTATTTGAGACATTGTCATACGATTGACCATGGCAGTTTGATAGCGGAATATTGTTCTCATTCAGGAAACTAGTTCCTTTGATACACAACAGTGTCTGTTAGATCCTTTGCTCCATGGGAAAATATGGGAATGACCTTGATAAAACATTCCACAGACTTTCATCCTCAAATGTACCGGACCGTAATTGTCAGTTGATCAATGTATGAAATGTCTGGAGTGGCATCCACATGTATTAAATAATACTTTGATTTTTTAATTTCTTCTAAAATAACACAAACAACATGTTGACCCATTAAATCAATAAATTCTTCACAAATATTTGCCAACAGATATGGTGCGTTCCCCTTTCCAGCCTTGCCATAGAGCTTGAGATGATCTTCCACAAATGGGTCAAATTCACTCAACAGCTCTAAAATACCTAAACAATTTCCCATGTTTACTGACCCAATAGTTTGACCCAAACCTCTGGAGGCAAGAAAGCGAATGACAGAAACCAGACGGTTAGAACTTTATGCCAGTACTTTTGTTCTGACCTATAAACTTTATGCCAGTACTTCTGGTCTGACCTATGAACTTTATGCCAGTACTTCTGTTCTGACCTATGAACTTTATGCCAGTACTTCTGTTCTGACCTATGATGTTTGATTAATAAAGGATCTAAACACCCAGATTCTTTGCTTCGAAGCAAATATGACGTCAAATTTTTGCGATGTTCTTCTCCATGTTAATGTTTTACAATAAGATTGTTATGTTTCCAGTCATTGAATCCTGATGTTGCAAAGATAGATACTTTCTTGGACAATAGACGACATGTAAAACAATACAAACAACCCTGGGATGGTGAGTAGAGGAGCCATTCAAGTTTTACACACTCGCCATTCCGCAGTTCACTTTTGAACTTATTCCTTGATAAATACCTTGTCTTAGTTCTTTCTTCACAGTTCACTCTATCTGAGTTTGAAAGGTTGCAGTCATGATTCTGACACAATGCTGGCCAACTGCGAATCCAGTACTCAACTGTACAAATATTCTTAATATTCCATAGCCCGTGATCTGGGTCGTGAATCACACTCTCGTTTTCTGATCAGCTTTGTGTGTTTCATCTTTTACAATCCCCTCAGCAGGTGAAATAGGTAATGGTATGTCTGGAACTGGATGGCTGGATGCAATAGTGGATGTAGATGACACTACTTTATTTTGAGGAGCAGTAATAAAATCAGATATTTCCAATGGATTTAACCAAGATGTTCATTTTGCAAGTTTACCAGTTTCCCTTGTCTCCTCTGCAGCTCTTTTTCTCTTCTGTGCTCCAATCATAAAACTACTTTTTTTAATCCTTCTTAAATGGTTATACACCTAGAAACATATTGATTTGTTACAAATGTTTATATTGTAATAGCGGCGATCCGTTCAAAAAATAAAGGTAATTATTTTTTAAAAATGACTTTCACCTTGAAACAGTGAGTACAAATTATGTCTAAATACCTATATATCTCAGCCTTCAGCTCAGACCTACGGTGACTATTGGGTTCTATTTATCATCTAAATATGTTTTTCCGACATAAAACAAAATACTTTTCAGTTTATAAAATATAAAGTTATTTGTTTTTTTTTAAAATAAATTTACTTCTAAAAAGAATTATTCATTAGTGACCTACAAATTCCTTTATATTATGCTAATTAAATTCAGTAATACTTAAAATAGTGTTAGGGTAGACTTTTTTCCACTAATTTCACTACTGAGCAGTGGCGTATCTAGGGCTATTACCGCCCGAGGCCAACATCTTTGTCTAACATGATTGTCATTTTAATGTAAACAAATATTATTACTTTATTTATTTTTCTATTCATATCTGGAGAAGTAAAACTTGTTGACGAGAGTCTTAAATCAAATTAAATGCCAAAATCTTTCAATATTCATTAACAATATGTGCAACATGACACCTCTATTAGAGTGAGTCTCCTAGAAAAGTGGGGCGGCCTAGAAGCATGGGTCCCTGGGCCAGTGTTCACTGGGCCCATGCCTTAAGACGGCACTGCACTCGGCTTCACTGTCATTATAGCGTCTCTTTTTAATATAGTTCCACTCTTTGGAATACTCCTCCATAAACTTACATTGACACTTGGGCATAATTATAGTCTATATGAGAAGATAGTATAAAATAAAAGAATAAAGTTCAACACTCAAAACAAACACCTGTCACTCTGACACTAACATGCCGGCAGGGATCACACATAAGACTGTCACTCTGACACTAACAGGCCGGCAGGGATCACACATAAGACTGTCACACTGACACAAACAGGCCGGCAGGGATCATACATAAGACAGTCAATCTGACACTAACAGCCCGGCAGGAATCACACATAAGACTGTCACACTGACACAAACAGGCCGGCAGGGATCACACATAAGACTGTCACACTGACACAAACAGGCCGGCAGGAATCACACATAAGACTGTCGCTCTGACACTAACAGGCCAGCAGGAATCACACATAAGACTGTCACTCTGACACTAACATGCCGGCAGGGATCACACATAAGACTGTCACTCTGACACTAACAGGCCGGCAGGGATCACACATAAGACTGTCACACTGACACAAACAGGCCGGCAGGAATCACACATAAGACTGTCGCTCTGACACTAACAGGCCAGCAGGAATCACACATAAGACTGTCACACTGACACAAACAGGCCGGCAGGAATCACACATAAGACTAACACATTACACGTAGCAGTAGCGGAATCAAAATTGGTTTCTTCGCAGTTACGTCCACCACACACACCCCCACCTACCCCACACCCCGGCTTCAAATCTCATGTCTTTTGCTATACATATAAGATCTATGGCAGGGACACTGTCATTTAAGCAGTGTCGGCAGAGTGGTGAAGGGGGAACAGTGCAGCCATCACGCGAGCCCACATCCGTTCTGGCACTGGCTACACAGCTAGCCAAAATATTACTTGAAGTTATATTATAAATAAGAAAGTTTTAGTGATTTGAACATGAGTTTGGTTTTAGAAACGGGACATTTAGACGTCCTCAGAGACTTTTTCCTGTTTTTACGGGACGTTTGGTCACCCTAATCTAAAATCATAATTTCAAGTGAATATTTACATAAACAAAATTGATAGAGTGGATTGCTAAGCTATTCCAACTAAATCCTGATTCTCCACTAAAAAAAACTCACTGCTAAAATTCACCTTTCTCATTTTTTAAATCCTGTGACAATAACAAGAACATTGCATGCATACATGCAAAAAATTCAAACTTTAAAATAAACACGGTCAACAATTCAACAAAACTTGGCTTGAGGTGACCCTCAAATATTAACTTTCCCAATGTTTTGTCTTTCCAGGACATTGGGGTGAGACTAGACCGCTTGGAGGCTGTACTTGTCAGCTTGAATCCAGTAGCTGTACACCTCTACATTTTTCCCTCAACACAACAGGGGGATGTCAATGTAACTCAGGTAAACAAAGTCATACTCCCAGTTTTTGCCATGTTCATCTCAGGTAAACAAAGTCATACTCCCAGTTTTTGCCATGTTCATTCCTTAATTTCTTGAATACACTATTTTGACAATGAATCTACATGTTGGGATATCACAGCTGGGTGATAGGATTTATGAGGTTACACATTTCCTGTATGCACATATTAAACACACAAAAGCAGCATTACCAAATTTCTTAACTTAACTTTTAAATAGCCAAATAATTGGTGTTGTAAAATAAAAGGAAATTTAAAAAATTTTCTTTTACAATTTCTTACAAATTATTTAATGTCTTATTTAGTGAGCATGTAGTCCTTTGTTTTCACAGAAATCTATTACCAACTTGAGTTTGAGGTGTAATTACTAGGATAAAACATACTTTACTTTTGAATTAGAGCCAATTTTGTTTGACTTGGATGACAATTTAATAAGTAAAGGAAGACACAACTCAACCCTTTTTATATACCGGTATCAGAGATTCAAATACTTAAATCACTTTATTATCCATCACTTGAAGATATCATTTTTATTTGTCAATTATGGAACTTGTAACCATTTTATTATGTTATTATCTACCTCAGAGGGTCTACATCGATCTTGGTGTGGTGGGCTTGGGGGGGGGGGGGTGTAAGGTTAAGTTTATAGCAACAAGAGGGTCCATAAAAAATTTGAGAATCTGAACTAAATGATCAGTTTTGTGCATAAAGTAACCAGTATAAGTTATTGTATTCAAATGAAATCTGTTGTATAAGCTGCTATCACACTTGACAATCTTTAGTGAGTTCAATAACTGAAATCTGTTGTATAAGCTGCTATCACACTTACATTATTTAGTGAGTTCAGTTGAACATTTCGCACATACCTTTTTATTTCATCATACAATACAAATGTGGATAAATAATTTCTGTATAATTCTTAATGCAGGTGAAAGCAGTTATTTATGAGCAAGTGGAAAAAGGTGTTCTGGGAATAAACCTTTTTGTGAAAACATATGACTCTAATAATATTATCAAGATTGTTTCTGCTACTGACTTTACAGGTACATCAATTTTTTTCACTGGCTTTTACAAAATTTACATGTGTACCTTCAAGTGTCAAGCCATTTTCACATTTCTATGTGCTTGTCTAAAATAACAAACTCCCATACAAATTGAATTCAGAGACCCTTACCTGTATACATTGTCTTGAAGAAAAATGGATAACAGATAAAGAATCAAATGGTATGACAAAGAATTGAAATTGACCTTTACATTGTGAGAAAAATTGTAATACTCAATTTCTGCATTCAATCCACCCCAATCTCACTATTTTGTTCAATCTATCATTACATCAGGTTTTTTATATACTATTACACGAACAACAACGAAACAGAGATAGCAATACAGGAGACTCAAATTGAGGGGAAACAACTTCAAAGAATTTCACCCAACACTAAAGTTTCACTCAAAACAAAGTTCTTCTGTGTGTGAACTTCCTTTTTTTGTTTGAAATTGTATTAAGTGGAAACAGATGAATATGCAAAATATGGTATGCAGGTCTGGGTCAATGACATGTTTGAATGCAAAAAGCAGATTTTTGCTAATGGAAAGACAATTATTTCTTCTGCGTGAAACAAAATATTCAATTGGATAAATATCAAGCCTAAATTTTATACCGGGTACAAATATAAAAAATTCCATTTTTTTTATACAATTAGGCCACCCCAATTCTACAGATGGAGTTTCTAAAGGGATTAATATGAAGCCAATCTACATTGCAGTTCCAGTGTTGGTCTTAGCCCTCATTGTATCAGGTGTATCATTGATGTATTGTAGAAAGTGAGTTAAGATATCAAAACATATCATTATCACACACATATTGATTGGACGAATGAGATTATAATAAATATACTAACTTTTGGAAAAAAGTATAAATTTTATTCACTGAGTTCAATTAAAAAAGATTTGTTTTTCAGTATCTTATTATAATGAATTAATATATATATATATATCACAAAGATAACTATTTTATATATTTCCCTCCCTTGTTATTGTCCCTTGTTCTTTCACTCAATCTTTCTCAGCTTTCAACATTTTGCTTTTCATGCACACTGAAGTTAGAGGATTTCTATCTATTGTGCATGAGGCAGTGGGGAAAAATATTAAGGTTTTCCAAACTGTATTGGATGTTGCTATAGTCTGGTAATTGTTGATAATTGAAGCATATTTTCTGAAGTGCTGAGCTGTGCAAAACATGAGGTGGTTCTGTCTCATTTGGATCACACTAACTAGTTACACATCCTCATCTGTATGTAATAATATCATAGATTCTTGGGATAAATATCTATAAAGCCCAATTTGAACTTTTTAAAATTTAAAGGAAATGACACAATATTATTTTCATTGATTGACAGAAAGATGCACAACATCCGACAGTACAACATGCTACACACACAAGATGACTCTGATGCCATGCTAGATGATGATGAGGCACCACTTGACTTAAATGTAGATTTTGGCATCAGAGAGAGTTCAAGGGATGATAACATGTTGGATAACAGTGGTAAGGTGTTAGCACACTTTAGATTTTTAACATATTAACCAGTAACTTCCCGTATCGCCCGCTAGCGTTTTGTACCGTATCGCTCGCCATCGCCCGCTACCGACGGCTATATACACATACCAAATAAACGATGTATTGGACCAGAAAATGTTGGTTTAAAATAATAAACCAGCTATAGTTGGAAAGTAGAAAAGTTCTACTTCCTTTTCCTTTTTACGGAAACGAAATACATTGAGAAACACGCGAGCTACATATTTTTGAAAATCATTGAATTGAAAGGATGGCTTTCCGATTTTTAGAAAGTTTGGTGTCAAATAATTTTAATGAAAGTGATAGCGATAGTGATTCTAATGAAAGTGACATTGAAAATGGATTTGGCGAAACACCTGATGAAAGTGTTCATGATAATGATGATAATGGTAGTAGTAGTATTGAAAATGAGAGCGAGAACTCTGACGACAATACTAGTGATACAGATAGTGTTACTCAGTCTTTTCCATGGAGCGCTACGCTCAATCCAGTGGAAATTGACATGTTTACTTTAGGTGTTGGGCCTAATGTAATCAATTTAGATATTGATCATCAATCACAGCCACTGGAATTTTTTAAACTTTTTTTTCCTGATGCAGTACTGCAAATGATTTCTGACCAGACCAATTTGTATGCCGCCCACAGGAATGCTCACAACTTCACTCCTGTCACTGTCGGTGACATTCAAACATTTATGTATATCAACATGATGTTTGGTGTTCACAAGTTACCTGCTTACACCATGTACTGGTCAACAGATCCTCTTTTAAAAGTATCCAGTGTGGCTGATGTTATGTCTAGAAATAGATATCAAGAAATTTCAAGATACTTTCACCTGGCTGACAGCAGATATTATATTCCGAAAGGCCAAGATGGGTATGATCCCCTTTACAAGATCCGACCAGTCATTACAGTCCTAAAAGATGCCTGTAACACATTGTACAGACCTGGAGCTGCTATAGCTTTTGACGAAGCTATGATTCCCTTCAGGGGCAGACTATCTTTTAAGCAATACATTAAAGGAAAGCCCCACCCGTGGGGTGTCAAAGTCTGGTGCTGCTGTGACTCGGCGACATCGTTCCTTTTATACTTTGACTTCTACACCGGCAAATCAGACACTATGATGCCCAATGGACTAGGCTATAATGTCATATACAAATTAGGAAACAGATACCTGGATAAAAAACATCATTTTTATTTCGACAATTTTTTTTCATCGGTGAAATTAGCATCTGATTTGTTATCTCATGGCACATACTCATGTGCAACAACTCGCCAAAACAGGAGACACTGGCCCAAAGACCTGAAGGGGAAAATAAACAAAAACCAATGTGAAATGAGGCAGATCGGCAGCCTGGTTGCATGTTGGTGGAGGGACAAACGTGCCATCTCCATGCTTTCCACCAACGCTTCGCCTACACTGAGCACTGCATCACGGCGTACAAAAGATGGCCCTGTTGATAAACAGATCCCCCAGTCGGTTCTAATCTACAATGCCAATATGGGTGGGGTGGACAGACACGATCAGCTGAGATCGTACTACCCTATTGGCAGAAAAAGTCACAAGTGGTGGAGATGCTGTCTGTGGTTTTTGGTTGAGACAGCGGTGCTTAACATATTTATTTTATACAAAAATATGCCACGCCCCCCGACATCAAAGCCAGTGTCCCATTTCAATTTCCATTTGGACATTGCCCGCAGCCTTATGAAAGGTTCTTCGAGGAAAAGAAGGCAGATGGAGGTCCCTGCTGCTGGTGGTTTGGCTGTTCCTGGAACTTCTTTGGAGCATCGCAGAATTCGGCTCCCAGGTCGTAAAAAACAATGTTTTCAGTGTCGGCAGAAAAACGTCCGCACTGAATCAAATTAAAGACCGGAAACTGTTTTTGGGTGTGTGTTGTGTAACACGCACCTTTGTGATGAGCTCTGTTTTGCTCAGTTCCATGCCCAGCTGAACTGAGGTATTTTTTTAACAATAAAATTAAAGAAATTATCCTGGAAAAAAGATTTTTTTTCATATTTTCAAACATTTTAATTTTTTTTTGTATGTATATTTTTAATACACCCATACATATTTGGTATCATCTGATAGATAATTCATTTCCCTACATGATGAAATTTTTTTCACATCAATTGGTTTTTAAATTAGCGAGATATGTTGAAATTTGTAAAAGAACTCAATTTGTAATTTAGAGTTATTCCCCTTACTTGGGATAATATGGATGTTTTGTAGTCAAGCCAATGGGAAGTTATTGGTTAAAAAATATAGTTTGTGTACACATAATGCAATACTTGTGAGAATGTTGAAATTATTTAAATACACTCATATTCCCCATGGTCACTGATGTCTATTTTGACCAACAGTCTGCTTGCTACTTCCTAAATTGCCACTTTAGTTATTTTAATTTTAAAATTGTTCATTGTAAGTGTATGTAAGTAAGGTGATGTGTGAAATTATAGTTATATTTATAGAATGAAATAGCTTGAAAAAACACATGTTTAATTAAATAGTTTATACATTGAAATCTATGGTATTGTGAGCCTTTTAGAAAAAAAAAAATAATGAGGTTCGAAAATTCAGTTACCATTTTCTGAAAGTGAGCTGTATTTGAGGTTTCACAGAAGTTGATTCTTTTGTAAAACTTCTACCATTTCTGTCTGCAGGAGGTAGCCATCTTGTTATGGTAACTGGAGGATCAACAGATAATTCTGTCAACTGCTAAACTGCAACAATATTAAGCCATATTAAGCTGAATCTCCATATGAAGTTATCTACTCCAATCACAAAATGAACTTTGTCTGGAAATACAACCAGGGACCATTTCCGATGTTTTCACTATAATTTTAGTACCGGTATAATAATATTCATTTTGTTTTAGGTAAATCAAGGTTGAAGTTATTTTTCTGATATTTATATATTTTATTATTGATACCTGATGAACGGATGATCCGTTTTTTTAAATCTGACCTTCATGGCAATATGTGATTATGTCACCATCAAGTCTGTTTCTACAATCGTTTTGGATTTGTTCAACATTGAGAAAGATCTCTCACCGTCAGACTTCTGTGAGGCAAGGTCATCAATTCATCAATCATTTTATATTTGAGAGGTACCTGATTTGTTTTTTTTTTTAAATATACTTTATATACCTGATATTGTACAACTATTTTTGTGCGGCAATTAATTTTCAAGATTAAATGCTTACGTTGACGCTATAATCTGCATTGCTTTTTTGTACTTTGTTCTAAGATTTCAAAAATCAGAATGAATATTTAATATAATTTTTTATAGTTTCCTTTTGCATATATTTTTTACCTATTATATCTTGAATACCTTGATTACGATATCTTGAATGTTGAATTCTTTACATCTCAACTTGTATAATTATGTGTGCTTATAATGTATGTTAGTCTTGTATAGTTTGTCATCAAAGTGAAGGAACTGATTTTTAGTTTTTTTTAAGCTATGGGTGTCATCCATATATTAAAATTATATACTATACTATATGCACAGTGCTTGTGCATACAGTACCAGTATCAGTAAATAATATTTCTCAATGAAATATCAAGGTAATAAAGACATAAAACTAAAACCTTTTGTAACAACTGTCACACATTAAAATTCCCTACTAGCTATATTTGGTTCATTAAGAAATGCTTTTCAGTACTGTACTATGAAACATTAAGGGGGCATCGATAAATTATGTCAACAAAATAGGGTAAGGGTGGGCTGGAAAAAGTTTGACAATTGTTGACAAGGGGAGGAGGAGAGTCAAAGTAAATTGAAGTCAACAATAAAAATCATGGATGTTTCCATCCATCCACCCCTGTGGCACTACAGCCCATGTAGGGCTTTGGTCTGCCTCACCACTTCCATTCACTTAGACCTAACAATGCTTTTCTTTTCCATGCTTGGATTCTCAGCTGCTGTAGAACATTTTCCACGTCATCCATCCATGCCTAGTTATCAAATTTTTGTTAATTTCAGTGGTAATAATATATAGTCTTATAATTTCAAATTGTCAGAACAGCACAGTATTAGAAATTATCATCTGCTTCTCAACCACTAAACTAAGCTGTGACTAATGTAAGTGCAAGTTGCTGCCAAAAGACAGAAAGTTAAGAAAGAGTGGGGTAAACTATTGCTCACATAAAAATGATGATATTATAATAAATGGTAGTACTTGACAAGGATTTATTTCAACAGGTGTTCCATAGTACCGGGGTATACCAATGATAAATTAATAAGTTGCTACCAGTATTCGCTATTACAAAAAAGGAGCCAATAATCTTACTAACACAATATTTAGGGCTCATCAATTCTTTAATTAATTCTACAGTACCTGTATATGCTAACTTAAAACAGACTCAAGTTACAGATTCTAAACCTTTAAAAATGTAATAAATTTGTTGTTCCCCACCAATTATATTTTTCAGCACTTCAAGTCAACTGGTATCAATGTATAAACATTTTTTCACATAATTTATTATGGGTTCCTTGAAAGTTTGAGGGTTGTTGACATTGAAAGGGGGAATGGAGGGTGCAAAAATGGTTGACATAATTAATGGATGACCCTTTAGGAGACCTACAGTTACAGTTAAACTAACAAACTATATTATAAGGTACTGTATATATATATATATTCATTAAAAACAGAAGGGCAAACAAGTGTGCATTTTTTTTCATACTGGTACTCAACAATTCTGTTATATTAACTTTAAATCACATGTGATTATTTTTGCCTAGACTGGCTAGACCCATGTTTACATAGATTTGAAAGCTTTATTCTCTATTCATTATAATTATTCATAATTTACTCATTTAATTTTACCTTAATTAAAAAACACTTCCACTGAAAGACTTTCAAAATCACCATAGATCTTTCATTTCCTGGATTCATAATTTACTTTTTGCAATGATTTCATTGTGCTATGGTTGGCATTATACAATATTATAGTGATACAGCACAATTACTTTATACCAGTGGTTTACAGCACAATTACTTTATACCAGTGGTTTACAGCAAAATTACTTTATACCAGTGGTTTACAGCACAATTACTTTATACCAGTGGTTCACCTTTTTGACTTGGAAGCCCATTTTGAGAAGCATTTCATGGGGAAACCTTAGGCCTACCAAACCATATGTCATACAGTACAAGTTGTTAATGTTTAGGTGTTTCCTGGAGCAGCAGCAGAACACCTGAGAAATACATGCCGAGCCCAGTTAAGATTATTAAGAACCACTGGTTTAGATGATTACCCGAACTTATTCATATAAATTTAAACATTTCCTTTTTTTTTTTTTTAATTTTAAGTAATCACTAAATATTAAAATTTATTTTAGAATTCTAAATTTTCCTTTTTCTTTTAAAAATAACAAATCTCACTAGTTATGTCTGTATATCAATAATATCATATTTCAAGAGATTAAATCTTCACAAATAAACATCCGGTATTTTATTTACCGTACCGGTATTTTATTTACCGTACCGTTATTTCAATAATTTAAATTTAATTTATATTATTTATCCATTTAATTTTGGTACCAGTACCATTTGTGATGACAAAGTTCTGCAATATTATACTGATTTCTACAGTATTTTCATAAATTATAGTACCGGGTAAACATTCTAATTTGAGAGCATTGGTAAGCCATTTGGATTCGTCCTTTCAAATAAACCATTAAATTAAACTAAACCCAATACATAATTTATGTTTCACTATTTTTCATTAAATTTTAGTGACCCACTCGTTAAAAGTTATAATACCAGTATGATATACCATGGGGAACTATGATAGCTAAAGAAATTGTGTTTTCTTCTTGGCACAGCTGGGCAGTCAGTACCTCTAAGCAGGAGAGGCACTATCTTCCACATCATCATTACACAAATTCCTTGTAATAAAAAGTGGTTTAAGTGCATTTTTATATAAAATAAAAGCGTATGTTTAAAATAAAATGCTATACATTATATATTTTAACAAAACCAAATTAATTTCAATTTGCCATAATTACTTAACCCGAGCTTTAGTTTTTGTCGAACTTAATTAAGCTGTTGCCAAAACTTCAAAAAGACAGTTTGATCCCCATCTCTAAGTTGCTGCCAATCAGTTATGGAAAGAAATATAAATCTAAAACTAACAAAAAATTAAAGGGTTTAATTGAAATTTGTTTTGAATCTGTGATTATTTATTTGGTATCGTACCTGTAGATACAATATATGTTGCTATTTCAGAATGCATTTGACTACCGGTACTGTATCTTTGATTTCTTTAAAAATACTTGCTATTACGCTATTTGTTATTAATTTTGTACAATTACTTTACAGGCACAACCAAAACTTTCCCATTATTATTTGTTTTAAAATGCTGGTATTACATTTTCAATTTGATATCTCAGATCTGTGACAGACTACAACTAATAATTAATAGTGTTAATACTATTATGTTTAATGTACCAGGTTCATCTAAATCAGTGTTTCCCTTCCCAACTTTTTCTATACCGGGTATTCAACACCACCAATTTGATTTGACTAGTTTCAAACCCTAGATAAAAGTAACAAAGCTTTTTTTAAATAATAAAATAATAGGCTTCTAATTTATTATTGTAGGGTATTGCAAAGAGAACTGTCAACATAGAAAATAAACTTTTGACTTATTACATATAGTTATAGGAACATGATTGTTAAACCCCAGCTTTAGGAAGTTGTTTATACCCGGTACTGGTACCCTATATAAATCAATGTTGGATTATGATCAATTTTCACATGAGGTATCTCTTGTGTTGTAATTTAAAATCAGGAAAGGTATGATCTTTGATTTATTGCTGTTTTTCTCTCATGTTGAATAATATTTTACATTTTCTCATAAGTTCAAGAGTATAATTTAAATTTAAGCTTTTTTGGATTAAACAAACTGGCATATATTTAATTAATTTCGTTTCTCATTCTCAGTGTCATTTGAGACTTGTCATTTCTAAGTGGTTATATTATATGGTACTGGTACTACAGTAATGAGAAATATTGGTACCAGTATTCAACATATACATTTAGATCAGAATTTAACTTTAAAATTAAGTTTGTAAAGTTCTATGTATTTGTTTATGAATTAGTCTAAGTGTAAATTTAGAGGATATTTACAATTCCTTCAAATTCAATGCTTACAGTACCTAGTAACCATATGTAATTATGTTAAATTAAATTTTTAATACAATTAATTAGTGGCAGTAGTCTTGTACAGTAACAGTAAATAATAGGACTATACTATAAAATATAATATGAGACCCACATCTAGTTGATCAATACTTTCGAATGATCCTTTCAAATAAAGACTGGCGATTCTCCTACAACTAGTATTACACTTACAGGTACTGGTTTTCAGATGCACAAAAACATGACCTAAGGGTTGATCATTAAATTGAATTTTCCTGCAGCTTCAGTACAAAAAAGCTTTTTTTAATGTTCATTTAAGACTTCAATAAATTACTGGAATAACAACAAAGTCCAGTTACCCTGTCCACATAAGCTATGTTAGTTTATAGATCAGTTAGGGTGAAATATATTCATGAAGGCAAAATACATGCAAAGTCCAGCCAGCCCCTTTTTGAAACAATTTTTTTCAATTATGGGCATTTATGTAGTTCCAAACAATTTTTTCAACACCATTTGTGAAATAACATTACTTGTCTCTATTGCACTTTTACTATTACAAAAAAAATTAAGAACAAAGGGGAACTTTAAATTTAATATTTTAATCAGGTTCAATGAAGTTAACTTTCCATGGTCTCTTCTGTATACTTTCCCTTCTCAGCCATTGCCTTTGCCCGACTCATGGCCTTTCTTTCCAAAATCTTCTTACGATCTTTATCCAGCTTTAACTTCACAATAACAGTCTGCAATGAAGAATGACGGAAGAAAACATTATTGATGGCTACAACTAAGACAAAACCAATTCAGGTTAAACAACAAAAATTGTGTTGTTAGATCGGTAAGGCATAAGTCTATTGCAAAGTCTTAGCACCATTTACCTAACATATAATGTACCCTTATTTACACTGATACACTGCCCACAAGAACAGATATCAAACCAATAGGGTTAAACATTACTTTAAATAAAGAGAAACAAAGTAGAGTATTTTCATAGAACTTTATTTGAAATGTACAATTCCAGAAAATAAAGGTAACCTAACAGGATACTGCTGTAAATGAGATTTTTACTGAGATATGGGCTCACTTAATTCACACAAAAATTAATTGTAAATTAAATTGAAGTGTTTTTTTAGTACTTTTCAACTTTGAATTTTAGCTAAGGTTAATAAATGTCTGCTCAAGACTTTCAAAACTGTGATAAATACTCATATGGCCTTCTATAGTTAACCATGACATTGGTCCAGTTACAAAGGATAACTAAAAACAAGACATTTCTATAATGCCTAAACAAACATGTAAATTAATCATTTTTAAAAAGCTCAGAAACAATTATGCAATTGTACTACTGGTAATTAAAAATAGCCAATGAAGTCATACAGAAGTCAACTGAGTCCCCTATAAACATACAAAGTCAAAACAAATGGGAACTAGTCAGTAGAGGCTGCAAAATAACATTAAAACCATTACCTGTAATGGACTAGATGCATTAAAAGGCACTATAGGAAATAACCAATGCACAGCTAGAAGTTGGTCAGCTTTTTATTTTTGAAATAAAATCTTAAAATGCAATGGGCAGAAAATCTTAAACTTTGGATTGAGAAATTGGCAGTGAATGCAAAAAGTCACTATTACTCAGAAAATCTTTGGTTTTGCAAAGTGCTAATTAGACATGCATCAACATCTAGTTTATGGAAAATTGGGTAGGATCACATCTATGAAAATGTCAAACATTCATTTGACCTAAAGCTTTTGCTGGTTCATGTCTACTGTTGGTTGCGTTGTCTAGGTTGCTGTTGCTATGGTTCGCAGCATGTCATGCTATTGGATGTCTGGATGGTACCAAGAGTGCTTGAGTGACAGATGCAGTGTGGTTGTGTTGATGGATACAAAGTACAAACTCCACACCAAGTTAACAACATTGAAGAGTTTTATTTATACTATAAATATGGTTCACAAGTAGTAAGCTCAGCTTGAATATACATGAATAAATTGCTTCCTCAGTGGACTAACTCCTGCTCAAAGGACGGTCTCTCTATCAAAATATACCAAAAGGTCCAGAAAATTCAAGCTTAACATCCCTCAAATCGCCCTCTCTGATCTGTCGATAGCTCACAATATTTACACTCATTCTAAAACAATCACACATATTTCAACCTTTGGACATGAACTTTCCCTACATGCAAATCAAGCAGCTCACTTACCCTATTTATTATGCATTGCTTCATCTCTTTTAAAACAATAAACAGACATCCTTCGAGTTATTACGGGAGTTCATAGTCCCTCACTTAACCTACTTATTAAATAACACAATATACAGACCTGCCGACCTGCCAAGAAAAAAAATCTGTAGGGGTGGTGCATGCGGGGGAAGTGGGGCCACTGCCCCCCAGGATGCGCTGACCGGGGGGGGGGGGGGGCGTTTGTTTAAGATCTGTAAACTAATGCACTAGCCTTTTAAATAAATAAAGAAATATAAAGTTACCTCTATTGACTTTGAAGAGTCCAAAGAACATGAGAAAATATACAGGGATTTATACAGTACAGGACAGAAGATCCATTTTATTTACATCAGTACACAGGCTGCAGAGACTTAAAGTTCAGTTTTCCTGCCTATCCCTAGTGGCCTTTTTGCATTTGTCCAACAGCTCTTTGGACAGCTGGAAATTACCATTGCAACTGATTTTAGATACAAGCAAGTTAAAAAGATCAACTTTCATGCTTGCCCTTGTTTCATTGTAATATTTTTTTTCAATCTTCTAGCAATCTGCGAGTGTGGAAACATTTCTTTGACTCTGGCATTAAAACGATCGGAGTTGGTTGGAGAAATATTTCCTTCAATAAGAGAGGTGGTCAATAAAACTTAGCAAAGAAATTAGACATGGATGTCATATATTCACTGCACTTTTAGCTGCAGTTGTATTCATGTTGTCTTTTTGTTTGTTAAAATATGTTTATTAATATAATTGTACCCACCACTTTCAATATATTTTATCCATTTAAATTTTATTAAGAAAAACTTTAACAAACAAACAAAAAGTCACAACAAAACTGAATTATTTTTACCCTGGATCAATTGATATTGAAGAATGATTTGGATATCGCGGCTCGCTTCGATAAAAACAAGGCAGCGTCTACACGTCCGGACTGATCGACTATTAGCGGTCACGTGACAAGGCTGACGGACAAATATCTCGCGCAACTTTGCTACGGCGGTCAGGTGACTTGATCAAGTATATAATATTAATAATAGTAATAGTCGGGCGAATATCTCGATAACGTATTCGTCCGGTCGCCGGACATGTAGTCACTACGTAAAAATAAAGGAATGCACCACTTCACGTCGTATCCGATTTTGTATTTATTTTTTTTTGGTCGCTTTCGGATTTTTAAGACGGGTGAAAAATATAATGTTCGGAAAATCGGAATTTTAAGTGGTTTGTCGGAAGGTCGGAATGAGGGGTAAAAATTCTGTATAATTCCAACAAAATCGGAAGGGTTGGCAGGTCTGAATATACCCTTCACATATGATTCCATGACCTTGACATATGCTAAAACAATCTTAATTTCTGATCAAAAGTTTGTGTTGTTAGATCGGTAAGGCATAAGTCCATTGTTAAGTCTTAGCACCATTTATCTAACATACAATGTACCCTCATTTACACTGACACACTGCCCAGATGGACAGATATCAAACCAAAAAGGGTTAAACATTACATTTAATATTTGAGCCACAAATTACAGTACCGGTATTTATAATCTCAACTTATATTGAAACTTTCATATGAATCATGAAATAGTACCACTGAAAAATAGCCAATGAAGTCATACAGTGGGCAATTGAGTCCCCTATAAATTATAAACATACTAAGTCAAAAAAGATAAAGCAAATGGGAACTGGACAGTAAGAGGCTGAAAAATAACATAAAATCCATTACCGGTAATGGATTAGATGCATTAAAATAAGTTCTATTGGAATTAACCAATGCACAGATCAAAGTAAGTTGGTCAGCTTTTTAATTTTGAAATCAGAAAAACGTAAAATGCAATGGGCAGAAAATCTGAACCTTTTGATTGAGAACAAGGGCAGTGAATGCAAAAGTCACTATTACTCAGAAAATCTTTGTTTTTGAAAAGTGTTAATTTTAGACATATGCATCAGCATCAAGTTTATGGAAAATTGGGTAATATCACATCTATGCTAATTTGCTAAAACAATCTTGATATCTGATCAAAAGTTTGTGTTGTTAGATCGGTAAGGCATAAGTCCATTGTCAAGTCTTAGCACCATTTACCTAACATGTAATGTACCCTCATATACACTGACACACTGCCTACATAGACAGATATCAAACCAAAAGGGTTTAAAAAAAATATATTGAAAAATCTCTAAGGTAAAACGGATCTACATGATTTAATAATGCAAAACAACCAGGAATTCTAGTTTTAAAAAAGTGGTATTGGTATTGTTAGATTTTTATGCCCAAGTCTACAGTCCATGCCAAAAATAGGTACCCTCATTTACAACACCGAGATGAACAGTTGTCAAACCAAAAGAGAGAAAACTATGGCTATGGATTAAATAAAATTAACTAGAAACATAATGTTCTAACATTTAAATTTTCAGAAAATCACACCAACCTTGCGCCTGAAAATACTTTTAATTTAAACACAGATGGATTCTAAAATTAAATATGTAAACAAAAAGTGACTACCAATGGCCATCACATTTATCTATGACAGGATGTGGTAGATAGTAACTGGTGTTGTCAAGGCAGATGTACAATAAATTGGTGTAAAACATGATCTATGTAAATGCAAACCCCTAACTCGAGTACCCACTATGAAGGCCTATAATCATATTACATTTATAAGGTTGAAGGCCAGTTTAGATCTTTATAACATAACATAAAAAAACATACCTTAGACGGGTGGATGCCAACATGAACAGTGGCGCCATTAGCCTTTTCTCTTTGGATGCGTTCAATATATACCACAAACTTTTTCCTATACACCTGGACTACTTTTCCCATCTGCTGTCCTTTGTAATGACCTCTTACAACCTAAAGAAATTCAAAAGAAAAAAATTGATCCTGGTACTAAAATTGTTTTTAACTATACACCCTCATAAAAAAATGATAGGTACTGCAAATAATCTGCTTATCCTTTCTCTGTTACAAGGTACTGGTACTTCATTCTTACTTTATTTTTTAATAAATTATTATATTCTTTATTACCGTATTTTAGCGCACATAAGCGTGTATAAGACGTACCCATATACAAGACACAGGTTTTAGCAAATTGTGTTTAAATATTTTACGCAAGATGCGGATTTTGACAATTTGTGTATACAAGAATTACATAAGACGCACGCGGCCTATCCATCTGCCGCACTGAGCAATTTACATCCAGTGGTTTCCTTTCCTTTATCATAAAATTTGCCCAATGTTTCATCACCCGTCAGATGTGAACAAGGCTTCATTACCATATTTAGTGTACCGGTAGATTAAAGAATTGTCCATGGCAGGACAGCAACAATTATTGTTTATTCTAATCTGCCGCCGGGCTAATAGCGGGTGGGTTGAGTACCTGGTATCTAGATTCCAGAAACGAAGTGGCTATTGGTACACGGCTACCAGAATTGAGAGGTTGGGATTAAAAAACGATTTAAAATATTTTTGTTGGGTTTGTAAGACCAAATGAGGTATCAAATGAAAGATAATTGAATGTACTATACGTTTGAAATCTTAATTCTTCATTTTAACTAAAATAAACTACCACAAATGACATCCAAATAGCATTTAATCTAATGTGTTCCGGGTCCGAAAGGGGGCGCTGCGTGTCTGTGTACAATTTGACTAATGCTATTCGGATGTCATTTGTAGTTGTTTATTTTAGTTAAAATGAAAAATTAAGTAACTGTCAAGGTGTAAGAACCCCTGAGCGTCTGTGTGTGCCTGATATTGATAGCGTATCGGACTATAGGCGTAGGGATACGAAAGGCAAAGGGGGGAGTACGGTAGGGTATGCAGGTGGTCAGTAGAGCAGGGGAGAGCGAGTGGGTAGGACGCTGACCGGATCAGTGGTGCAGTGTTATTGTTAGTTGGTGTTAGTGGTAGTAAATAGTAGTGTTGTGATCCATCTAGTATGTGTGGTTCTTTGGCTAAGTTTGTTAGCAGAACCCACATTACTAAAGTGAGAACTTATTAGATTAGAGAGTATTGAAATAAAAGTTAAGAACTAATAACTGGAAAGAACTCTTAGACTTTTGTGTCCGGTGTTTGTGTACAGTGACAGTGTGTTAAAATATAATAACCCCTAGACAACGGCTACACGAATCCTAATTCGTGACAGTAACAATAATATTTTAAATCGTTTTTTAATCCCAACCTCTCAATTCTAGTACCCGTGTATCTATAGGTGCAGCCTTCTAGAAACGCCAGATGTAAAGGTGGCTTCATTGATAAACAAAACATTGAAACAAAAAAAGTATTTCAAATTTGAAGCTGCCTGCATTGGAATGATACATATGGTAATAACCGAACACTTCCCAATTGTTTTTACAACTAGGAATGAAAATCGTGAATATTGACTGCAATAATTGTCCTTCAAATATCGCACACTATAACGTTGGCATTAAAAATACTAACTGTATTTTCAAGCATATAAGACACACCTAATTATAAGACATACCCATATATGACGCTGGTTTTGACCGATTTATGTAAAAAATATTTTACCTAAGACGCAGCACCCTGTGCGCAGGGTATGCAAGACTTTGTTGTATAAGTTGCATCATATACGCGAACATACGGTAATCTCAATCTTGCTTTTTAACTCTTCTGGTACCAACCTACTTTTTTGCTACACATAGCCTCAGTACCAGTTACTGGTATTACATTAAATAGTGAGCCACAAATTAAGTCTTTATAATTCCAAAGTATATCGAAACATATAAATCAGGGGCTCTGCTGGCGGTGTATAGGGCGATCGCCAACAGTTCTGACCAGGACCAGCTACAACAGGACCTCCATCGATTAGCCAAATGTGAGATGAACTGGGACATGGAATGTCATCCCATCAAGTGCCAGACCCTGTCAGTCTCCTGAAGCAGATCCCTTTTACACCACCTTTACGAATTGCATGGACATACCCTTGAGCCAGTTTACTCCGTAAGGTACCTTGTTACCATTCAAAGAGAGATCCGCACATTAACAATGTGTGCAACGGGGCAAACAACACTCCTAAGGCGAAATCTGAAGATCTGCAACTCAAGCGTTATAGAAAAAGCCTATAAAGCCTTAGTCCGGCCGCTTTAAGAGTATGCATCTTCAGTCTGGGACTCATTCACCCAGAAGAGCATCGACAGGTTGGAGGCGGCCCATCGACGGGCAGCAGGCTTTGTTGGTAGCATGCTGGAAACACTGGGCTGGTCACCATTGGAGCCATGATGACGACTATCCAGGCTCTCCATGATGTACAAGTTAAAAAATGGGCTGGCCCACTGCTCCAGCATTGACACTTGACCCTCTCCCCCTAAACAGTGACGAGGCCACGACAGGCAGTTCCTGCTCATAAAAACAAGAACTCAGTATAGGAGCTCTTCATTCCTGTCATAAGACAATGAGGGACTGGAACAAGATTCCAAAAGCAACTGGAGGCGACTACACTAGACACATTTTCATCTTTTGCCTCCTGTCTTCCAACCACCATTTCATAATACCATTGCTGAGCAACCTTGCAACCCTTCAAAACCATGCAGTTACATCGCAAACACTTCTCAAACATAGGAGCCAGAATGATCAATACATTGATCGTAGGCCCTCAAAATATAAAAGATTAAGAATCATGAAATAGTACAAATGAAAAATACCCAATGAAGTCATACATAAGTCAAATGAGTCCCATAAAAAAATTATAACCATACCAAGTCAAAACAAAAATGAAGCAAATGGGAACTGGACAGTAGACGCTGCAAAATAACATCTAAACTATTAATGGATTAGAAGCATATAAATGTCGTCATGGCAACCAAGATGGCAGCAAAAGGGAAATGTGTAGCACGCCAAACCCGACATCTAACTCATTCTACTTCCTGTTTAAAATATACATTTTCCTGGACAATGGAAGCTACTTTGATTTTCATACCACATATATATGTTATATAATTGTATATTCTATTCAGAAATTGAAAGCTATCAGAAAATTATAACGTTATTGGTACAAGATAAAAACTTTTTTATAATGAATGCTTGTGGGATCTTGCTGCCCCAGGTTATTATCAGAAATCTCAGGAGTGGGTGATTTTGAAAAAGTAGGGGGTGTGACCAGACTCAATTGAATGCATCTGCTGGAACCACGAAAGTACGCATTTAGTCGCAGCCACTGGGAATGAGTTAATGACTTCTTTTGTCTTTATAAACTGCTTATATTTTCTAATTCATTTAGATAGGTATTTTGAAAGTCACTCGCGCATCCCTTCTGCGCACTCGAAAAATTACGGAAAAACTTTTGTGGCCATTTAATAATCACCTCTACGGTGACCTCGGATTTATGTTTTACGTCACAGTTTACTAATTATAACTTAATTTTGTCATCGATTACGTTTACTGTTTGTCTTCCGGTGACGCTCATACAATTTACTCAATGAGGGGAACCACCGCTTTTTTTTTCTGAGTCACTTTTTGACTCTCGGTAAGCTATAAATGTTTTAAATACTTCTTTGGAGCATTCATACATGATTGAAACCGAAAGACTCATGTGTATCATCTAATTTGGATTGCTAATAACTTTGAAATAGTCAATTATCCTAGCTCAATTGAATGTTACAGCACTCCACAAAAAAGGGGCAACCTTCATCACCGGGAAAAAAAAATGGCGACCGATTTTTTTGTCTTCACCGGGCTGATAGACGCGGCACTAAATAACATTTAATAATAGTTAAATCCTTTTGAAATCTTAAAACATCTGAATAAATCTAAGTAAATATATAAAAGATACTTTAAAAAATCATAGAAATGGATAAGATAATACAAATAAATTGAAATTATGAATATTAAACTGATGGGAACTTGCTTTTTAATTAAAATAATAGAAATGTTCGTAGTCTAAGTCTACTTGCTAAATTAAGCTTAATTACACTTAATGAACCAATACTATTCTGTTACTACAAATGCACTTAAAGGCCAAATTTAAGTAATATTTTAAAATTAAATAAGGTATTTAATCATAAATTTTAAATTATTCTTGACATAGAATTAGAAAAAAAAATGTCTAATTATAATTAATAATAAAATAAAAAAGAAACAAGTTTTAATTAACAGAAAATTTAAATTATTTAAAAGAAATAAGAAATTGTGTAGTGTAAATTCAGGATTATCATTTAATATGATAAGATGTTTTTCTAGGCTAATTTCAGATAAAAAGAGAAAATTTTCTATTGCAGAATTCGGTGGAATTTCTTCCAAGGAGGCCTGTTTGAATGTAGAGAAAAAGTTATTTTGATTAATTTTTATTTATAATTACATTCGATTTTAGAGAAAAAAGACTTCTAATACTTACCTTTTTATAAATATAAGAATTGATTTAAAATTGAACACAAGCATATAATTCGTTCAAATTCAATAACGTAGTGGTTATTCGCACGGTTTTGGCCGTGCGGATAACGCCGAGCATTATCCGCACGGTTCCTCGGCGCATGCGCATTATAGTGGCTGGTCATACTGCTCTGCGCATAATGTTCACCGTTATTCGAAGAATTCGGTCTGCCGATAAAGCTCGGCATTATTTTAGAACTATTTATTCTTTTCTTTACAAATGAATGAATTTAAAAAAGAACGAATTTCCGTAAAACAATGGAAAAAATCGTGGCAAAAAATGTACCATTGACTTGGTTTTAAGATAAGAATAATATAGCTGGATGTGAACTTCGGTGGTCTTGTGGTAGAGTAGACGCCCAGCTAACTTATATTATGTTACAGTTTACTGGTTGGGGATTGAATTTTACTTTTTATTTTCTTTTTCATTTTTTTTTAAAAGTATATTTTATATTTAATAATTATGTTCAAAAAGAATTTTAAAATATATCTTATTTATTATCAAAAAGATACATAAATAATATTTTTAGATTAGTTTTAATTTTAATGAAACCAATCTCAATTCAATGGTATATTTAATTTCATTTAGAATAGGCCTACAAGTAGACCTAAGACATTATAGCCATTGGTCCAAAATAAAACGCATCTTACTTAATGCTACTAGTCTACAAGATTATAGGCCTATACCTACATTTTAAATCTAGGCCTAGACCTAAGACAGGCTGGCTTTCACACATTTACGATTCATTCCACACTGACACACTGTAATTTGCGTTCAACAAGCCTACGAAAAATGTCGCCTTAAACTAAGTTACGTTTAATTAATTATCAGTTTTTAATTCCTGAAATAAATTCAAAAATGTAAAAAAAAATGCATAATTTTCATTAATATAATAAATATAAGTATACATCACACATTTCTGGTTGTGGGGAATAACGGCCAAAACCGTGCGGATAATGCTCGGCATTATTCTCACGGCCGTGCGGATAACGCTCGGCATTATTCGCACGGCCGTGCGAATAACGCTTGCCATTCAATAAACAAGTACCGGTAATTATTTTTTTTATCAGCAATGATTTTTTCAATTTTTCTCTACACATTTTGCTTAACATACCCTCAAATAATTTGTTTCAAAATTCAAAGTCTTGATGTTATTTAAAAGCTTTGTTGTTCATTGTGTTTAATATTGCATTGAGAATGTCTCCTGAAAATATAGTAGCATTATCTTGTAAAATAAAAAAGTTTTGGGCAGATAAGTCAGAAATTTGGTAAGTCGGTCACACGTTTTTGTAGTAAAATGCAAAGATAAAGAAGGGGGTTCAAAAAATTCACCAAAAAATTCACAACTTCAATTCTATAAAAGATAGAAAGATGAAATTGGTATTTTTGCAAAGCTTATAGCTAGCCCTTCAATATGATATATCATTTCGGACAATAGGACAATATTCAAAATTTCTGTCAAAGTACCTAATTTATATTATGTCACAATTACCTGAACTTCATCATCTTTTCTAATTGGCATACTTCGCACATTGTACTTAGCACGCAACTCCTTAGAAAGTGGAGCACTCATAATTTTCCTTCTAATGTGTGAAGGGGCATTAAAATGCCTGGCTCTATTCTTGCGTCGAGATCCAGAAACTGCTTTGTTGAACTTCATCTTGAAGGCCTGAAAAAAGTTTAAAATGGGATGATTAAAAATCAAAAAGACTTAATAGATGGCTAACGCTAAGGGCTAAGAGATGGGGCCATGACGTCATTTGCGTGGTTTGTTATGTTGCTCATGACTTTAGGGTTCAGGTTAGGTTTGGATTTAGGGTTCAGGTTAGGTTTAGGGATACATTTATGAAATGTTTTCATTATTTTTAAACGTTTTATTCTTAATTTTACGGGTCAACCAAGATGGCCGTGCATGGTAAAATACGCGGGCCGATCTCTTCGCATTTACCTAATACACTAAAACAGTCAGGTTCTAAACATTAAATGAGTTAGATTTTATTTTAAATTTGCGTTATCCAATAACAATACTGCAGTGTGAACAGGTCTAATCGTTACCCTATTGACTGCCCGGTGTTTTCCAATTCAAGTTTCCAGCTAATTAGCTATTTCAAGAGAAACTATTACAAGACATTTGATAGACAGAAGATCGATTAATAATTTAACGTGTATTTTATTTAAAATTAATTTGTTAAGTTGTAGATTGAATTCGATTTTAAAGGCACGAATAATTCTTCTTACCTTTTTGTTTGGGCCAAGTAGTAAAGGACGGATATCCGGTTTTCTTGCCAAGATTTCGTACCAAAGCTGCCAGTCGGATTTTTCAAAATTCCCCAGGTTTGATCTGTAGGTTTCCCCAGATGATAAAAAAAACTGATAAGAAAAAAAAAACATCCATTTCCAGTCTATCGTTTCCCAAACTTTATTTTTCTAGTCTAATTTAAAATCCTTTATAATATTATTAACTTCACTTTTGTTCGTGGGAGGCTGGCTGCAAAATCTTCTGACCGCTAATTGACTCACTTCCCGTCAACCCATCAAGCTGAAATTTGGCACATTGACTCGTTGTCGACAACACATTCTTTCAAATTTTAAGCCCTACCTAACCCCCAAAAGCAATTTTTCAAGGGGAAAATAAAATTCCTGCTAACTGCGCTAATGAGATTCTTTTTTTTTTTTTTTTAAATATCACAACTGCGTTCTTTTTCTTTAGCTTTTCTTAAATAGTTGGTGAAATAAATCTGCGGTGTAAAAGCGGGTGGGTCATTAGAATATTAATATAGTTCATGGGCGTGAAAATGTGCGTTTGTGAGCCTTGTGTGGGGTGGGAGTTGCGCACTAATTGGGATTCTTATAATGTGCGTTACTGGTAGGCCCTATGCATGTTTTGTCAATTTTTCACTCCCTATCCACATTGCTTGATATTTCATTTTATTAAGGATTTATAAGAAAAACGTTGTTTTTAGGGGTTCTGGTTCTGGTTCGGTACGTTGCTGCATCCATATACTGGCATATGTGCAACGGTTGGGGAAGCGATGTTGCCAATCTAACGGCCCCTAGCAGATGCCAGGGCAGCCTTGAAGCTTTCGATCGTTGTCGAGTTCACGGCGGTATTGTCCAGGTTGTTCCAAGCAATTATGGTGCGTGGAAAGAATGACTGCTTATGTTGCACTGTGTTACTCCGAGGCACAGTGAAGCATTTGTTATTGTTTCGGGTGTAATTTCTCATGGGGTTGTCAGATGTTAAGTCAGTGTTAAGTGACTGTTTGGCTCTAATTAATCGGCCTGGCTTCTGTGGGGTAAGATAATTGTTTGCTGGGATGGCCGGAATTAGCCCCATGGCCATTTTATATAAGAATGTTAGGCGGATCTTTTCTCGTCTGTCCTTGAGAGTGGGGATGTCAAATCTGTTTAAAAGGCCAGTGACGTAGCCAGGCGTAGTGGTTTTATAGTCACGTGCTATGAAGCGCATTGCGTTACGTTGGATTCGCTCCAATTTGTCCACGTCTTGCTTGAGGTATGGGTACCAGATGATTGCACCATATTCTAGTATCGGACGAACGAGTGCAAGATAGGCATTTCGTTTGCAGGATGTTGGGCAGTGGCGCAGATTTCTTCTAATAAAACCTAGTGTGGAGTTGGCTTTTTTTGAAATTTTGTTTATATGGGGTGACCATTTTAGGTTATTTGAGAAGAGAATTCCAAGGTATGGATTGTTTGTTACTTGTTGAAGGATTGTCCTATTTGGGGTGTACATATAGCTTGATGGGTTTTTTTTTGAGATGCTCATTATGTTGCATTTGGTTTCATTAAATTTCATGCTTGTTTAGTCAGGCCTCTAGGTAAAAAAAAATTCAATATCCACACGCCTACAATTTCAACAACTGTAAGCATATACTCTTACAAACATTCAAAGTCCCCAAACAGAAACCTGGTAAGTAATTTAAATTAATCAAAATTCTGATACTTTTTTTACTAGAAACTTACGGTTTTATTCTTGAATATAGTATTAACCTTTTGCCACATATTATGTCCCTTGCCCACCTGCCTAATTTGCAAGGCCATTTTTAAGGCTTTGTGGAATATTTTAACTCGCGCCCGGGGCACAATATCTTTTTAGTGCCCCCCCCCCAATACCTTTTTAGCGCCCCCTATTCGAAAACCATACAATATTATAGTAAAATATACCATTTGGCGCCCCTTTGTGAGTAGCGCCCGGGGCGTGATGCCCCCCTCACTACGCCACTGACCCACTTTTTTTCTTTTCGGTCTGGTATCGGCTCCCGACAAGAAACTTGGGAAACACTTTTCAAGTCCATGTGAAAGAACGTGCAAAGAGAGCGGCGGTGTGCGGTGTCCGGGCACCTATATCAGAGCAGTGTCAATCTTGGGGAGAAAAAAAACTGATGTTTAAAAAAATTAGAAAAGCTAGGTTACTCGATTCATGTAGGCTTTTATAAAGTATGCCTATTTCGTTAGGGCTTGTGCCCCTTTCGCGCCCCTTTCATTTGATACGAAATTTTGTCTTACAAACCCAACAATAATATTTGAAATAGTTTTTTAACCCCAACCTCTCACTTCTAGTTTTTTAATCCCAACCTCTCACTTCTAGTACCCGGTTGCAAATAATCGCAGCCTTAAAAAAAAACAATATTTCATCCAAACTTTAAATTTCCCAAGGTTTCTTATGGTTTTTCAAATATATTATTCCACAGTTCCCATGGTGGTAGTGAATTTCCAAGATCTATGGAACTTTCCCAAGATTTGGCAGCTCTGGTTTTACTAGTTAACTTTGGTCGAGTTCTTGATGGTCGAGTATTTCAATTAATTAACTTCGTGTGTTTTTTTCTTGTTTTTCTTGATTTTAACTGTAGTCCCTTATTTTAGCGCGATTTATTATTTCTAGTGAAATAAATTAAAAACTTCATTTTTACCCCATGGAACTTCATGAAAACACTTCATTGGCAGTGGCGTAGCGAGCTTAGCTCGCGCCCGGGGCACAATACCTGTTTACCGCCCCCCTATACCTTTTTAGCGCCCCCTTCCTATTCGAAAACCATACAATATTATAGTAAAATATACCATTTGGCGCCCCTTTGTGAGTAGCGCCCGGGGCATGATGCCCCCCTAGCCCCCCTCACTACGCCACTGTTCATTGGTTACTATAACATGTATTTATTGTTTTCCTATTGTTTTGTCATGTATTTTTATTGTTTTAAAGTTTACTTTTTAAAAAAAACATGTAGGCTGTAGGCTAATGTTGTATGCTATTCAAAAAATCAGTCCTTCGATAAGTTTGTTTATCCATCTGCACTTTGTACAAATACTACCGTCTATTCCAGGGGTCTCCAAACTACGGCCCTCGGGCCGGATCCGGCCCGCGAGGCCAGTTCAACCGGCCCGCCGACGGTACTTGAAATTTTGTTCTGGCTTGAAATTATTGTACGTAATCATTATCCGGCCCACGCTCGTCATTTTTTTTTTTTTTTTTTTTTGTTTGTTATTCGGCCCGCCGTGAAAAAAGTTTGGAGACCCCTGGTCTATTCGATAAATTCAGCTTATATGCCTACTTATATGGAATGGACAATGATTTTTGTTATTTCTAACTATAAATTCCCGATTTTATTTTATTAATTTTTAATTTATTTATTTAACCAAAATGCTATGAAATGAAAGCTGCATATTTTTTGTAACATTTTAAAATACGTTTTAATAATTAACGTTCAACAAACTTTTAAACTTTTTAGTCTGTTGACTAAAATTGCAGGAGTGAGGAAAATATCCCTGCAGAGTTGGTGAAACGGCGAGGAGAAACAATGATAAATGCCCTAACCAATATTTGTAACAAAATATGGCTAACAGGGGAATAGCCCAAATCATGGACTCAATCGCTCATTATCACAATCCCCAAAAAAGGTAACCTACAGCTATGCCAAAACTATCGCACATTAGCCTAATAAGCCACCCAAGCAAGGTCATGCTGAAGGTCATACTGAACCGACTAAGACCATATACTGACAGTATCATAGCTGAAGAACAGGCGGGCTTCAGGCAAGGACGTGGCACTACTGAGCAGATCCTAAACCTCCGGATACTATATGTGAGAAATATGCTCAACACCAACTAAACCTATACCACGTCTTTGTGGATTTCAAGAAGGCATTCAACAGGGTTTGACATGCTGCTTTATGGGCCACCATGAGACACTACAACATCAACAAAATCTTAACCAGAATGATAAGCAGCCTCTATGATAAGGCCACCAGCGCAGTCTTCTTCAACAATAACATCGGAGAATGGTTCAAGACTACGGTTGGAGTACGACAAGACTGCTTGCTCTCCCCCACCCTGTTCAACATCTTCTTAGAGAGAATAATGTCAGATGCACTGGAAATGCATGTAGGGACAGTCAGCATTGGTGGCAGAACAATCACCAACCTACGCTTTGCGGATGGCATAGATGGACTTGCTGGAAGCGAAGAAGAGCTAGCCAACCTGGTAAAGCGTCTCGACAAGACTTCATCGTCCTTTGGCAATCAAATCAGTGCAGAAAAGACAAAAATTATGACAAATAGCACCATTGGCATCACCACTGAAATTAAGGTCGGTGACGAAAGATTAGAGACATTTGGCAGCTTCAAGTACCTCCGAGCAATAGTTTCGGAAGAAGGCTCCAAGCCCGAATTAATGGCCAGGATTGCGCAGACCACAACAGCACTAAAGAGGCTCAAGAAAATATGGAACGACAAAAATATAGCCCCAGCACCAAAATCAGGCTGATGCGCTCATTAATCCTCTCGATTTTCTTATATGCCTGTGAGTCCTGAACATTAACAGCAGAACTTGAAAAGAAAATAAAGGCGATTGAGATGAGATGTTTCAGAGGCATTCTTGGCATCTGCTATAGAGACTATATCACCAATGAACAAGTAAAAGAAAGGATTCGTCAAGCACTTGGGCAGTATGATGACCTCCTGTCGTCTGTAAAAAAGCGCAAACTTGAATGGTATGGCCACGTGACCAGAAAACAAGGGCTCGCCAAAGAAATCATGCAGGGCACAACTAGAGGAGGAAGAAGAAGAGGAAGACAGAGAAAAAGATGGGAAGATAACATCAAAGAATGGACGGGATTACAACTTGGCGATGATATGCATAGGGCAGGAGACCGAGAGGAATGGAGAAGAATAGTTTTTATGTCATCTGTGGTGCCCCAACGGTCGAAGACTACGGGACATGATGATGATGA
Organism: Omphiscola glabra; assembly: GCA_964017045.1. Classification (NCBI taxonomy): domain Eukaryota; kingdom Metazoa; phylum Mollusca; class Gastropoda; family Lymnaeidae; genus Omphiscola; species Omphiscola glabra. Next base: position 86,027,585 of record OZ024794.1, on the reverse strand, counting down.
TGAGTCTGTTGACCTTGGGCGGTCATAATCAATTTTCACGTAGACCTGAACATGTTCCGGAGGCGGCTGCCCTTGAGATCATGGCTATATACAGTAGAACCCGGTTATGTCGACGGCCACGGGGTATGCCAAAAGACGTCGAGATAACCGAGGATCGAGATAAACGAAAACCAATATGGCGGCAATATATTAACATGTGCTTGAAATGTCTTTATAAACATGATGTGCGTTAATAAATGAGAATGTACATGTACGTGTTTTTGGAGTTGTTTTTTTACACAACAGCGTTGCCGTTATTTGTTTGATGAAGCGATCGGCATGGTATAAAAATGTACATACATGTTTGTTAACAACATGTTCGCAGTTATCGTATGCCCGTATACTCAGTCGCGGAGCGAGGGGGCAAGGGGGCATCATGCCCCGGGCGCTACTCACAAAGAGGCGCCAAATAGTATATTTTACATATAATATTGTATGGTTTTCGAATAGAGGAGGGGGCGCTAAAAAGGTATTGTGCCCCGGGCGCGAGTTAAGCTCGCTACGCCAATGCGTATACTATTGCTTTGGGTTTTCATAAAAAGATCGCTGTAGTGGTAATATTTAACATGACATAGTCACAACACACTGTAGTCCGCCAACACGTCTTTCCGTGCTGTGACGTCATTATTTCGATCGGCGGAACCAACCTTCCCCCACCCGAAGATAGCTAGTTCACTGTGACACACAAAGCAACAATATGACCATCACGATCAAGACGATACGTTGCGGTGATATTTTTATAACCTTTGACACACCTACCAATCCCCCTACCCATGGCCGGCCTTTGGCCACTGTAACCCATGCGGCCGCAATGGGCCCCGCACTTTCATAGGCCCCGCCCCGAATTTATTTTCTAGTAAAAATCTTAATTTTCACTTATTATCCTTATTCCTACCCAGACTGGGCCCCGCGCAATCCATTTCGCATAGGACCCCGCAATTGTTAGGGTCGGCCCAGCCCCTACCCATGTGCCTCGTATGCCACAAATGTCCTTGACAGCCAACAATGCACTGCTAAGATGGGATTGTCGATACAAACGCGAAAATACAGTAGTGAGATGGTGAAGGAGCATCGATAACTAACTTTTCAAACGCTGGCGATTGGTCACGGGGATCGAGATAACCAACGTTAAGTGGCAAATTTGGTCCTCTTTTGTGCTCGAGATATTAGGGTTCGGCGACATAAAAGAATCGACATAACCGATGAGAAAATGCTAAGACAAAGAGAGAATTTGGCGGTTTCACTTCAAAAACGTCGACTTAATAGGGTTGGCGAATTAACCGAGGTCGAGATTAGCGGGTTCGACTGTATTTGAAGGAGATCAGTTGAGACGACACAGTTAACATTTGAGAGACATCATCATGGCTGGTAGACCTCGCGCACCAACGGAGATTGTGCCTGCTCACACCATTATTCCAATGCGGGCAAGAAATGAAAGTTTTAACATGGATTCATTGCTACCCGAACTGACTGACAATACAGAGCGTCCAAATGGGCCGCTATGAACACTGACACACTTCAGGGATGCGGTTCTGTGGTAAACTGACAAACCCTGGAGACTACAACCCAAATTAAAGTTGATATCCCGGACCCAATCCTTAACAACTTAAATGTGTCCTTCTTAGTTTTGTATCGGCTATCTAAGATAAATTTTGATATTTCTAAGAGTTATATACTTTTTGAGATATTTAAATCAAATAGGTTGGGACCCCCCCCCCCCCCCCAATGAATGAATGTGAAAACTCTCTTAATTACTAAATATTAAAATACCCTATAACGATGGAGACTTGTAAATATACTAAAGTATAGCGAATAAACTCCCCTTCCCAACTAGATATCCTTTATAACTTAATTCACTAGGGTTACCGAGATATAAATTATTTAACTTATTACTAAAGCACACATAGTGGCTCCCACTATTTAACTATTCAAATACTACGCGATGAGGGAGAGCCGCCGGTCAGCCTGAATGGGGTGAACTTGACCAGAGGTCAACATTCCGATCCCGTGTTGGACGAGATCAAATTTCAATAAAGTGTTGGTGTTGGGCGCGATTTACAAAGTGGGGCCTACACTACCACAGTTAATTAAACTATTAAACCCCAGTTACTTCACAAAGACAAGGGGCGCTAAAAATAGCCCCGGTACGCGATCCCATCGGGTAACAGGACCTAATCGGGATCCGGTTTCCCATTGAAGGAGAGGTTCCCATCGAGAAAAGGGATCCCACCCGAAAACGGGATCACATCGGGAACCTAGTGCGACCGGGATCGAGATCTATCATCTCACTTACTGCACTTTAACCGACTGTTTTTCCTGAGACTGTGACCGTTATTATTGTTGGGTTTTCAGATAGCAGAAAAGAATATTTATTTTGAAATTATCACAATGATTTCAGTTAAATAGTAAGTTCTAAGTAAGTGAAAACTAGATAACATTGTCTGTGAACAATAATTTAATTGACAATAATTTATAATTCAATAAATAATTAAATAGCCGATATTTGTTGTTGTCTGGTGTTATTCATGTCGTTCTCACTCACAGTCACAGCTCACAGACTTCACAAAGTGCATTTCCTATTTTACAACCTGAGAAGACGCCTTCCGTCTTAATAAGAGATTATGTCACAATATGTAAGTGTTCGATTTAGAATAAATTTATTTCAGTAATAACACATTTATTACTTTAATTTGTTTTGAAATTCTTGACTTGTTCTGTCGGTTTTTAAGTTCAGTCTATTTATTTTCTCCCACAAATTACTAAACTCAAACTCAAGAGTACCGGCAGGCCTGGATTAACCATTAGTATTAGGCTTAGGTTTAGGCAAATAAGGCACGTGCCTTTGGCACCAAGCGTTTGGGGGCACCACAAGTCCTCAAGAAATATTTATTTTTGAACAAATTTAAGTCCAGAAACAACTGAAAATTGAACAAGTGCTATGAAAATGAAGAAATACAATACAAATTCACATTCAAGTTTGGTACAATCTTGAGTTATTGCACGCTACTGGTCCCTCTGTCGCTCACCCAAACCCGAACCCTAAATCTATCATAAACAAAGGGAAGTGACTCCCAATAAGGGGACCACAACAGCACATTAGCCCAATCTTGAATGCTTAAAAATTAAGCACATAAAAAATATAAAAAACTCCTGGTAAATGGTAATGAGTAAAATGTGGACCATGCGGACTCACTCGGCTTGTAAATAAATTATGCAGTCATTTTCGAATTTTAAAAATTTTTGGGAAGTTTTATAAAAAAAATTGGTAATTGAAAGCTACTGGTACCGCGTTTTTTAACATGGCCGCCATCTTGGTTGACACGACCCGTAAAATTAAGAATAAAACGTTTAAAAATAATGAAAAAACTTCCTAAATGTATCCGCCTCACCCTAACCTGAACCCTAAATCTATCCCTCACCCTAACCTGAACCCTAAATATACTAAATCTATCCCTCACCCTAACCTGAACCCTAAATCTATCCTACCTAACCTAATGCCTAATGAAATGAGGTACCACAGATGAGCATTAGCCGCAAAGTTAAACCATTTTTATATTTTCAATAAATAATATTAAAATAATAACATTAATTAATTAATTCGACCCGGAACCCCTTAGTAATAGACACAGAAACTTTTGAGAAAGATTTAAGCTAGATTTAGAGTTAGCATAGCAAGATTTTAACTGTATTTTAATATTTTTTTACAAGTAACTTTTGTATGTATGTATCTATTTATTATTATATTATTTTTAAAATGTTATTGTTTGTTATCTGGCTAGCAATTATATAATTAACTGCTATATTTTAGCACAAGTAAATGACAATTTAAAATTTCATTTGACTACAAATTGTTTTTCTGTTTTATAAATGATAATTTTATAATTTGTTAAAATAAATAACCTAAATAAAAAGAATATATATAATATAGATTTAAAAAAAAACGAATCTTTTCTTTTATTGTAAAATGGCGTTACTTTATTTTATTTATCTAATGCTTTAACTAAAACATGTAAGTAATTTTGCTTGTAAACAGTGTTAAAAGGGATTACGAGTGTTAATGATTATTCCACTTTATAGTCATAATCTACCTACGTGTCCTTAGTTCCTGATAAGAAATAAGATCTTCTAAGCCTCATAGTATATTCCTTTTCCGACATAGTTTTCCCATTTTAGCGTATCATCTGTGGAGCTTTAACATCATCTTTAGCTACGCTGGTGTCAGTCCATCTTGACAATATATACTCATAATTATCATCTTTTTATTCATCATCACTCTTTTACAACAAAGAATAAACATATCCTACATTTGTCTTCTATCTTAGAACATGCACATGTCGTGAAATAGGAATAAGGGAATAAGAATGTAGCCTAAACAATCGGTTAACACACATCATTATTTTTATTATTGCAATTATTATAATATAAGAAGTAAAAACATTGTAGAGGAGGCTACATTTATATCATTTATTCATTTTTATTTACATCTTTTCACATACTTTTTTCAATTTCAGACCCCAAAATGAAACATGTTCAGTTAAGTGGTGCACAAAAGAGAAAGCTAGCTAAAGAAAAAGAGCACACTATTTCTGTTGTGAAAGCTACGAGCAGAAAATTAACAAGTTATTTAGTTTTACATAAACCATATTTGCCTAATGGTTAATCCAGGCCTGCTTATCCTAAAGATCTGAACAATAATTTATATACTGAACTACAACAGTTTCATTCATATATTCGCCACAAGTTTCCTGCATCAAAATCGGAAAACAACACGTTCAGTCATGGAGAATTATACAAAAGTAATAGTTAGAGACAACATCGAGTGTGCCTTTCCAAATGTTGAAATCGCCTTGCGCATATTTTTAACATTAATGGTTACTAACTGTTCAACTGAGCGCTCTTTTTCTCAGTTGAAACGTACAAAAAATCCAAATAGATCAATAATGAAACAAGAAAGGCTCGATTCCTTATCTCTGCTTATGATCGAGGCAGATGTGTTGAGCAAAATTAACTTTGACGAAATACTCAAAAACGTTGCTAGATGTAAATCTAGAAAAAAAAACTTTAAAATGTAAATAACAATATCTTTTTGATCTTTTCATCTAATAAAAAATAAAGTATTTTTGTCTATTATTATTTCAAAATTTATTAACTAACATCCCTAAACCTAACATTAACCCTAAACTTATCACTAACTTGGGTTTTGACCCAATCGGAACCAGAGTTTTGACCCTATTGGAAATAGGGTTTTGACCCTATCGGAACCAGGGACAAAACATGCATATGACGTCATGGTGAAATCTCTCGGCATTAGCCTCTTATTGTTTTAAACTTTAAATACCGGTACTTTAATTTTAATTACTTAAAAAATACTGAGATTGGGGTTGGTAACCGCAGTGCCGCACCTCCTCTTGATTTTAAAAGACTTCTAGCACACTGCAAGCGCATCTCGATTTCAAAACATACATCTTGCACCACCCATGAGAAAAATGCTAATAAAATTGCAAATAAAGTATAAACCGGATTTTCTGGGTTTTCCTGCACCCCTGAAACCACCTTCCTGGTTAAGAACCACTGCCGAGAAAGCTTAAATAGGGCATAAGTGCCAGTGGTTCCCAAATTGTGCACCCTCTTCCTCTTGACAACAGGATTATAATCATCTAACTGTATTTGCTTTTTCAATATACACTGGGTCCTTGAAATCCGTTAGAAAAAGTCTAGTTAATTTTTGCTTGAAATCAAAAAGCTGCTTAAGCTTTGGAATCCGAATCTCCAGCATGTTGTTTATGTTTTGTTTTTTTGTAAATATTCCCAGCACTACTTGTAAGCTTTGTCTTTCAGTTCTTTGTCAGAAACTGTCCTGAAAGCCTTTCCTTCGATTTTCACTGCTAATTTTTGCTTTTCACATCCTCTTTTATATTTTTTATTTATATAACAAAAACTAGGTGTATTCAACATGGGCCTTAAATAGAGGAAAATAAGAGTTAGAGGAAATCTTTTGGAGATACATTTAAAGCTAAGAAATATCTTATCACGTAGAATGAAAGCAGTACACATATAGCTGATCTCACTATGTTCTGGCATTATCGTAGTTAGGGTTAGTGACTTCCTGGCTGGTCGAGAATTTTTAACGCCACAAGGCGAAGAACATATATTTATTTTTAATCCACGCACATGATTTTTTGTGAGTCAATGGTGATACATCATCGCATATCACATTTCTGAACTTAAATTCAGCATAGATTCAAATATTCATAACATTTTTAATGAATATTAAAATAATACCACAGCATTACCCTTTCCTAAAAATGTTTTATGTAACTAGGGATAACATTTTTTGTGGATTTATCAGTGGCGCAAGGATCGCATGTCAGAAATTAAAGATCATTTGCATTTTTAAAGTCAGGAGTTTAGTGCTGCTTCAGCTTTTGGTTCATAATATTAACTTTTTAATAGTAGATGTTGAGCTCCTGAGAGGCCCATGCACCTAGACATTTTTCAGGTCCCTGGTAGCTTCTTTAAAAATGCACAATACTGTACAGTTTAAGAGATTTAAATTAATTAAAATAGCATTACCCAAGTGCCTGGGTTGTCATGAAAGCAAAAAAAGGGGTCATGAAAGAAACCTAGCTGTTTCAATGTTGGGATTTATTTTACTGGCATGGATCCAGTCTGCTAATTCATTATCCAGCCTGCCAATTCAATATCCAGTGAGAGCAGGGCCTACTGAACTGAAAACTGGGTGCTGGGTGGCCGAGTGGTCTAAACTGAGCAAATCTCAAGTTGATGGTTTGGAGTTCAATCCCCACCAAAGCCCAGTCAAGCAAACACACCACCAGCAGCCCGGGTGGATGGGACTCGTTAGCCTTGGACGGCAACTCATCTAAGAGAAGGCAACTCTGAATTCAAACCCGGCGATGGAGTCCCGATAGGCGGATAACATTGATACAATGTAACATTCCGACAACTCCCGGGTGGATGGGACTCGTTAACCTTGGACGGCAACTCATCTAAGTCTAAGAGAAGGCAACTCTGAATTCAAACAGGAGATGGGGAGATGGAGTTCACATGTGCCTAACTGGCAGCCGTGATGCCTCTCGAACATCGGAGCGCCGTGAGCATGCTACCATAGCATGGAATGAGCGCTATATAAGTACTCCAATCAATCAATCAATCAAAACGTTTTATTTGATAATTGGGTAAAGAAACATCTGGACAAATTATTTCTTCATAAATAAATAGAGATAATTAATGCTAACAAAAAAGATAAAGTTTAAAAAAAATTTCTTAGAGCTCAATGTTTGGTCTGGATTTACTCTTCAACTAAAAAGATCAAAATTATGAAATATGTAATCATGCAATAGATTGATGTGAAAATAAATTATATTTTATCTGTAACTTATCTTTTTCTTCAATAATTGAAAGGCATACTGGTATACGTTTGCAAGTTTTACGTAATTTCTGTGTAATTTTTAAAAAAATAAGAGCTTAAAATTTTATAAATTTGTGGGCTCAATAAATCACACCCAGTATAATTTTTTAAATTATAGGCTTACACCTACAGAGCAATTTAAGAACTTAAGTTGATAATTACAATAGCAATGTATTTTAAAAGGTTAATTCATCACAGATGAAATGCAATTTACTTTAGTCCTAAAATATTAAATCAATAAATAATTGGTACCATATAATCATATAGGATTTTGAGAAATTTTAAACAAAACTTATGATTAGTTGTCTTTGTCTTATCTTATTGACTTATTGTTTCAGATGAAAGTATATTATATCTATACATTTTTGCTTGGGGCTGTTCCACTAATTGCTGTGTTGTATCAATATCACCGTAGTAACAGTAAGTAATGTTTCTAAAATATAGCCTACATTTTTTAATATATCAAGAACTAATCTATCTTTGTTTTTAAAAATTAAAGTTTTAATGAAAGCTTTAGCTATATTAAATTGTCAAACCTACCACAATTTTAAAAACCTTTTCTATAACCATGTTGATTTTGGCAATGTCTATTTTAAGTTATTTTAATGAAAATTTACTACATCTTGAAGAACTCTAGTTTGAATCCCAGCATAATCTATCAAAATTTTATATATCCTTTAAAAATATGTCTATTAGAAATATTAACCTTTTATTTTTAAAAATTGCAAAACAATATATGGAGGAAAATAATTATTTTGTATGCATATGACTCCTTTATCATTTTTACTTTTACTACGATATATTAACAATGTCTTTTGTTTATTATTTTTTTTATTTTAGATTTGTCCTCTGAGATTGTAATTGATGTAAAGCAAAGAAACAATTGTTCATTTGGTAGCTTTCTCCTACCTGGCATGTCCCTTTGTCATCATTGGTTAACATGTTCAGATATTTTTAGGGAAGTCACAGACAATCAGTTACTTCTTGGGGAAGGCACACAAAAAATAGTAGGTATTTTCAAACACTGAGTATAGTTCAAGTTTTGTATTTACAAGTTGTGTTCAGTGTAGGCATAGGATTGAATGATTGTTTACTGTGAGTTGTGCCCAGTGCCGGATTTACAATTTTAGGGGTACTAGGCCAACAAAAATTTCAGACCCCATTTTCTAAGTTTTTTTATTCAAAAATATATTTTTTTATATACTACTCCCAATTTTGGGGCCCCTTACTTCGCGGGGCCCCTAGGCCACGGCCTAGTCGGCCTGCCTGTAAATCCGGCCCTGGTTGTGCCCATTGTTTGATTGAATGATTGTTTACTGTGAATTGTGGTCAATGTTGGATTTAAGCATTTAAGTATACATTTAATTTTATTCTTGCATTATCTTGCATAAAAAATAGAAATAAAAGTGTCAATTTAATTCTACCTCTACTTATATGATACAATCACATTATCTTGCTACTTATATAATACACTTCTATTTTCATACCTTTATACATAAACAAAAATGCCACCATATACACAAGATTTGTGTCTATTATGGAGTTTGTTAATGAAACAGTGCATTGATCATTGATAGCATTTGAAAATTCTTGCTGTTAATGAAATGATTTTCTTGTACACAGGTTAGAGAAGGAGTTTGGCATGGCTTTGCAGTTGCTCTCAATTATCTCAAGACAGATTCCTATGTAATGGATTTCAAGAATGACTTGAAGCTGTTGACTTATTTCAGTAAGGAACCAAAGGTCAATCAGCTCATTGGCTGGTGTATTGAGGACATTGAATTTCCCATAATCATCACTGAAAAACACCCTTTAGGTTCGCCCAATAAGTTGGAGAATTTGTTTGAAAAATTTCCTCATTTAAATACACTTATATTCAGATTTAAGCTGTGTGTGCAATATGTAGAGATTCTAGTGCTTCTCCACACTTCTACTGAAGGACCTTTTGTTATGTGTGACTCTAACGACCCTGATAAAGCTTTAAGTCAGTTGTTGCTAACAAACAATTTGACTATTGTTATAAACGACATGGACGCAGTACCACAAGTCATCAGACATAATGGGACATTGATAAAGTGCGGACATGCTCAACTCTTTGGGGATTTTGTAGCACCTGAACAGTTATGGCCCTTTGAGAACGTGCCATTCAATGATACGGCAATGCATTCCTATGATGAAAAAGTTGATATTTGGAAAATTCCAGATGTGTGTAACTATCTAATAGGCAATGGTTCAGGCAGCAGCATTCTTAAGTTACACTTATTCAATATTCATTCAAAGTGTAAAGAGACTGAGCCTAGCAAACGTCCAACTGTAGAGACAGTGTTAGAATCATATCTAAGTATTAAACAGATGTTAGAAAAGAATTTCATAAAGACAAGTTAGCTCTTTTTAAATTAATTTTAACCCCAGTGCCCAAGTTTATAAACATTTAAATAAATTTGGTTCAGAGTTGTCTTCCTTTATTTTTTAAGTCTCTACTGGAAGAAATTGTTTTAAAACTAGATTTTTTTCATTAATTCACTTTCAGGAATCCATTTGAAGTGGTTTTAAGTCTGCAGACGAAAGCGATATTTGTTTGAAAAATTTTGTGTCTGACTCACTCAGATCGTGGTACAGATGAGGATTTTAAGTTTAAAAGTATATTGTTAAAAGTAAATTTTCTTGATTACATTGAGATAGCATTTTGGTAAAAATAAATATTTGTACCATTATATTAAATTTTAATGTTCATTAAAAATTTTCATTAATGTGTCATCAAAGTGGCTTACAGTAGTGTCACTTAGTGGATGTGGGGTCGCACCGGGTGACACGTTCACATGTGGCTGACACAAGTCTGAAAAAATGTAACATTTGGCAGAGCACTCTTGTTTGTCACATTTCCAATCATTGTTAAATACAAGATCAGGGTCCACTAGAACAAGTTGCCATCATAGCAACTTGTTTGTATTTGCATCAGATTCAGGGTTGCCGGGGGGGGGGGGGGGTGAATGTGAACTGTCATTGCCAAAATTAGGCATGATGGTTCCCAGTGCAAGCTCAGACCTGATGCACTACATAAACTGAATTTAAGTTGTGGCACCCCCGCCTGATATATGTTTATTTTCTTATTTGGATCTATAGTCCAACTATATTTGACATCAAGATGGCTGCCTTACAAATATATGTGTACTGAAATTGTTTAAAAAACAGGAAAGTTTGTAATTATTGTTATAATAATAAAAATTCAATTCGAGACACTAAGATCCGTCTTGAGAACGAGACTACACCTTATAGGCACGTATAGGCTCGAGCTCTTGATCATCTTGTTATTTCAATGTGTGTTTGCCTGATTTTCTATATTTTTATATTGGGATTTCCGCCATGGATCGCTGCTTTGATCGAGCTACGTTTTATGTCCCTCCCAACTTCAGACTGTTATTATTTTGACTCTTGTTCGTGGTGAAGCTCTGTGATTTTGCCGCCTGCATGGTCGGCCATCTTTGTTGACCAGACGATCAGCACTCACAGGCGATCGCCTATTGCAGACCTGTTTACTCTTACAATTTTGGCGTACAATGTACGATTTTGAGGTGTATACATTATATATACTGTGTGTTTTTTTACTTTTAAGATAATGTATTGAACGATTGTGTGATGATATTGTATGCTTTTAAGATTTTTAGGGTAAACAGGTCTGCTATTGTCAATGAATGCCCAACGAACGCTCTTGACCGCTGACCTCGTGTGTCGTCTGAAAGAACTTTCTATTGGTCGAGGCCTGCCCCGGAAGCGTAGCCATCGTGGTGGTAGACGGAAAATAAGACAACTTGGCACTTCTTCATCGTCAAGGCTTACTCTATGCTATTCTTCTAACCCAGCCAACCTCATTCACATTAACACCTCTCCACCTTCCAATGATAGGCAGCTTCGCATGGCCTCATTTAACGCTCAGTCACTTGGCTCTTGTGAGAAACGTCTCGCAGTCTCTTATCACAGATATCTAATTCCTGCCCTTTATCTAACTGAACATCTCTCAGTCTATTCACCCCTGCTTCGCTCCTCCGCAGATGCGTGTATTCTTTCTGTCCCCAAGACTCGCACAAAAACATACAGCGAAAGATCTTTCTATTTCTGTGCCCCCAAACAATGGAATTCTCTTCCATTACACATCCGCAATATACTGACCATCACAGCCTTCAAAACTGCACTCAAAACACATCTCTTTAAACTCTACTATCCTGACTGATCTCCACCTCCCTGACTGATAAACGATGCTTCTGGGTGCCGTCCATGGCTTGACATGTAAATAGGTCTTGAATGGTGTGAATATACATTTGTTTTGTTTTATTTAATTAATGATTAATGTATGTTAATTACTTTTTTAAAGTTCATGATTATGTTTGTTAAATTGTATGTACAGCGTGGTGAGCCCAGCTCTATTCTGGGGTACCACGCGATATATAAAACCACTAATAATAATAATATACTATACTAACATTAGTGTCATTTACTTACCCCGGTGCTTTGTTTTGTAGATCAAAATGTTCCCGGTACAGACTATATACAGTCACCATGATCAAAGAAGGGGAGCAGAAATCGAAGGCGCCCGAGAAAACTCAGGGGAGGGTCTGAATTTATTTTTCTATCATTCTACACCTGAGAGCAATGTATACTGTTACCAAAAGGACTGGTAACAAAAATTATTTTATTTAATTATACAACGGTATGCATCACTTAAATGAAACACGGCCGTAATAATTATCTTTATGATTTTATTTAAACTATTTCCATGTTTCATCAGACACATAAAAGGGAAATATTACCGGTTGGGGGGGGGGGGGGGGTCTATAGATCTTTCAAGGCTGATCGGAATCGCTTTGTATAATTGTATTTGAATGGCATACTTGTGTTAAGAAGAAGGGAGTTACTTACAAAAGCCATCCTATATTTATTAATGTGTGCTTTATAAGTTCCCAGAAATTTCAGTGGAAATCTAGAAATAAAGGTTTTTGTGGAATTTCAAACTACTATAACTTTCTTTAGACAAATTACAAATTAATGAATATGGGTTATGTCTTCGATCTACTTGAATACATATTTTGTTCCAAATCCCAAGATTTTTATTTTCAATTTATAATTAATACCCCAACATTTGTCTAATTTCCTAAAATAAGAACCAAGAAAATCAAATGAATTTGTTTTAAAAATCGAAGAACTAGTTTAAAAACTGTTTTTCAAATCCCTATTAGAAACTAACTTAGATACCGCCTACACCGGTACTAGTTAGGTTTAAATTTAAAAAAAATTCTTGCAAATTTAAACGTATAGGGCATTTTGTTAATTTTCTAATATTGTCAAAAATAAATAAAACAGTCAAGAAATTATTTATGTGAATTTAAAATATATTTTTACTTAACTTTCACCCAGCAAATTATGTCACAAACATAACAGCTTAAAAGAAAACAATTTTGATTTATGTTAATAATATTTGATGCAAAGTACACCATTAGTATGCCCAAAATAAAAATCATAATTTTCATGCTATTAGTATTACGCCCTGCTAATGCTATATCATACTATATGGTTTTTGTAAATGTAATCTACTGAAAGATTTGGCTCATTTGTTGAACAATACGTAACAAAGGACTGTAAACTAGTATTAGTACACACAGAAAAATGATACCACAGCTTGTGATATTAACAATATTCAATTAATTTTACTATAATTTCAAAATAAAGAATACAAAATCAAATAAAAACTATATTAATTGACCGCACAGCCAGTGAAAACGTCCAATTTTGAAAGATACAAATTAATTTACACCCACACATCAAAAGTCCAAACTTGTAAGTCTATTACTATTACGTCTTTGTAAATCCCTTGGCAAAAATCTCTCCCCAGCTGCGAAAGCTCCTGACTTACGTATAGGGAGTGAGGTGGAACCCTCCGGAAAATAAATTCAAGACATTGCGTCACCTGATACATCCTTTAGAACAGAAACAACCTTTTCCCAATCAAGGGAGGGCACAGCTTTACACATTTAATTAATGATGTCAATATAAAAATAAAGTTGTTGGGGGGGAAGGGGGGGGAGACAAGTGGTGAGCGCCTCAACGCTACGTTGAAGTAAAATTAGGTAAACGCCCATGCTAAAACGCATGCACATGTAGTTGTAGGTTTTAAGCTTCTATTTTTGTCTCATTATCATCATGTCCCTTAGTCCTTGCACCGTTGGGGCGCCACAGATGACATGAAAACTATCCTTCTCCATTCCTGTCTGTTTTCTGCACTACGCACAGCATCGCCTAGTTTTAGTCCCGTCTGTCACACGGTGACTGTTACTGGGGCGGGGGTGTCCACTGGTTGACTTACTGGGGCGGGACAGGGGAGAGCTCCAATGTTAGGGTAACGTATAGGTCACGACAGACAGGGTCGGGGTACAAGACAGATCTCCATTGTTAAGGTGACTTATAGGATGGACTTAACTTGCTGTGGTTTTGGGACATAGATACTTTTGGGTCAACGGCGGAAATTCCTAATCGACTGGAAATGATATGGGTCAGGAATGTGTGATAGAGAGCATTCTTGGACCAACAAAGAAGTTTGGGTAGGAACGAGGGGTATAAGTAAGGACATCTAATTCTGTAGTTTCACTGAGCACTACGGCCCACAGATGAGACTTCTCTCGTAAGAGCTCACACACATAGACTTACCTTGTACCAGCCTTGCCGCAGTATCAACATAGAACAGTATCAACATAGAGAGGTAAGTGTATATATGTAAGGTGTGTGTATGGAGGAGCTTTATGGTAGTTCGTGTGACTGATAGTTACGTTATGTAGAAGTTTAGTATTTTGGAAGTCTACGGTAAGTAGTCAGATAGGGCTTAGCATAGACCACTTGGTGTAGGTGATTTATTCATATATTTCAGGAATAGCCACCTTTTAACGTCGTTAACTAATCGTCACAAACTCGTGACGGTGTATGTGTGCAGATACCAGTGCAGAGAGACAACGAGAGACGCTAACAATCACGACCATAGGACAGATTCACGCTGTAGAGGGGCGACAGTATTGCAAGACTCCACTTCGTCATATGGTAGCGTTTCGCTTGTATGATTCAGAGTGCTTGATATTGAGAATCACTATTATAATGTCATTTTAGTAATTATATATGTATGAAAATCATCATATTACTTCACAGTGTATTTTCTCATTGTATATCGGACATCACTCTACTTAGCACATTTAAAGAATAAATTAGCTGTAGTCATTTTACGTTATATTGAAGACTTTGTTTATTGTATAGTTATTGTGTTTCATTGGACACATCAAAACAAGGTGGTGTCAGAGGTGTTGTAGAATATAGACCAAGGGTCACTTAGCATGGGAGCTCGTGACACCGTCCACTCTTTGATGTTATCTTCCCATCTTTTTCTCTGTCTTCCTCTTCTTCTCCCTATTTTTATCTAGCTCAACATTAATAGAGTGGACTGCAATTAGTACAATTAGAATAATACTATTGCTAATTTTCAAAGTATCATGATGTTAAACAATTTAAAATTAATACCCTACTCTCATTGAAAAGTTGTTGTGATTTTAGAAATAAATAAATATAAAATTGAAAACAGATTGCCAATGTTTCATACTTTGCAAGAACTATTTCAATATGTTAATTATTATTAGCTTTGGGAACGTAGTTTCAATGAGATTTTCAATCAAATACTATTTAGAATTAAAGGCTGTCAACAAAATAACGCTAAATATTTGGATTTCTAAGTACATCGCCCGAAGGGATATTATATTGATCATTGCCTTCCACTATTTCACTTAGTTGAAGAAATGTATAATTTTCTATTCTTTAAATTTTTAAAATAAAATTACAATTAAGATGTTTGGTATAAATACATATAATTCTTTAGGTACGAAAAAAGTATAGTGTAAGAGGGCCGGCCCTACGGTTGCTGGCGCCCCTGGCAAGCTAAGGTTTGGTGCCCCTGGCAAGCTAAGGTTTGGTGCCCCTGGCAAGCTAAGGTTTGGTGCCCCTGGCAAGCTAAGGTTTGGTGCCCCTGGCAAGCTAAGGTTTGGTGCCCCTGGCAAGCTAAGGTTTGGTGCCCCTGGCAAGCTAAGGTTTGGTGCCCCTTTTTAAGTATATTCATTAAATGTTTGCCAAGGAAATCTAGGGCCTAGGTAATGGCTTTTTTAATGAACAATTAGCCTAACGTGGACAGTATGAATATGAGCAATTAGTCTACAGTGGACAGTATGAATATGAGCAATTAGTCTACAATGGACAGTTTGAACATTTAGCAAATCGATTACATTTTTTTTTCATCTAGCCTTTAGATCATTTTTTTTTATTGCACTTTCTATTTTAAATTTGTTTGCAATCTCGGTTTCTATAGAATTCAATCTGTCTTGAGACATGTATGATCGTAAAATGTTTTTAAAGCTATGTTAACTATTTGTTCATGAATGGACTACGATTTATTGATTGTTTTGTCACGTGATACGTGTAAAAACAAGTAAGACTTCCGGGAGGCTGTCTGCAACACACTAGTCGCTCACAAATTTTTCTTCAAACAACTTTCTTCCTTTAATCATAACTGAATTATAATTATTGTCACATTTAATGAATGTCATTTAAAGAAACGCGTGTATTCAAGAATATTTTGAAAAGTAAAATGTTTAATTAACACTGGGGAAGGGCTGATGGAGACAAACATTTTGCTTTATAATTAATGATAATGGCAATGGCTGATCAGCTGTTATCTGTTGTTATGTGTAGCAGAAAGCCTACCAATGGCTGGTACGTATCACGTGACAAAACGAGGAAGTGACTCATCGTAGTCCATTTAGCGGCTTCTATTGGAAGATTAATATCATATGGAAATAACTTTGTGGCTGTATTTAGTTTGGTCAACAGAGCACATCCATTTATAGCGCTATTTTCATGACACCTTTGATTTATTCTCCACACTTTGACATGCTAATCTGAGCTCATCTTAGTCTGACATAATTGTTAGATCGTTTAAAAATTCACATGTTTTTAGAAACTTTGTAAGTGTTCAAATCTCTCTGATAAATAATTTATATTGAACCAGTGGTGTAGCTAGTGTTGGTGTAAAACCGGTGCGGTTAACTCATGATGTCACCACCCATTCCCCCGACTTCCACGATGGATTTCTTCTCGTTAAAATCCACAGTTTAACAATAGAAAGAGGTTAATTTTGGAACGGACAGCAATAACCCTTCTTCACTCGCTAATAGCAGACTCTTGGGTTGAAAAGCCCAAAACATATCTGCTACTTCCTTGATACTTGATCGCTGATGATCTGATCTGAAGTTTAGAATGAAAGCGATCAATACACGCCAGCATCTCCCAACTTTTTTTTTCTCGCCGAGAGAATCCAGCCTCTATCAAATGTTCTCCTGCAGTTCTCTTCTTAAACCTTAATCTTCTCTCTACCAAAATGCCATATTGGTCTGATTTTGAAAGTGACTTTTCAATAGTATGTACCACCAAGTGACAGCATGTACCACCAAGTGACAGCATGTACCACCAAGTGACAGCATGTATCACCAAGTGACAGCATGTATCACCAAGTGACAGCATGTACCACCAAGTGACAGCATGTACCACCAAGTGACAGCATGTACCACCAAGTGACAGCATGTACCACCAAGGGGCTGTCCATTAATTATGTAAAAAATTTTTTGGCGATTTTTACCTCCCCCCTCCCCCTTGTCAACAACTTGTCAAACTTCCAGAGACCCCCCCCCCCCCCATAAAATTACGTCAACATTTGATTACCCCCCCCCCCCCAAATAAAAAAAAAATGAAAAAAAAAAAACCCAATATTTTAAATAGACCAGTTTACAACTACAACAAGAAAGTGAATAAAAGTAAAATGTTTAGAAAAAAAAGTTTAATAAACTTTTAACTAATGAAATTAAATTTATTTTAAAAAATAGCATTGTTGACGTCAACTTTTCTTGACCTCCCCCCCTTCCCCTTGTCAACAATTGTCAAACATTTTGAGACCCCCGACCCCCTATTTTGTTGACATAATTAATGGACAGCCCCCAAGTGACAGCAAGTTTTAAAAAAAGCAAGCATTACATATGTGGACATTTTACTTGTCATTTATGGATGCTCCCTAAGCACACCACAACCTTTAAAATGTATTCACACATGACGAAGCTTAAACAAATTCATTAGTTTAATAGTTTTATCATTATTTTAATTATTAAAATAAAACATTACCATTTAGTAACAATTAATTAAAAATCATAGCATTTCTTTGTGAAGCTTGCGCAATACTAAATTCTGGTATGCGCAAAAATGAATCCTTGTATTTTGAATAGAGCAAACAACTTTGAGGAGGGGCTCAATTTAGAAAACAAACATTTTATTTTAAAAATTTGCATTATTTAAACAGCAAGAGACACATTCCTCTTACTGTACCTACATTTCAGCTAAGGGTTTATTTTAATTTACGTTCGTTGTTTTGATGTGTTTTCCCCCAGGTTTTCCCATACTTTGTTTCGTTCATTTCTATTCTTACAACGTCATCTGATTAAGATTTTAAAATAATTTCGATGAGAATATTGTCTTCATATTTTTGGTAGCGAATCAGTCGGAACCACGTGACTCGCCAAATTTATACAAGCACATATTCTCAAATATGTAACTGGATAGGTTTGTCAGCTTAGTAACTATTGTAATAACTGATAAGTTAGTCATTTTCCCAACTAATAAGTTAGATATTTCCCAACTAATAAATTAGTAATTCCCCAGCTAATAAGTTAGTCATTGTCCCAATTAATAAATTAGTCATTGCCCAACTAATAAGTTAGTCTAAGTCCCAATAATTAATTAGTCATTGTCCCAACTAACAAGTTGGTCCTTGTCCCAACTAACAAGTTGGTCATTGTCCCAACTAATACGTTAGTCGTTGTCCGAACTAATACATTAGTCGTTGTCCTAACTAATAAGTTAGTCGTTGTCCCAACTAATAAGTTATTCATTGTACGATCTAATAAGTTAGTCATTGTACGATCTAATAAGTTAGTCATTGTCCCAACTAATAAGTTAGTCGTTGTCCGAACTAATACATTAGTCGTTGTCCTAACTAATAAGTTAGTCGTTGTCCCAACTAATAAGTTAGTCGTTGTCCCAACTAATAAGTTAGTCATTGTCCCAACTAATAAGTTAGTTATTGTCCCAACTAATATGTTAGTCATTGTCCCAACTAATAAGTTATTCATTGTCCCAACTAATAAGTTAGTCGTTGTCCCAACTAACAAGTTATTCATTGTCCCAACTAATAAGTTAGTCGTTGTCCCAACTAATAAGTTAATCGTTGTCCCAACTAATAAGTTAGTCGTTGTCCCAAATAATAAGTTAGTCGTTGTCCCATCTAATAAGTTAGTCGTTGTCCCAACTAATAAGTTAGTCGTTGTCCCAAATAATAAGTTAGTCGTTGTCCCAAGTAATAAGTTAGTCATTGTCCCAACTAATAAGTTAGTTATTGTCCCAACTAATATGTTAGTCATTGTCCCAACTAATAAGTTAGTCATTGTCCCAACTAATAAGTTAGTCGTTGTCCCAACTAATAAGTTAGTTATTGTCCCAACTAATAAGTTAGTCATTGTCCCAACAAACTATTATCAGATTGACGTGCTCGCTTTTCCTCCTCATTTATTTCAGCTGCGGCAAACCAGTTGCATTGACTTTTGCAACGGCACACTGGTTGCATTGATTTTAGATGCGGCACACCAGTAGCACTGATTTTAGCCGCGGCACAACAGTTGCGGAGACCTGGCTTAAAGACGCAGAGCTAAGGGACTAGGGGCATAGAACTCTGTTCTACAGAAGGCTGTACAGAGGTCACTGTCTACTGGCAAATAAAACTCCAGGTATACAAAAATAACATTCACCTGCTGCTGATTGCGTCATCAATGTGTAAATGTGTGTAGTGTATGCACTGTAGGCCTAAGCATACTAACACAGTCAGTGTTGCCACTTAGTTGTTCTAATTTCATAGTTAAACGAACTTTTCCCCCAGATTATAAAAGATCGTCTCTTATATTTTTGCTTCTGGTGCGTACTGCTTCCTTTTCACCCCCCCCCCCCCCCCTTTTTGTTTTTTACGCAACATGTTTTATATTAACAGTATTGAGTGAAAAATAAGCATTAAAAAGGTTACATCTTTTTCTTTAAACTCTAGGACAGTGTTTCCCTACCTTTCTTGTGCCAAGCCACATCTAAACCTTTCTAAAATTCCTATGTCCCTTATGTTATATATATATATAATTTTTTAATATTCACAAATTGCATTGTTCACTTATATATAATTTTATAATATTCACAAATTGCATTGTTCACTAAATGAAAACTAAATGACACGTTTTAGGAAGAAGGAAAATACAAAATGATTTAAATTATTTATTATTTCATTTTTTATTCATTGTTATATCATTTTTAAATACGATGAAATATCACAAATACAGTTTGACTTGACTACTTTAGTGACAAATCTGCGCTTGATGCTTGCTGCACAGATATTTTATATTTGGCTCCAATGTAGATATCTTCAGTCTCAATTATCTCCGCTCTGTTATATCCAGCCGATTTCTTCATTTAGCAGCAAATCCCTCATGGCACTAAATCCACATTCAGCAGAATACAGGGGTCTCAACCTCCAAGTATACGGGGGCCGCAGGCTGTAGAGTCTGAGTGAGATTGGGCCGCTTCAAGTATTCCACAAAAAGCGATTACAAATTAAATAATGTACAACTGTTACAATCTGCTCAACCGTTATTAATAACAAATAAATAAACATTAAGGGTTCTCAAGAACTAGGCTTCACTTTCTTCCTTCTACTCATTGTTGCCAGAGACCTTGCAGCGATTCTTCTTACACAGCTGAGCAACATTTGGCTTGAGCGAGGAATGAATTGAGACCCTCAGTAGAGCTTGAAGAAGCTCATCAGTAAGTTTTGCCCTGAACTTTGACTTGTTAAACTTCAAACTGGAAAAGAGCTTTTCACACAAAATCGCACATGATCCGCTTGAACAACCTGGAAATCTCAGGGAAGGTGGACGGCAATGCTCACATAAATTGTTCAAGCTTGTCCGTTTTTTATTTTTCATTCACCTTCCTAAACTTGCACTAAAGATCAATCAGCTCCATTTGACGCGCAAAAAGGAGGGGAGGGGGGTGGCATCTGCCGCATTGATGGAGAAAGGGTCAGCAAAAGATTTAAAAATGGCTCTGTGTGTTTTGAAGTCTGCAAACATGTGATCAAATTCTTCCTGTAGCTTTCCAATGGCATCAGTATATTTACTACTGAATGGTGTGTCCGAGTCCATGAGTACTTTGCATGTTGGGAAATGACAGAGGTTTTTATGAGAACCATAACACAAGTTTTGCGAAGAATGCCCTGAAATTGTCATGGGCAACACCGACAAGCTGCCCCTTATTACGGACCGTTATAGATGGAAAATTTAATCTCTGTTGTTTTGTCTAGGGCTCGTTCTAAAAACAGTCCATAATAAAGGACGATACCAAAGGTTAAAAATAATAACAAATAAAACGACAATTAAGGCCAGAGCTAATTACAATTAAAAAAGGTAAAAAATAGATGACGGTATAGGGGTCACCACCATGGAGAGGAGCGAACTTGACCTTTTCATTGACTTTGTAGGCTCCTTTCACCCCTCCATTAAATTCACATCTCTTATCTCTGAAACCTCAGTCAACTTCTTGGACATCACAGTCACCCTTCACACTGACAGCCTACTCACCTCCGCCTACTTTAAGCCTACTGACAGCCACAGCTATCTACTCTACTCCTCCTCCCACCCTCAATCCTGTAAAGACTCTATTCCTTTTTCTCAATTACTTCGTCTTCGTCGACTTTGTCAGTCGGAGGAGGACTTTTGGGACAAAGCACTTGAGATGATAGACTATTTCCGGTGTAGGTCTTACCCGGAGACAGTACTTTCATCAGCCCTTCAAAGGGTTAAGAAGATAACCCGTGCTGATGCATTCAGGCCTCGTCTGAGCGACAATGTTGACAGGACCAAACTTATCATCACTTATCACCCACACAATCTGATAGCTAAACGTGTTTTCCTTAAAAACCGTTCTATATTACTCGCAGACAATGAGACACGTGACATCTTCTCCTCCCCGCCTCTCATTGTTTTTAGACGGGACAAAAATCTGAGAGACCTCCTTGTACACAGTCGTATCAATGCTGCCCCCTCCCACTTCGGGACCAAGCCATGTGGCCGCAGCCGATGCAATACTTGCCCTTTTGTCTTCCAGGCTCAAAACATACATTTCCCTAAGGGTAGTTTTCAGATACGCGGCGGCTTCCTTTGTACTAGCCGCAATGTTATCTACGCTATTGTTTGCACCCGCTGCCAGATGTCATACATTGGGGAGACAGGACGCAGACTCTCTGACCGATGTACTGAACACCTCCGTAATATTACACAAGATAAACAGTGTCCTGTCTCCAAACACTTCAATAGGGCCGACCACCAGGGCAAGGCGGACTTTTCAATTTGCGCGATTGTGGCCAGCACGAACACACCCAGCCGGGTGAATTTGGAGCACAAGCTTATTCTGACCTATAACACCTTGTACCCACATGGTTTGAATGTCATGTCTCTATTCACTGTTTGAACCTGGCTCCGCCCCTCCACGTCACGACCTATCGCAGTTGACTTATTTCTCCTCTTTTCTTTCCCTCTTCCCTATTTAACCTTTCTCCCACTTACTCTCTGTCACTTATCTTTTGCTGCCCTCTTGGATACTATTTCTGAGCTAAGTGCTATATTATATATTTTTTGATACATTTTTTAATTTTATTCGTGTTTCTGTTTGTTCGCTGATGAAGGCTTCCTGCCGACACGTTCGTTGTTTTGTTGCGTTCCTTTGATCAGGTTTAACCTTACTGTGTTTTACTAATTTCCTTCTAATTACAATTAATAACTTTTTAATTTGTGAACTTCAATTAAATAATAACAGCAAGTGAAATATGATTGAAATTATAAACTTACAGATTTGCTGGTACCGGTACTGTATATCAAAATACAATGAGCACAAAATTGTACGAGGAAATAAAAATCTCTACACACAACAAAGTATAATGACACATAGCATGCCTCGTAATCAAGGAAAGGAAAAATCTCTCCCCTCTCTATCGGTCAGCCCTTTTTATAGGCAGTTTCAGATGATCATTCTGGAAATGGAACACACAGTCTTACTGCTTCCAACATTTTCTAGATTGTTCTATCATGTTCCACAGAAACGGATGATAGTAAACAAAAGTATCATCAAAGGGATATTTTTTCTAGCCGCCCCAACACGGGACCGACTTGAAAGAGGTCATGCACGTGGAAGGCGGGCAAAGTGTGTCTCAAAATACGTCATCCCTTATAACACCTCTAGACAAAATTTCATTTTTCAAAAAAAAAAATGGAATTCTTTTCCATTAAACAAGTACAAGAAAATACATTTCTTCCTTTCAAAAATATTAAACAAGCTTCTTAATAGCTTATAATCAACTACATAATTTTTTTGTGCAGAGAAAATTAATTTCTGGACAAAGTATCAGCAATCAAATTATCTTTGCCTTTGATATGTTTTATGTCCAAATTATATTCTTGTAAGAATAAACTCCATCTTAACAATCTTTGATTTTTGGAGACCATCTTATTCAAAAATGTTAAAGGATTGTGATCAGTAAAAACAAGTACTGAATGTAAGGAACAACTGACATAAAAATCAAATTGTTGTAGAGCAAGAATTAATCCTAAACATTCTTTTTCTACAGTGGAATAATTTTTCTGATGGGAGTTAAATTTCTTTGAAAAATAACAAACAGGATGATCTACACTGTGG
Organism: Omphiscola glabra; assembly: GCA_964017045.1. NCBI lineage: Eukaryota > Metazoa > Mollusca > Gastropoda > Lymnaeidae > Omphiscola > Omphiscola glabra. Next base: position 86,004,214 of record OZ024794.1, on the reverse strand, counting down.
TCATCTTCTTGAAAAAGAACTGCACCAATGCCAACATCACTGGCATCTACAGCTAATTTAAACTGTTTGTTAAAGTCTGGTGCAATGAGAACAGGAGCATTAGCTAGTATTCTTTTAATGTTTTCGAATGCTTCCTGACAGGCATCTGACCAATGAAATTTTGCATTTTTCTTTAAGGGGAGGTGTGGGTGAAAAATCTAAAATTTTTGTTTAGCTTCGTATGGGAATTTTTTTATCTACACCATATTGGGTATTGTAAATGAGGTAGAAAACAGGTTTTAAAAAAAAAAAAATTCCATTGGTTGCCTTTGTAACCCATAAAAACCTCCGCAATTTCAATTTTGTTAGTGTTTTTCAAAACACTAAGGCTTTTACAAATATTAAGTTATTGCTATCAGATTTTAAACATAGATTATTTAACCTATAATAAATCTTTGTATAACAGGACTTTTTGATGTAATAACTAGTTATAAATCAACAGGGTCACAAATTGTGCCCCCATTTTTTTTTCAAAAAATTGGGGTGTGGGTGAATTCTTTTTGAAATATTTCCTTTTCTAAGATAGTTATCTTAATTCTAGGTTATTCAAATGTTTAACATTGGTCTATAAACATACTGTGAAAATTTGGTGAGGTTTGGATAATAAATAAAAAAGTTATAGGAATATTGGTGACCAAAAATATTGAAAACGAGAAAACTGAAATAACGAAGAAAAACGACAAAAACAATGAAAATATCAATGAAAAATAGAATATTTATATTCAGATTGGACTGAAAACTTTTTATTAGCCTATTGTGGACATTTATTATCCTTTTCCAGGTTGTTTTGTCTTTTTTTCCTGACCACTCAACTTTTCCCTGCGATTGATGTATTATTATCTATTATTCTGTTTTTGTCGAAAAAATAATAATTTGCTCATTTTGAAGAATTTCAGCTTTATAAAAGTCTTCAAAACCATAAAATTAAGTTATGTCAAAATGCAATTTCCAAATAGTTATTTGGCATTGTCAATGTATCCTGAAAATGAACCTCTTGGTCTTGTAGAAAAATTGTAAGTTCTGTAAGTACAAACGACGGAATGAATATTGACATTCGAAAAATTTTCTGATTTCTACACAACTTTTGAATCACTTGAGTTGCAACAGGTATTTTCTCAACAGCTTATTAACAGTTTTTTTTATGTGAGCCAGAAAACTCATGAGTGATCACTCCATTGAAAAAAACTTATTAATTACTGTGTCAAATTTTAACACTAATCATGTTGCAAATCACATTGCATAGAGATACAATGTTGAAACAAGGTTATTATTGATGTGTTCCTTTCAACTGCAGTCTTATTCTTTTTGTCCTTGAATAACATATAATGAGCCTTGTGAATTAATCTGTGTTAGTCTTCTCTTGCATCCTCTGCCTGAGTTTACTATTATTTCGATGTATCGAAAGTATGTTGCGACGAGGAATCTGTAACAAATGGAACACATACTTAGGGCATACTTATTTCTTTTTTCATGTAGAAATTGTCATTTGGGCTAAATGGGCCAAGGCACAACAGATCAGTGTAGTTTATCAACAGCAAATATAATGCATGTTGTATTCCATTGAGATCCGCTAACTCATTGCGCGTCTCCTCAATCATTCCTGAAAACAATAAACTTGTAGTTAGATATTTTTTTATTAAAAGCTTCTCAACAATAAAATATAAGGCTAAGGACATTAATGAATGATAGGTCGTACTTGTTGACAAGTATTTCAAGCAAATTTTGTTAGAATTTTAGGGCTTCAGAATAAAATAAAACAAAATGTCATGTGTGTGACGCGATAAGAAAAATAAGAAATGTAAAATATTACTATTATATTATATCAATAGTCAATAGCTATACTATAAATATAGTACAATGTAGTTCAAATATCACATTTACTAAATTAATAAATTGTTTATTAGTCTACTGTAACTATCACTAAGCTAACAGTAACAGTGTTTACTAAAAATAATAAAAGTATAAGCCTTTGTTTGTTCAAACATTGTAAAATAGTGAGTATACGCTTAGCCTTAGGACTAATTGAAAGCGTATATTAAAATTGAATCTAAGTGACAAAACGACTTACCATTATTATTGAATTTATTGGGATGGCATTTTCTATCTTCTTCCTGCTAGTGAAGTAGCGTAGAGGTGCTTGAAGTGACTACGATCCGAGTAGGACTAGTACTAGGACTCTTTAGTTTAGTAGCTTAGTGTACTCAGTCTTAGTCTTCTCCGAAATAGAAGTATAATTAATTGTGTTTTTCATGGCAATTAATCACAGCCAAATCATTTTGTTTGGTTATTTACTTATTTAGTGTTTTTTTAACCTCCTCAAATGTTTTTATTTGCGACAAATGACCATCGACATTGCTAGGCCTCACGAAATTAGCAACGATTTGTTTATACCGGAAGTATTTATTACAAACTGAGTTCCTACACAGGGACCAATCAAAATGGTTATTTTAATCAAAGGTCAGGGCTAGATCACGTGATACACGAAGAATGTCAGGAAAATACCCAATTTTGCGAGATTTTATCGCCGATTGAATGCTTCGGTTGCTTTCGTAATTTTCTTTGTGACGAAACGTTGAGTTTATCTAAAACCGGAAATCACCAACTTTCCAACCATACCAAATACGTTGGGATTGGGCGGTTCGAAATAATCATAACAAAGCGGTAAAAACACTAAACAATCGGACAATTTTGACATTTTTATGATTGATAGGGTCAGGAAAATTGTAATTTATTATATTTTACAACTTACTTTTGTAAAAACAAATATAAAATTTCAATAAAGAAATGGTTAATAAAACCAAATAAACAATAATATTTTTTTTTTCAAAATTTGACATTTTCGTCCATTTCTCACCCGCACCTCCCCTTAACATATTACTTAGGGGAGAAGCAATAACTGAGAAATTTTTGCAAAATTTTCTATAGTAACCTGCCATTCCCAAAAATCTCATTAATTGTTTTCTAGTAGTGGGTGGTGGAAGTGCTGCAATGACATTTATCTTAGCTTGAACAGGTTTTACATGACCTTGACCCACTATGTGACCTAAATATTCCACAGTTGCATGACAAAATTCACACTTATTTAAATTTACAGTTACATTTGCCTGCAAGAATTTTGTAAATAGAGATTAATTGATTTACATGTTTGGAAAAATCTTGACTGTAAATAATTACATCATCAATATAGGCGCTGCAATTTTCCTGGTCAGCAATAATGTTGTTAACTAGACGTTGGAATGTAGCTGGGGCATTTTTCATTCCAAACGACATTACTTTATATTGGTATAAACCATCTGGAGTACAAAAAGCAGAGACTTCTTTTGCTCTGTCAGTTAGAGGAACCTGCCAATAACCTGATAGTAGGTCTATCTTGGTTACATATTTTGCATCGCCTATTCGATCTATAAGATCGTCTATCCTTGGAATCGGAAAGGAATCAGACTTTGTAACTGAATTCACTTTCCTGAAATCAGTGCAAAACCTGTAACTTTTGTCAGGCTTTGGGACTAAAATACATGGAGAACTCCAGTTACTAGAGCTTGGTTCAATTATATCATTTTCAAGCATGTATTTTATTTCAGATCGGATTACTTCAAGTTTTTCCGGATTGACCCTATAGGGGTGTTGATTGACCGGAACTGCATTGCCAATGTCAACATCATGTACAGCAATGTTGTTTTTATTAGGGACATCAGGAAAAAGTGAAACAAAATCTGCAATAACAGACTTGATAACATTTTTTTCCGACAATGACAAATGTCCAAGTTTCTGATCAATATTGGCCAGTATTTCTGAATTTTTAAGTTTGTAATGACCAACTTTTTCTGGGACACTGTCAAATATTTCAGTAACATTTACTTTAGGTACTGAAGTTACAGTTGAGATTGTGTTAACATTAGTTTCTGAGGATGGACAATTGTCATCACATTTTCTTTCTACATATTCTTTTAACATGTTAATGTGACATAACTGTTTCTTTCTTTTACGATCTGGTGTTAACACAATGTAATTTAAGTCATTAAGTTTGGACTCAACTACATAAGGACCAAAATATCTAGCTTGTAGTGCCTGTCCTGGTATTGGCAAAAGTACAAGCACTTTGTCCCCTGAAGCAAACTGTCTGAATTTGGACTTTTTGTCATACCAAACTTTCATTTTGGATTGAGAATCCTTCAAATGTGACTTAGCCAAATTAACGGCGTTAAAAAGTTTAGTTTTAAACTTTAGGACATAGTCCAAAAGTCCTTCAGTGGGTGTCGATGACATCCACGTGTCTTTTAAAAGTTTAAGGGGGCCTCGAACCGTATGGCCAAACACCAGTTCGAAGGGGCTGAATCCAAGTGATTCTTGAACTGCTTCTCTTGCGGCGAACAGTAGCATGTTGATCCCTTCATCCCATTCTTTTTCTTGTTCTAGGCAGTACGTTCTCATCATGTTCTTTAATGTCTGATGGAATCGCTCAAGTGCTCCCTGCGACTCAGGATGATACGCACTCGACAAGCAGTGTTCGATACCCAATTGGTTCATCACTTGTTTGAATAGTCCAGCCTTGAAGTTGGTTCCTTGGTCAGACTGTACAGACTTCGGAAGACCAAACAATGTAAAAAACTTCGTCAGGGCTTTGACGATGTTCGGAGTCTTCATATTGCGAAGAGGAATAGCTTCTGGGAACCTTGTTGATGCACACATGATTGTCAGCAAATATTGGTGACCTGATTTTGTCTTTGGCAGAGGCCCAACGCAGTCTATTATGACGCGACTGAAAGGTTCTTCAAACGCTGGAATGGGTTGAAGAGGAGCTGCTGGTATCTTCTGATTTGGTTTCCCTACCACTTGACAAGTATGACATGATCTGCAGTAGTCCACCACATCTTTCTTGATTTTGGGCCAAAAGAAGTGTGACGTGATTTTATGATATGTTTTGTTCACTCCCAAATGGCCTGAAAGTGGTGAATCATGGGCTAAGTTGAGGACTTCGTTCCTGAAAAGTGCAGGAACTACAATCTGGTGAAAAATCCTCCATTCTTCATCAGCCTTGGCATCTGGAGGTCGCCATTTCCTCATAAGCATGTCATTTTGTAAAAAATAACAAACAGGTAATTGCTCAGCTTCTTCTTCGGTCATAGCGTTCTCTCGAAGTTTAATGATTTCTGGATCATTCTTCTGCTCTTCAATGAGCTGTGTTCGAGTTGGTGTTTTGTGATCCTTTGATTCTTCATTCAGTTGGGCAAAAAGGTCGTTCCCAGATCAATTTCAGATTGAATTTTATTACTTTTTGGTGAACTCTCTTCTTTGGAGATCTTCAAACCCATTGCCCTGGTAACAGCGCATGCTGTATATATTTCTGGATCTTCTTCTGGAGATTCAATGAGACAGGGTTCTTGCGTTACGATGGGTTCGGCTATCACCTTCCCACCAGCTAAGTCGTTGCCTAGCAACAACGAGATGCCGTCCAATGGTAATGTTGGTCGGACACCTACAACCACAGGTCCGGACACTAGGTCTGATTTGAGTTGGATGAGATGTAGAGGTACATCAATACATCCTAGTTCTACGCCTTTCAACAGTATGTTGCTTCCAGTAGCAGTTGGTGCAGATAAGGGAAGTATACCCTCTATTAATAAGGACTGTGAAGCACCTGTATCTCTTAGGATTTTGATTGGTCGTAGACTGGAAAGATCACCTGGCAGTGATACAAATCCTTCCGATATGAAAGGCATGAAGTCTTGTATGACATCAGTGTTTTCTGATGTGGAATTTTGGACCTTGGTAGAAAAACTCTTGTTGGAGTCTTGAGAACATTCGGCTAGGGTAGAGGAAGTAAAACTCTGTGTAGAGTCGTCAAAACTTGCACTCAAGTCCTCAGTAAGACGCCCTCTGGAGGTAGACCTCTTCTCGGAACAAAAGGATCTTGGCGACAAGCTCATAAAACTCGCAGTCGATGCAGGAACTTGGCTGGAGTCCGTAAAACTAGCCTTATTGTTCATATTGAAACTCTTTGATGAGTTGTGACAAACCTCTTTGAAGTTTGTATGGACATCTGGAGAGCCAAAACTTTTGACTTTTGAAAATGTGTTTCCAGATGTATGACGAGACGTACAAGCGGAGACTTTGTGTGGTGTACCAGGATGTGTGGTCTTCTCAGTTTTCTTCTTGAGTTTCCAACACTCATCCCTCGTATGTCCTTCCTTTTTACAGTAGGCACATGTTTCTTTTGCACTCGTTTCTTTTGTACCGGGCTTATGTGGTTTTTGCGGAGGTTTGCTGTAAGTCGATGTTGTTGCCTTGTTTTGCCTGTCTTTTCTGGTGTCAAATGGGTTCTTTGAGAGTTGATGTGAGGTGGTGAAGTCATCAGCTAACACTGCTGCCGTATGTGCGTCACCTTCGCCACGGTCTGCAATATGTGTTCGTACTTTTTCACGAACACAATTCTTAAAATCTTCCATCAGAATTAGGTTCTTGAACTTTTTGAAGTCTGTGTCAGTGTTCGTTGCGTGCAGCCATTTATCTAGGAGTCGTTCCTTTTCCCGGAGGAACTCAACGTGAGTTTGGCCATCCCGTTTCCACAGCTCCCTAAACTTTTTACGGTATGCTTCGGGGACACATTCATAAGCCTTAAGTATTAAGGATTTAACAATGTTATAATCCCCACGCTGTTCTGCGTTCAAGGACACAAAACTTCGGCTGCCCTGCCAGTCAGAGCCGGTTGCAGTAAGGTAGACCAAATGTTTTCAGGAATTTTAAAATTTTGGGCAGTTATTTCAAACTGTGCAAAATATTGATCCACCTCTTTTTCTGCAAATTTCGGTATTACTTTTGCAAATTTAATTGCATCGCAACCCTGACCGGCTGGAGCCGTGAGTCTATTTTCCATTGCTCCTAAATTGGCCTTAATTTCCATTTCTTTTAGTTTTATTTTTAGTTCTCTATCTTTTTCTTCTTGCTCTCTTTTTAGCTCTAGCTCCATTTGCTTAAGCTCTCGCTCCATTTGATTAAGCTCTCGTTCTTTTTCTCTCGAGCAACTAGCTCCATTTGTTTGAGCTTTAGTTGGAGCTCCATACTAGGATCATTCGGCTGTGTCACTGAGGCTAGTTCATCCTCAGACAAAATATCTTCATCCACTAAGTGGACGATGATCATATCACGTACTGTCTTTTTTAGCGCCGAATGAGCTACATTAATTCCTAAGTCTTTCGCAATGGAAAATAGCTCCTTTCTCGAACATTTGTCCAATGCCTCTACTGATGGGTTAACAATATCAAACTCCATTTTGACACAGGCAAATTATAACAATGTAAGTTTTATAAATGTTCAAGCTTAGTGAAAACACTTATAAAAAATAGAATTTCAAAAATAAATTGCAACTAGCTCTGTTATTGGTATCGTTAAAAATATGGTATCGTATACTCAATTTAGTCTGAGTAAATTAAAGAAAACAGTGGGTCAAAAATCCTCAAACACTCAATTTATTATTGGTGTAATAATAAATTTATGGATTTAAAACATCCAAGGACGAGTCACCCAATTTATTTGGGGGGCTTGTGAGAAATAAACAATATGGATTCTATATTTACGGAAGAGCCCACAATTTATTGTGGGGCTTCTTTGCCGGACGATGCCCACAATTTATTACGGACCGTTATGGATGGAAAATTTAATCTCTGTTGTTTTGTCTAGGGCTCGTTCTAAAAACAGTCCATAATAAAGGACGATACCAAAGGTTAAAAATAATAACAAATAAAACGACAATTAAGGCCAGAGCTAATTACAATTAATAACTTTTTAATTTGTGAACTTCAATTAAATAATAACAGCAAGTGAAATATGATTGAAATTATAAACTTACAGATTTGCTGGTACCGGTACTGTATATCAAAATACAATGAGCACAAAATTGTACGAGGAAATAAAAATCTCTACACACAACAAAGTATAATGACACATAGCATGCCTCGTAATCAAGGAAAGGAAAAATCTCTCCCCTCTCTATCGGTCAGCCCTTTTTATAGGCAGTTTCAGATGATCATTCTGGAAATGGAACACACAGTCTTACTGCTTCCAACATTTTCTAGATTGTTCTATCATGTTCCACAGAAACGGATGATAGTAAACAAAAGTATCATCAAAGGGATATTTTTTCTAGCCGCCCCAACACGGGACCGACTTGAAAGAGGTCATGCACGTGGAAGGCGGGCAAAGTGTGTCTCAAAATACGTCATCCCTTATAGCACCCTGGTCTTGTAACATCTTGTTGAGTACATTCAGCTCATGTGTAATGTTAACAAGACAAGATCTGAAGGCTAAAACGTGTTAAAAAAATAGACAGGAACAGGCAATATTTATGATGTTGATCTTAAGGAAGATGCTATATGTAGGGAGAATGAATTTTGTTTTTGTTTTATCGTAGCAAAGGCCTTTTTGACTAACCCTTTATGACTAACCGTATTTGACTAAGCCTTTTTGACTAACCGTATTTGACTAACCCTTTTTTATCTAACCCTATTTCACTAACTCTTTGTGACTAACCGTATTTGACTAACCCTTTGTGACTAACCCTATTTGACTAACCATTTTTGACTAACCCTATTTGACTACCCTTTGTGACTAACCCTATTTGGAAAGTGACAAGGTGACAGGCTCGGAATTTTCCTAACTCGTAAACACTAGCGGCAATTATAATAGAGATTCTTTGATACTGTATCCGATTGCTACAATTTACACAATTATGGTTGTGCATTACCCACTGACTTTTTAAACTGTTCTCAAAACGCCCTTTGGACAAGTTTGTCTCAAAAAATGCTATAAAATAAAAACTTTTATTCCGATTTAAAACGGTTTTTACCATTATAATCAGCGTCCAAACCTTTAGTAACATAATACAAATCATAATTAGACTAGTCGGTGAGATTCGACTGAAACCGTCACGGATGGTCACATTATAGATATGAGAATTGGGAAAACACGCGGGCCACATTAACACAAAACTTTGCTGTCTGGTATCGGGCCGCAAAATATCGTCTTGTGGGCCGCAAATGTGAGACCCTTGGCTTGAATGAAGATGGAAACGGTAACAATAGCTGTCTGGCACATTGGGTCGAATTGGGATAGTTGATTTCCGTTTCCTCATAATCATAAAGCCATGCCATCGCTCCTTTGATATTAAATAAAGTTTGAACAGTCTGGCCATTTGACATTTCTGCGAGTTCTTCTTGATATTGCAAATTTTAAATATCAGACAAATCCACTAACAATGGCTGCGTCATCCAAGTTGGAAAATTAATTTGTTTTTAATCACAAAATCTTTCTTCTAAATCAGCTGACACAAATTTTAGATGATCAACGATATCACGTATATCTGTATCAGTCACTTCCCATTTTTTGAGCCTATGAAACTTTTCAAAAAATATTTTACAAACATATTTCTGACATTAAAAAATATATAAGGAAACCAAATATCTTCGCTTTTGCATCGACACGAGTTGTATTAGCTCTGTGAAGCTAGTTATTTAAAACATTTTGTTTTTCAAAGATATCGGCTAAATAACTCCCAAATGCTTTACCATCAACTGTTAACAGGTAGGCCTACTTCATGTCAGGTTTCTCCTTTAAAAAGTCACCAAGAGTATCAGATAGTTCCACACATCTTTTCAAGCAGTTTCCTTTCGAGAGCCACCTTACTTCAGTGTCTCACATGGTCTGCAATACATGGTCTGCAATACATGGTCTGCAATACATGGTCTGCAATACATGGTCTGCAATACATGGTCTGCAATACATGGTCTTTCCAAAGTCAAGAGACAACATTAGTCGATGTCGAGCATTGGGGTGGGGGGGGGGTCAATAATAATTTATTGTTGCGACTGAATGTTATGTTCATTACGCACGGTGTGTGTGTTGAGAATTTTAATTAGTTAGTGAACGCTCTTTCCGCGCTTGACTTGGTGACGTATTTTTATCCTCCTTGTGATGTATCTAGACTGTATTGTGACGTAAGATTTATTCGTCTGACAGTCTGAATGGAAGTTAGGGTGTGTTTAATTTCTGTCTGACAGCGAGCTGCGCTAAATGCATGCATGGTACTTAAATTTTAATTCAACTGCAAAAATTATTAAACATATACATTATATATTTAATAATAAAGGGGACCGAAGTGATTGTAATAACTACCGAGGAATTTCTCTCCTTGGTTTAGTTGGAAAGACCTTTGCCAGTGTTGCCTTAAAACGATTGCAGAGTCTGGCTAACCGCATCTATCCAGAGTCCCAGTGTGGCTTCCGGAGTCGGCGCTCAACTATATACATGATATTCTCGTTACGCAAAATGCAGGAGAAGTGTCGTGAACAGCATATGACTCTTTATATCGCTTTCATTGATCTGACAAAGGCATTCGACTTGGTAAGTCGGAATGGCCTGTTCAGTTTCTTACAAAGAATAGGTTGTCCCCCACGACTGCTCACAATCATACAATTATTTCACAAAAACATGCACAGCACAGTCACATTCAATGGCGCTGTCTCTGAGGCATTCCCAGTCAGCAGCGGAGTAAAACAAGGTTGTGTACTGGCACCAACTCTCTTCTCCATTTTATTCTCGATGCTCCTTCAATTTGCTTTCAAGGACTGTGAAGATGGAGTGTACATACATACCATATCTGATGGTAGGCTGTTCAATATCGCTCGCCTTCGTGCAAAGACTAAAGTAAAAAGGGTACTAATTCGTGAACTACTGTTCGCTGACGATGCCGCCTTAACATCTCACACAGAAGAAGGTCTTCAGCGGAGATAAATATCAGGATCGCAAAAGCAGCAGCAACTATGGCTAAACTGAATAAGCGGGTGTGGAATAATCTCAATCTAACTGAAAAAACAAAGCTAAGTGTCTATCAGGCATGCTTGCTTTATAGTACGCTCCTATATGGCAGTGAAGTGTGGACCACATATACCAGTCTCGAGCGGAAACTCAACAGCTTCCATCAACGATGTCTGCGTCGCATTCTACGCATCCGATGGCAGGACAAGGTGACTAACACAGAGGTCTTGGAACGTTCCAAAATGTGTATTATAGCGTATTCTCCGCTCTTAGCAAGAAGCGCCTTCGCTGGTTAGGCCATGTAAGGAGAATGGAGGAAGGCCGTATTCCAAAGATGCTGTTGTATGGAGAGTTGGCAGAAGGGACAAGACTTATTGGACGGCCTCGCCTGAGATATATGGACGTTTGCAAAAAGAGCATGAAGGAAGCGAACATTGACGTCAACAAATGGGAGATCATTGCCGAACAACGTTCCAGCTGGCGAACGGCAGTGTGCGAAGGAGTGAAAAAGGCAGAAGATGTGCGGAACGAAGCCCTTGAGAACAGCACGGAAGGCCAAAATTTACCAGGAATCATCATTCTCCTGCGTGAAATGCAGACGAGATTGTCATTCCAGGATTGGCCTAGTGAGCTACTCGTCGAAGTGTAGGACTACAATATAGCTACTCCATCGTCTCGTGAAGACGGAAGGATGCCATACACACATTATATATTATTTCAAATTTCCATTAAAACCAGTTAGTGTGGTGGCATCGCCAACGATCCTGTCGGTTATTCAAGAATAAATCATGTTATGGTTGTTAGCACATCGTCTGACAGCATGTATAATACCGTGTTGTTGTAGAAGTTAGCACATCGTTTGACCGCATGTATAACACCGTGTTGTTGCAGAAACAAGATACTACCGGCTTTATCGTGAACTAATGTAGAAATTGTCAAAAAATTAATGGAGTCTACAGAAGCAGTTGTATTTATTAAACCGGATATAGCTGCATAGATTAGGATAGAATGATAATTTTTGCGGTGAATTAAAATTGAAGTACGGCATGTATTTATGGAAATTAAAGCCTGTGTATATAATTAGGCATGAAAGTTAAACTTATTGTGAGAAAGTCCTTGAATTTATTCAATATAAGTACGACGCTTTACAACGTTTGAAAGAATTTGATGGATTACCAATCTATTAGAACAAGGAGTTGACGGTCGACTGAGCAACTGCTTGGATTACATTGTCTTCCCTGAGTCTGTAGGCAACATTGGTTGACTAGAAGAACTTCTCGAAGTACATTTTCGTCCCCAAGTCTGTAGGCAACATTGGTTGACTAGAAGAACTTCTCGAATTACATTGTCTTCCCTGAGTCTGTAGGCAACATTGGTTGACTAGAAGAACTTCTCGAAGTACATTTTCGTCCCCAAGTCTGTAGGCAACATTGGTTGACTAGAAGAACTTCTCGAAGTACATTGTCTTCCCTGAGTCTGTAGGCAACATTGGTTGACTAGAAGAACTTCTCGAAGTACAATGTCTTCCCTATGTCTGTAGGCAACATTGGTTGACTAGAAGAACTTCTCGAAGTACATTGTCTTCAGGGCCGGCCCCAACAATTGCGGGGCCCTACGCGAAACGGATTGCGCGGGGCCCAATCTGGGTAGAGATAAGGATAATAAGTGAAAATTAAGATTTTGTATTAGAAAATAAAGTGCGGGGCCCAATGCGGCCGCATAGGTTGCAGTGGCCTAAGGCCGGCCCTGTTTAAAACACATCTCTTTAAACTCTACTACCCCGACTGATTCCTTATATCTGACCCATAAACGATGTTGCTGGCCGCCGTCTATGGCTTGACATCATATGTAAAACTTCTGGGGTGGGTGGTAAATCTTGTGATAAATCTGTGGAAAACTTTATACCTGGAAATGTTGAAGATGACTACAGGATAAATTGCTTCAACAGAATTGTGGACACTGCAATTCAATCCTTGCAGCCGAGATTTGAATAGCTGAAATCAAACCACAATCTATTTGGGTTTCTTGTCAGCTTCAAGAGCCTTCAGCGTGATGACATACGAAAGTTTACAGCGAGCCTCGAGCAAGCATTGACGTCATTAACAGACCAGTCAGCAGATATATGTGGGGGCGAGAATTAGCAGATGAAATTGAACCTTTAAGGCATATTCTACAAAATACCGCCAAAACTTTGGCTTATCTGTCCACTAATGAAAGATACACTGCTTTCCCAAACTACTTTGTTGCATTCAGAATATTTTTAACAATACCCGTAACTGTGGCATCTGGTGAAAGGAGCTTCTCGCGCCTCAAACTAATCAAGAATTACTTGAGGTCAACAATTCACGAAGGTAGATTGAACAATTTGGCAATTCTTGCTATTGAGCGTGATCTATGTAGGAAACAGAATTTTGATGATATAGGCCTACTGTATGACTTCGCTATACGCAAGGCTTGTAAAGTAAAGTTAATTTGATCGTGATTTTGTACTTAATAAAGAATGAATAAAATGCAAAGACGAATTTATTTTCTAATACAAAATCTTAATTTTCACTTTATCCTTATCCCTACTCAGACTGGGCCCCGCGCAATCCGTTTCGCATAGGGCCCCGCAATTGTTAGGGCCGGCCCTGGTACCTGATGTATATACCCGTGTGTGAGGACATAATCACCATTTTCCCGTATATTTAAATGTGGCCGAGGAATGTATGCTGACCATACTAGCGTACATGTATGTATCATGTCATGTACGTGTATGTATCATGTCATGTACGTGTATGTAGCATATCCTGTACATGTATGTAGCATGTCATTCAAATCTTTAATGAAGAGACACCTTCCGTACTTTCATTTTGCAAAGTCTTTGATTAGGTCAGAATAATCGAGGAACTCGGCGACTTTATGCTAAACTGATATAATCGCTAAGACATTCAACCGATATAATAATAATAATAATAATAAAGTTCCATTGAAAAATCACGCTTCTTCCCCAAAGGTTCGAAGCGCGGTACAAAAACAAAGCTGGGAGATAATAACTAGCTGGAAAAGATGGTAGACAACTTCACCACAGAAGGTGTTTGCGAAATAGATGAGTTTTAAAATTTGTCTTGAAGGACTCCAGCGTCTGGCTGTGTCTGACTCTGAGAGCGTCGGGAAGGGTGTTCCAAATGGTTGTACCAGCAAATGCGAACGTGCGCTTTCCATAAGTCTCAAGTCGAACACGCGGTATCGAGAATTTGCCACTATCGGATGAGCGGAGTTGTCTAGTGGGTACATAAGGCGTCATGAGCGCTTGGAGATAGGACGGCGCCAGGTCATGCAAACAGCGGTAGCACAGAGTTGCAATTTTGTACTCTATGCGAGCGCGGACCGGCAGCCAACGCAGCTCTCTCAGAAGAGTTTTAGCATGGTCGAATTTACTATTACTATAAACGCTAAGCCATTCAATCGATATAAACGCTAAGCCATTCAATCGATATAAACGCTAAGCCATTCAATCGATCTTGCGTCCTGCTTGTTCGCAAGTCACTCGAAATATGTGGACTTGCAAGTTGTAGACTACAAAAAAAAAAAAAAAAGTTCTCCGCGGGGTCCCCTTCACTGTGGGGCCCTAGGCGGTCACCCAGTTTTCCTAAGAACTACTCTGGTGTCGGGGGGTGGGGGAGGGGTGCTGGAAGGTAAAGAAAAATCATGTTTATAGTTAAAGTAATTATAGTTAGAGTATTTATAGTTATAGTTATAGTAATTATAGTTGGAGTAATTATAGTTAGAGTAATTATAGCAGTCAAATTTGCACCAAAAGGAAATAACGTGTAGTGTCCGTTGACCTCATGTTTGCCCACCACAAATGTTCTGCAAATATCTTAGTGTTCGTAAGGACAATGACCTACTTTTTCCCTTTATCTATTGATCTTTTGCACGAAAAAATTGAACACATGTTCAAATACTGGTACTGTAGTATTTATAATAGGGCTAAAGCAGGGGGTCGGCAACCTTTTGGTAGTGACGGGCTTCTAAAAAAATATGTTAAAATATTTTGGGATCCGCAGGTAATATAAATTAGTTATGGTTAGGGTTATATAAATTAGTATTAAGAAAAAATTAAATAAAAGAAGCGCAACACTTGGATGATCTGAAGGCATCAGTACGGGTAATATTTTTACCATTTAAGGGTGGTTGAAAGTACTGTCTCCGGGTAGGACCTACATCGGAAAGGAAAGAGTCGATCATCTCATGTGCTTTGTCCCAAAAGTCATCCTCCATCAAGCTGTATGCGGCGGCACAGTGAAGAGCTGTATGCTGCTGCACAGTGAAGAGCTGTATGCGGCGGCACAGTGAAGAGCTGTATGCGGCGGCACAGTGAAGAGCTGTATGCTGCTGCACAGTGAAGAGCTGTATGCGGCGGCACAGTGAAGAGCTGTATGCGGCGGCACAGTGAAGAGCTGTATGCGGCGGCACAGTGAAGAGCTGTATGCGGCGGCACAGTGAAGAGCTGTATGCGGCGGCACAGTGAAGAGCTGTATGCGGCGGCACAGTGAAGAGCTGTATGCGGCCCCACTGGGGTTGCCGACACTTGGCTACCGGCTGAGGATTGCATCACCAACCAACTATGCTGAGGCCGTTGGCAGACAGCCAAGCTGGGACACAGAGAAGAGTTGTCCCACTTGATCGGGATTTCCATACTAAGGCTAGGATGTCATTTAGTTTAGGATAGTGATATCATTTACTTACCAAAACCAGCCAATTCACTGAACCCACCCAGCGACAAGGAACCTATTGACTCATTCATCAAGTGGGTTATTACAATTGATAACTTTATATCTAAGATGGATTTTTAAATTTTCATTCGTTATACTATAACTTTAGACCAACCCAACCGTTATCTTTATATAAATAGTGGAATAAGAAATGTTTAGGATTGAAAAAAGACTAGATAATTGTATATCCTTCTTCTTCTTTTATATTTTGAGGGCCTGCTATCAATGTATTGATACCAGTGGCGCAGCGAGGGGGGCATCATGCCCCGGGCGCAACTCACAAAGGGGCGCCAAATGGTATATTTTACATAGTATATTGTATGGTTTTCCAATGGGAGGCGCTAAAAATGTATTGTGATCCGGGCGCGAGTTAAGCTCGCTACGCCACTGATTGATACATTGCTTGCCCAGTTTTTGAACTTAAAATAAAAATTATGGAGAGTGGAAAAAAACACGAATTTAATGAATTAATCTTGATATGAATGGCCAGATAATAACTGGGGTGTGTATGATGTGAAGCATTTGCTATTTACAAGGGTTACAAAACTGCAAAGACAAAAGTCCCCCCATTTTATACTAGGGTGGTTATTTTCTGTCATCTGTAAAGATAAAATACAATTATTATGTTCAAATAAACCTCTTTATTGCATATTAGCATTTTATTGTTACAAAAAATCTGAAGATTTCAAACATGTGAAAGTAAAATATATTTTATGTGTAGGGAATAAAAGATATTTTACTTTCACATGTTTGAAATCTTCAGATTTTTTTGTAACAATAAAATGCTAATATGCAATAAAGAGGTTTATTTGAACATAATAATTGTATTTTATCTTTACAGATGTCAGAAAATACTGATGGATATGTGGAAATGAGTGAAACAAAGTTTGATTAAACCTGAAAAAAGAACGAATGCGTCGGCAAGAAGCCTTCATCGGCGAACAAATGGTAAAACAGAATTTAATAAAAATAAGAACTTAGCTTAAAAGTATTATCCGAGAGGACAGCAAAATAATTGGGACAGAAAATAAGTGGGGCAGAAAATAAGTGGGACAGAAAATAAATGGGACAGAAAATAAGTGGGACAGAAAATAAGTGGGACAGAAAATAAGTGGGACAGAAAATAAGTGGGACAGAAAATAAGTGGGACAGAAAATTCGTATTGAGAGAGTAAATAAAGGCTAAAAAGAAAAGAGAACAGAATAAGTCCACTGGGATTTGTCGTAACGACGAGGGGCGGAGAAAAGGATTAACAGGTGAATGAAAATATGGCATTCATGCTATGTGGTGTTAAGATTCCATAAGTCAGCTTGTTTTCCAAAGTCACCCGGCTGGGTGTATTTGTGCTGGTCACGATCGCACTAAATGTATAATCTGCAGTCATCTTGTGGTCTTTTATATTGAAGTGTTTAGAGACGGGAAACTGTTTATCTTTCGTAATATTAAGGAGGTGTTCAGTACATCTGTCTGAGAGTTGGCGTCCTGTCACTCCTACGTATGACATCTGGCGTAGACAACATTGCGGCTATTACAAAGGAAATCGTCCATTCTCTGAAAACGCACTTAGGGAAGGGAATGGTTAGGGTTAGGGTTAGGGAAGGGAATGTGATGAATGTAGGCGACAAAAGGGCAAGTGTTGCAACGGATGTGTCCATGGCTTGGTCCCAAAGTGGGAGGGGTGGTGTAGATGCGACTTCGCACAAAGGAGGTCTCGTAGATTTTTAGCACTTCTGATAACAATGAGAGGCGGGGTAGAGAAAATGTGGTGTGTGTTGGGGTGGACGAGGAGAATGGCACGGGTTTTAATGAAATACGGTTGGAAATTAGATTGTCAGGATCATAAGTGCGAATAAGTTTGGTCAACATTGTCGCCCTCGGCGTGACCTGAAGGCATCAGTACGGTAATACTGGGATGACCTGAAGGCATCAGTACGGTAATACTGGGATGACCTGAAGGCATCAGTACGGTAATACTGGGATGACCTGAAGGCATCAGTACGGTAATACAGGGATGACCTGAAGGCATCAGTACGGTAATACTGGGATGACCTGAAGGCATCAGTACGGTAATACTGGGATGACCTGAAGGCATCAGTACGGTAACACTTGGATGATCTGAAGGCATCAGTACGGGTAATATTTTTACCATTTAAGGGTGGTTGAAAGTACTGTCTCCGGGTAGGACCTACATCGGAAAGGAAAGAGTCGATCATCTCATGTGCTTTGTCCCAAAAGTCATCCTCCGACTGCCAAAGTCGACGAAGACGAAATAATTGAGAAAAGGGAATTTAGTCTTCGGGTGGGGGAAAGTGTATAGTAAATAGCTGTGGCTGTCAGTAGGTTAATGTAGGGGGTGAGTAGGATGTCAGTAAGTTAATGTAGAGGGGGTGAGTAGGATGTCAGTAGGTTTAATGTAGATGGGTGAGTAGGATGTCAGTAGGTTTAATGTAGAGGGGGTGAGTAGGATGTCAGTAGGTTTAATGTAGATGGGTGAGTAGGTTGTCAATAGGTTAATGTAGAGGGGGTGAGTAGGATGTCAATAGGTTTAATGTAGAGGGGGTGAGTAGGATGTCAGTAGGTTTAATGTAGATGGGTGAGTAGGTTGTCAATAGGTTAATGTAGAGGGGGTGAGTAGGATGTCAATAGGTTTAATGTAGAGGGGTGAGTAGGATGTCAGTAGGTTAATGTAGAGGGGGTGAGTAGGATGTCAGTAGGTTTAATGTAGAGGGGAGTGAGTAGGATGTCAGTAGGTTAATGTAGAGGGGGTGAGTAGGATGTCAGTAAGTTAATGTAGAGGGGGTGAGTAGGATGTCAGTAGGTTTAATGTAGAGAGGAGTGAGTAGGATGTCAGTAGGTTAATGTAGAGGGGGGTGACTAGCATGTCAGTAGGTTTAATGTAGAGGGGGTGACTAGGATGTCAGTAGGTTTAATGTAGAGGGGGGTGAGTAGGATGTCAGTAGGTTTAATGTAGAGGGGGTGACTAGGATGTCAGTAGGTTTAATGTAGAGGGGAGTGAGTAGGATGTCAGTAGGTTTAATGTAGAGGAGAGTGAGTAGGATGTCAGTAGGTTTAATGTAGAGGGGGTGACTAGGATGTCAGTAGGTTTAATGTAGAGGGGGTGAGTAGGATGTCAGTAGGTTTAATGTAGAGGGGGGTGAGTAGGATGTCAGTAGGTTTAATGTAGAGGGGTGAGTAGGATGTCAGTAGGTGTAATGTAGAGGAGGTGAGTAGGATGTCAGTAGGTTTAATGTAGAGGGGTGAGTAGGATGTCAGTATGTTTAATGTAGAGGGGGTGAGTAGGATGTCAGTAGGTTTAATGTAGAGGGGGTGAGTAGGATGTCAGTAGGTTTAATGTAGAGGGGAGTGAGTAGGATGTCAGTAGGTTAATGTAGAGGGGGTAAGTATGATGTCAGTAGGTTAATGTAGAGGGGGTGAGTAGGATGTCAGTAGGTTAATGTAGAGGGGGTGAGTAGGTTGTCAGTAGGTTTAATATAGAGGGGTGTGACTGGGATGTTTTTGTGAAGGGTAACCGTAATGTCCAAAAAGTTGACTGAGGTCTCTGAGACAAGAGATGTGAAGTAAATGGAGGGGTGAAAAGAGCCTGCAAAGTTATGTGTAAAGTTCACTCCTCTCCACAGTGGTGACCCTATTACCACATTTAGTGTAACCTTTTGTAGAATTCAAAGATGCGTCCAGTGCAGTTGCTTTCGACCATGTGTTCGAAATGTCCCACGAACAAACATGCGTAGTAGGGTCCCATTTTAGTCCCCATAGCAACACAACTGATTTGGTCGAAGATTTGGCCGCCAAACTCAAACGAATTGAGGGTGAGAACTAGTTCAGCCAACTGGAGGAGGGTGTTGATGGGATAGATGGGTGAGGTTTACTCTCGAGAAAGAATATGGATTTTTATGGAATATGGATATGTGGTTGGACTGACAGCTGGAATGATGCGTATTCAGGTTATGTATGGCACCAGATGCATTATAAATTACTATAATGCCTCATTTGCGTGCTGCTAGATGACCCCCCCCCCCCCAAAAAAAAAAAAAAAAACCCAAAAAAAAAACCCCAACTCCCGACCTCATGTATAATCCAAACTGTTCCCCTAAATATTTGAATGTATAAAAAAATATGCTCGGACACCATCTACCCGCCTCCTTTATAGTGTTTCTCTCTGACAATTGACTCAAAAAAAAAAAAGGGGGGGGGGGGATTCCGATTTTCGGATGTGTAGTGCCAATGACCAGATGCTTAGCTAACGTGGGCAAGGGGGGCAGATGTCTCTGGGCGCCAGACTGGCAGCTCGCAAAAAAAAGGGCTTTCGTGGTACTAAATGGATGAAAATAATGGGTTGCAGGGTTAAGGGGGGGGGGGGATGAATCTTGTCCCCTGGCACCAAACACTCCAGCTACGCCTAGAAAGGGGGGCAGATGGGATGGTTTGCCCAGGTAGCACTTTTTAATTATATGGAGGACGGCATTTTCGGACACATGCAGAATTTGGATCGTGAAAGGGAGCAAGGCCGTTCGTGATGGGGCATTTCAGACGTTCGGGTAGGAAGCGCCAAAATTATCCACAATTACGATCAGGAACACCTTTAACTCCGCCCAGTCCAAAACGAAATACATTTATTTCAGTTGTGGCACCCTTGAAGGTCTGCTTTTTTCCTAAAATTAATATCGCCCCATATAAGTTTATAGTACCCAGAACATTTGTGCACCTACCTGAATTTAGTTTTGCAACGTTCTACACATAATCAGAGGGTGACGGGAGAGATAGGAGGGTGACGGGAGAGATAGGAGGGCGAACGGGAGAAATAAGAGGGTGACGGGAGAAATAGGAGGGCGAACGGGAGAGATAGGAGGGCGAACGGGAGAGATAGGAGGGTGACGGGAGAGATAGGAGGGTGACGGGAGAGATAGGAGGGTGACGGGTGAGATAGGAGGGTGACGGGAGAGATAGGAGGGTGACGGGAGAGATGCTAGTTAAAAATATAGGTGTCACTTGACCTAAGAGCCATCGTGTGTGACCTTCAACTCATACGGCTGCAGGGGCCTCGGATAGTTTAGGGGCTTTAAGTTGTGATGTGGACACTTCTTTAATTATCTGCTTTGACATATATTTTATTTTCCTTTAATTTTGTATATTTAATTGGACTACACATAGTTGGACCATTACGTGGACTAAATAAGAGTCTAGGGCAGCGGTTCTCAACTTGTGGGTCACGACCCCTTTGGGGGTCGAATGACCATTCCCAGGGTCGCCTAATACCATTGGAAAACACATATACTAACAGTTATAAAGTAGCAACGAAAATAATTTTGTGGTTGGGGGTCTCCACAGCATGATGGACTCTAATAAAGGGTCGCGGCATTAGAAGAGTTGAGAACCACTGGTCTAGGGGGTAAAACACTGCTGAGGCAAAGAGAGGTCCCACATGGGCGGCACAACTGTAATGAATTTAGTTAATTGTGGACGAAAGGGACGGCCAGTCATTCCACACTCCCCCTTTCACGATAAAAACTCTACAATTTGCCAAATATGCCGGTCTTCCATAAAAAGAAAAATAAGGCGCCCCCCCCCCCCCCCCCCCGGGCCCGGATTGAAAAATCAAGTTTTAATATTTTTTAATTTCCGAGAATATGACGTCATTGACATTATGACGTCAGTGACATTATGACTTCAGTGACGTTATTTGACAGGTTCTGGCTTATGGCGACAATTTGTTACAATTTGGGACTCGCTAAAAGAAACGATAAAAATACAAGAACATTAACTCTAAAAGTTTGAACCTGGGTTTTTTTGTGATGGGAGGATTTCCCGGGAAGTCGTTTGTTTACTAAAAATTGAGCTGGATTCCCGGTAAGAACCCTTAATTTTGAGGTACCGGTAATTCATGTTTCTAAATGTGTTTTCTCTTTTATCCCCTCAAATTCTTAAGATAAATTGACGTTAGCTGATTGGACGAAGGCCTACTGTTTAGGTTGAGTACTTAAAGAACTGAAGTTCGCGAATCATTTTCAGCTAAAATGCTAAATGACATTGCCATTAAATCTCTTCACTGGCAACGATGACAATATATTTAGCATCGATTATAGATGCCATACTAGGTCTATATATGACTAATGAATATAAGATTATAGATGCCATACTAGGTCTATATATGACTAATAATAAATATAAGATTATAGATGCCATACTAGGTCTATAAAGGACTAATGAATATAAGATTATAGATGCCATACTAGGTCTATAAAGGACTAATGAATATAAGATTATAGATGCCATACTAGGTCTATAAAGGACTAATGAATATAAGATTATAGATGCCATACTAGGTCTATAAAGGACTAATGAATATAAGATTATAGATGCCATACTAGGTCTATAAAGGACTAATGAATATAAGATTATAGATACCATACTAGGTCTATAAAGGACTAATGAATATAAGATTATAGATACCATACTAGGTCTATAAAGGACTAATGAATATAAGATTATAGATGCCATACTAGGTCTATAAAGGACTAATGAATATAAGATTATAGATGCCATACTAGGTCTATAAAGGACGAATGAATATAAGATTATAGATGCTAGACTAGGTCTATATATGACTAATGAATATAAGATTATAGATGCCATACTAGGTCTATAAAGGACTAGTGAATATAAGATTATTGAAAGTGATTCACTCAGCTATATATAGTTTAAGTTAAATAACAATAAGTTAATTCTTTGTTTTCTTAGTCTTTATAAAAATGCCAATTTTTGTACGATATAATAAATATGGTTGAAATAACCAAAGTCATTTTCACTAATATTAAAGTTACACTAAAATTATTGTACACAACAAAAACAAGGCTGTTATCTCCACACAGCCACATGTAGAAAAACAAGGCTATTATCTCCACACAGCCACATGTAGACTAATTCAGTACAAGGTTTCAAGTGTTCTTTATTAAAGCGAGGCAAACTAACTGGAAACACCCAATGTTGCAGCACACTGAGTGGCGTGGTTTGACATTGTGCCACCATTGTCGGTTTTGAGAATGCCACCCCCTCCAAAAACAGTACATATGAATATTTATAGTGCCATTTAGTACAGTAAAACCTGGAAATAACGACAATTGAAATAGGGCTGTCCCTGGGATATACGCTAAATTGTTCCGGCAGGAAGTAATTTTTGAACACTTGCTGGACATGTAAACAACACCACACATGAAACATGCTGAACATCTTAACAACACCACACATGAAACATGCTGAACATCTTAACAACACTGTCAAATAATCTTTGGTCCGAAAGAATATACTCGTTGTCTAGGCCTTGTTGGTACATGATATTACTTCACAATAATTTTCTCCCTCTCTTTGACATGAAGAGACAACACGGTTCAGAGTACACTATAATACTTTATTACATAATCACGAATCCACTTGGACATCGGTGAATGTATACATGTAAAAGAACTCGATATTCACAGGCTTGCACTCAAACTTCAGCTATCCAACGTCCATCCATTTGAGAACGAATAAAATACATCAGCTCTCGAAACAAGTTATCTCCCTCAGTCATGATCGTTCACTCTCCAAGTTCGTGAACATAACAGCCCCGCTCTCGAACATAATAATCTCTCTCTCGACATGAACAGTTAATCCCCCCTTTTATACCTTAAACATCTCACAAGTCATTCACCCGTCCGTGACGTGACAATCGTTCACCTCGCTCACATATCTCATTTCTCCCAAATCAACCCACACACACTACCACTGATTCCATGACCTTAACAACACCACACATGAAACATGCTGAACATCTTAACAACATCACACAAATTTTACTTCGGGCCCAAAGGTTTCAGTTATTTCCAGGTTTCCTTGTATATAGAAAAGTGCCGCTATGCCACATTAATCGGCGAGTGATGCATTGACCTCTATTGTGTCACCCAACTTTGGTAGATGGGTCACTGAACTGACCTCATATGTGTCACTCAACTCTGTGAGGTGGGTCACTGAACTGACATCATATGTGTCACTCAACTCTGTGAGGTGGGTCACTGAACTGACATCATATGTGTCACCCAACTCTGTGAGGTGGGTCACTGAACTGACCTCATATGTGTCACCCAACTCTGTGAGGTGGGCCATTGAACTGACCTCATATGTGTCACCCAACTCTGTGAGGTGGGCCATTGAACTGACCTCATATGTGTCACCCAACTCTGTGAGGTGGGCCACTGAACTGACCTCATATGTGTCACCCAACTCTGTGAGGTGGGTCATTGAACTGACCTCATATGTGTCACCCAACTCTGTGAGGTGGGCCATTGAACTGAACTCATATGTGTCACCCAGCTCTGTGAGGTGGGCCATTGAACTGACCTCATATGTGTCACCCAACTCTGTGAGGTGGGTCATTGAACTGCCCTCATATGTGTCACCCAACTCTGTGAGGTGGGTCACTGAACTGACATCATATGTGTCACCATACTCTGTGAGGTAGGTCACTGAAATGCCCTCATATGTGTCACCCAACTCTGTGAGGTGGGCCATTGAAATGCCTTCATATGTGTCACCCAACTCTGTGAGGTGGGCCATTGAAATGCCCTCACTGTGCTGCAACGGATGGTAGGTGGGCTACTGTGCTGCAACGGATGGTAGGTGGGCTACTGTGCTGCAACGGATGGTAGGTGGGCTACTGTGCTGCAACGGATGGTAGGTGGGCTACTGTGTTGCAACGGATGGTAGGTGGGCTACTGTGTTGCAACGGATGGTGGGTGGGCTACTGGTTGCAACGGATGGTAGGTGGGTTACTGAACTGACCACTGAACTGCGGTGGCGAAATGAACCGCCAGCAAAATAGCCATGTGGGTCAAGATTTAAAAATACATAAACGTTAGAATCGTAAGCAGTGGCGTCACTAGCGGGTTCGGAGGGGGGCTGTGTGTGGAATGCAGCACCCGGTGACAACATTAAAAAAGAAAAATTAAACAGAGGTCCCTCGATAGACATGTCATAACTGATCGAAGTTAAATACATGGGTAGAGTCCACCAGAATAGGTTTTCACTAGAGCTGGTTGTCACCAGAGAAGGTTGTCATTAGAGCTGGTTGTCACCAGAGAAGGTTGTCACTAGAGCTGGTGGTAACCAGAGATTGTTGTCACCAGAGAAGGTTGTCACTAGAGCTGGTTGTCACCAGAGATTGTTGTCACCAGAGATCACTAGAGATGGTTGTCACCAGAGAAGGCTGTCACTAGAGATGGTTGTTACCAGAGAGGGATGTCACTAGAGATGGTTGCCACCAGAGAAGGTTTCCATCAGAACCAGAGAAAGCAGACTAGAAGGAGGCCCATGAGTTTACCGCAATCAGTGACACCAGCCCTAGTGATGCCAATACCTATATGACACCAGCCTTAATGATGTCAATACCTATATGACACCAGCCCTAATGATGCCAATACCTATATGACACCAGCCCTAATGATGTCAATACCTAGATGACACCAGCCCTAATGATGTCAATACCTATATGACACCAGCCCTAATGATGCCAATACCTATATGACACCAGCCCTAATGATGCCAATACCTATATGACACCAGCCCTAATGATGTCAATACCTATATGACACCAGCCCTAATGATGCCAATACCTATATGACACCAGCCCTAGTGATGTCAATACCTATATGACACCAGCCCAAGTGATGTCAATACCCATATGACACCAGCCCTAGTGATGCCAATACCTATATGACACCAGCCCTAGTGATGCCAATACCTATATGACACCAGCCCTAATGATGTCAATACCTATACGACACCAGCCCTAATGATGCCAATACCTATATGACACCAGCCCTAATGATGTCAATACCTATATGACACCAGCCCTAATGATGCCAATACCTATATGACACCAGCCCTAGTGATGTCAATACCTATATGACACCAGCCCAAGTGATGCCAATACCCATATGACACCAGCCCTAGTGATGCCAATACCTATATGACACCAGCCCTAGTGATGTCAATACCCATATGACACCAGCCCAGTGATGCCAATACCTATATGACACCAGCCCTAATGATGTCAATACCTAGATGACACCAGCCCTAGTGATGCCAATACCTATATGACACAAGCCCTAGTGATGTCAATACCCATATGACACCAGCCCTAATGATGTCAATACCTATATGACACCAGCCCTAGTGATGCCAATACATATATGACACCAGCCCTAATGATGTCAATACCCTTATGACACCAGCCCAAGTGATGCCAATACCCATATGACACTAGCCCTATTGATGCCAATACCCATATGACACTAGCCCTATTGATGCCAATACCCATATGACACCAGCCCTAGTGATGCAAATACCCTTATGACACCAGCCCTAGTGATGTCAATACCCATATGACACCAGCCCTAGTGATGCCAATACACATATGACACAAGACCTAGTGATGCCAATACCCATATGACACCAGCTTTATTGATGCCAATACCCATATCACCACTGAAGCTATTACATTTTTACATCTATATCAATGTCCGGATGTTTTTCCAAATATTCCTCCCCCCCCCCCCCGCAATTTTTTCTCTGAATTTTGCGGACAATCCCAGTCAGCTTTGCGCAACGGAAAAATATTTAGCAAAATATTTAGAATTATAAGAATACCATTGGGTATGTTGTATCTTAAAGGACTCAAGAAAGTCTCATATCAGTGGCCGTGCTGTCTATTAAAAAAGGATGCTGTGTGTCGACTAGATTATGAGTTGTCATTGTTGATTTTGCTACCATAAAAGTTAGAAATATTTGCTACCACAAAAGTCTGAAACATTTGCTACCACAAAAGTCTGAAAAATGTACTTGAAGAATTCAAGTCATGACGAAAATTAAATTTTACAAGTCAAAAATTCTGTAGTAACTGCCTGTAGATGTGTCCGGGGCGCCAAAATTACCAAGGCCGCCCTGTTAGCAGACATGTCATACTGAAAATGCAGATTTTTTTTTTGTGGATTGAAAAAGGGGGGGGGGGCGGTGGTGAGCGCATTTTTGGGAGTTCGCCCACGCAGGATTAAGTCAAAGTATGCCACTGTATCTACTTTAATTTTGCCATGGATTCGCTACGGTATTCGGAAATAAATACGAAAGCAATTAGTTGTAAGGATTGTTGTTCAAACAAAATAGTATAAGAAAAAAAACATAATAATTTTTTTTTTAAACTTCATTTGTAACGTACTTCATTTTGGAAAATTTTCCTTTATACAAATTGGTTTCATACTAGTACTAATATTTCAGGACGTAAATGTCATGCAGTAGTTCTGGTAGGGTACGTTGCTGCATCCATTTACAGGCATATATTTATATGCAAAATGCATATATTTATATGCAAAATATTACAAATGTAATAAGTTTTAAACATTATGATTTGAAAACTTATTTTAGTTTTCACTAATTACTTTTATATTTTTAAAAACATAAAAAATGCAATGAAAACAATGCGCTTTCTAAAAAGTTTACAAGAACTAAGGAGCTAAAGGGTCAACGGCCAACGGCTAGCATTTGGTAAAAATGGCTTGTTGACAAAGTTCTTGCTAAATATATTGTTAATTGCACAATGCCTGTCAATGTCACAATAACTTCAATAACATAATCTAATAACATTGTACGCTCACTTGACCCAGACATTAATTATCTAGCTTACGAAGGTATTTTTGAATTATTATTTTTTAATAAACAAAAATTGACTTCTTGTATCCCAAATATTTTGTTAAATTGTGCTTGTGTTCACTTTTGGATTATTATTTTTTAAATGTCCTATCAATACTTTTACCGGTAGCCGGTAGTATTACTATCATTACTTTCAAAGCGAAACGCTTAATTTACTTAAAATAATTGAGTACCGACATACTTCGTGTAAATAACTGCGTTTGTTGTTTGTATTACTAACAGGTTCACTTTTGGATTTTTTTGTAACTGATTTTGTTTATTAAATTATTCTAAATAAACGTAAATGGTGTTTCCCAATTCCCTACAGTTACAATTACAGTTACATAACTGAAAGTGAGACTAAAAGCCTTCAGCATCGACCCCACTAAATGGGTGCAGATAGCTCAGGACATAGTCAGGTGGAGATCAGCGGTCAAGATAGGGGCTAAATCGTGTTAAGCCAGTAGGATAGCCACCATTGAGACACGCAGGCAAGCACGAAAGATCATTATTAAATCCACGACTGCACCAACTATCCCCTGCCCGCGGTGCCAGAGATTATTCCGAGCACGGATAGGATTGGCAAGCCACCTACGAACTCACCGTAACCCACCCCCCTAACCGGATGACTGGATGGTCCTAGTCGATTTGACGGACGAACAACTGACTGGTTCCAGAGGAAATTTAAACCAAATTAATTACTTAAAAGGTCATTCGATTTTAGCCAGGGTCAAAAAGTTTCTCTCACACAACTTTCTTAAAATTTAAGATACCGGTACAGCCGGTACAACAATAAAATTTAGTAATTCTTATGCCGTCGCCGTATACAAATGAGCAACACTGTAACTGTAATTGTAATTGTAATTGTAACTGTAAATGTAACTGTAAGGAATTGAGAAACGCCATTTACGTTTATTTAGAATACTTTGTTAAACAAAATAAGTTAAAAATATTTATTTTATGATCTTAAAATATTTAACATAGAGGTATATTAGATAGATCAGCGTTTTCCAAACTTATATTTTTCGTGGCCCTGTCTGTCATTTCATTCAATGAATCAATCAATGATAAATGCTCCAAATCTCCTTTGTGACCAACTACCCTTTTAAACCGCTAATTGCATAAAAAGTATTTGATACAGTTTTTAAAAATTATATTACAATGAAATTGCATTTGCTAAATAATTTATGAAACCTGTATTTTGCTAACTAATAACTTCAAGTTTGGGGAAAAAGATAATTTTATAATATTCCCAGACTCAAGGTATTGACCTTTGCCCCTCAAGTTCAAGGTGTTGACCTTAGCCCCCTATTGCCCACTTGGGTATTGTTCACATGGGACGTCAGCAAAAAAAATAAAATAAAATAAAACAACTCAAACACCGAAAAGGTTTAGAAAACACTGATTTAACTAAGTTAAAAACACTAAAAAAAATCAACTCATTCAGGCAATGAAATCCAGCAGGGGTTAGGTCTGAAGTGATGAAGAGATTTTATTAATTAAAACAATGCTATAATTATTAATAACATGACATCTCTGTGAATCAGTTCATACATGAATCTCTGACAAGAGGTTAGTAAAGTAGGTTGAATTTCAGCATATCTTACGTATTCCAGCAGAGGCGTAGCGTAGGGTGGGGGGCAGGGGGTACAGATGTACCTGGGCGCCAACTAGTTAGGGGCGCCAAAATGTGCTTTGGTATTATTTTATTGATGAAAATAATGGGTTTGAGAGTTGAAAAAAGGAAAAGAAGGCGCTGTAAAATGAATCTTGTCCCCGGGCGCGAATCTTGTCCCCGGGCGCCAAACAACCTAGCTACGCCTCTGTATTCCAGACAAGGAGAAAGTCAGCTATTTAAATATAATTATTCATAATGTATTTTAGATAGGGTTGCCAGATACCTTTACCGAACATTTAGGGACCTACCTACCCAATCCCATCTTTCCCCTGTCAGGGGCTCCCACAAAGTAGAGCGTCCAAGAGTATAACATGTGCTGAAATACCCAGTAGTCTGGTTAAAAACCGGACACCTGGCAACCCTAATTTTAGAAAAGGTAAAATAAAGTAAGCAATTAATCATATTAATTTTAGTTAAAAATTACAGTAGCTCTAAAAGATTATTTAATGGCATCAGTAAATCTAATATACGTTTTATTAATTCAGAAGAAATGTGTCGAGGTATAACAAAATATCAATAATTTTAGAGGTAGATCCATCATGTAGGCTACTATGACAAGTTTAGGACATTCTGAAAATGTAGCTCTGTGATTACCATTTGGAAAATAAACAAGTTGAACATAAATTGCAAACAGAAAGTTGAAATTAACCAGCAAAAACAAAATTGGGTAAATTCGAATAGATCGTACCGCGTTTTTTTTTACCATGGCCGCCAACTTGATTGCCGTGACCCGTAAAATTAAGAAGAAAACGTTAAAAAATAATTTAAAAATTTCCTAAATGTATCCCAAAACCTAACCTGAACCCTAAATCTATCCCTAAACCTAACCTAATGAAATGAGGTACGATCTATCTTAATTAGCCCAAAATTGAAAGTAAGTAACAAAAAGAAAGTTGGAAGTAACTAGCCAATAGAAATGTTAAAATTCCGAAAATGGTATCGATCTGAAAAAAAATATTATGACAATGATAAAAACTAAGAAAGGGAATAGAGAGCAAAACTCTGGTGTCTTTCACTCATCATTTCATTTAAAAGATGAATTGGCCTTACTTGAGAGTTAAAAAAAGGAAAGAATGTAAAGAAATATTTAATGAAATAAAGTGAATATAATTCAGACCATGTACTGATAAGTACATGCTAGAATGATTACACATATTTATGATTACATCTATTAATGATTACATGTATTTATGAGTACATGTATTAATGAGTACATGTATTTATAAGTACATGCATTTATAAGAACATTTATTTGATGAGAATGTGTATTAATGAGTACATGTATTAATGAGTACATGTATTAATGAGTACATGTATTAATGATTACATGTATTTATAAGGTCATGTATTTAATGGGTACATGTATTTATGATTCCAAATATCATCAAGTCAAAACTGAAAGGTTTCATTTAATTCAGTTTTCTGAATAATCCATCTCATACTTGACATCACAGTGAACAGTAATGTAAATAACGCCACAAATCACCCCAACTAGGGTAAACCTAGATTCAAGTGAAGATAGAAAAATACTTGTGGAAATGCCAGATTATTTCATTTGTGTCAGATTGATCCTACTGCAGGGCTGTCCAAATTGTGTTTTACAGGGCCCTCATCAGCATAGGTTAGAGCCTACCACACATTCAAATCTTTTAAAACAATAACTTCATGAATGGGGACTGAAATGGTGTGAACTTTACAATAAGCCTTATTTTCTGTTATGTACTGTTGCTTAAATATTATGATATTTTAAATTTAATATGAGTAATTATTAGAACTAGATGATCTTTTATATCACGTGTAATATTTGTCAGTTATTTGTCAGTTATTTATCAGGAAATTGAAATGCATTGCACTGAAAGCAAGACAGAAAAATCTTGTTAAAAGGAAGGAATTTTCTGTATCATCTAAAAAAGTCATTAATGAAACTGTATTATGCATAATTTCACTATATACTGTCTCAGGCCTTTACTAGCTGTTGGACAGCCTTGTTTACTTTATGTGAAATGAATGACAGCATTACAGGTCCTAGATAATTTTTTAGTGTGATCATATTGCCACTTAGCAAGAGTGATACTACCCCTTCTTGCCCCTCCCCTGTCAAAAGTCCCTGTTTTTTTAAAAGCAATTCTATTACAATTGTAAAAATTCAATCATATTCTTTTTTGTTTTTTAAGTTACCGGTACCTAAATATTGAATGAATGCTTAGCCATACAGAGAAATCTGAATTCTTAAGAACAGTCAAGTTCAGCATAAGTTTTCTCTTGGGTAACAATCAAGCAGTAAAAACATAGCTTTAAAAAAATAATAATTTTTAAATGGATATAGATTTCTTTAATTGCAACAAAAGCAATTAAAATACGAAATAATTTTTATAGTTTAAAAAAAAACAACAACTGATATTTATGAAACAACAGTAACAAGCACTTTTCAAGTTTATATATAGTTATTTATTTATGTACAGTGTTATTTACATTATAGACAATCCAATTCTTATTCACAACAAACAGGCTAAAAAGAAGGAACCTATGTTAACATTCCTCCACAAAAAATCTGGGCATCTCCACAGGAAACTATATATTTCACTCTTGAAAATAGTACCAACAAATTTAATTTAAAAAAAAATGATTAAAAAATATTAAAAAAACTGTTATTTTCTCATTGTCACACTATTAGAATTTATAGCTGTCAATGAGGGCAAAACAAAATTAGAGTTGTCTCTGGAATAATTCGTATCTGCTAATCTATCAATGTTAACTGTAATTTCTTATTTTTAGTATAATTTATTAGATTAGAAAGCATGGATTATAAAGTGATTATGCAGAACTTGCATGAAAGCTTTAAAAACTTTTGTAAGAGAACATAGTTATAAAATGATTGTATTGTTACAGACTTCAATCAGAAATTTTTTAGAGAACTAGCAGAACTATAAAATGATTGTATCGGTTACAGCTTTCAATCAGAAAAGTAACTGAGATTCAATTGATAAACAATCATATGTCATTTCTATAAATCAAGAAAATTCTTCTGTATTATCAAATTTTCCATTATTTGTGTCAAATGAAATTGATGACCAATTCTGAATCTCAGTTTTGGTGTTTCTGGCTAACAGAACAAGAACAAATAAATAATACTGTTTTAGAATCTTTACAACGTATTAGTAATAGCTAAACATAGATCTAATGTAAACAACAATCTTAGTTTTAATCGTATAGCATAAAACTTCACATAGATCTAATGTATAAAAAAAGAGTTCACTCAATGTCCACTATGTAACTGCACTCTTATAAAGAACATTAGCTAACACTAAGTAATGTAAATTTGAAATTGATCAAAATTATTGCTTTTAATAACTGTCTGAACATTTTTGAAAATGTGTTAATGCAGAAATGTATGCAGTGTTATTAAGCTATACGAAAATTAATTAAAAAAATATTTGTTTAAAGCCTTTAATTTTTTTCCTAAATTATTTATCACAGTTACAGGTTATTAATAATCAGGCAACAAAATGGGTGAATTGCGTCCATGGGCTTGTTGTAGAAAACCTATGGGCTTGTTATAGCCTGTAAGGGCTTATAGTAGGAAACCTATAGGTTTTATAGCCTGTATGGGCTTATAGTCAGAAATTCATCAGTGTCATTGCCTGTGTGGGCTTGTAGCAGGAAACATATGAGTTGTTAGAAACTCAATAAATGCATTAAAAAGTCATTTTGCATGACATGTAACAGATATCTGGATTAAAAAGAGAAAGTACCAAATTGAAATTCCATTACAGTACAAGCATTAGCAATAATGAATTCTAATGATGCTATTCTGAATAAATAATTAAAAAACTCATAATATAGTGAAATTAGACAAAATTACAAATATTATTAGTTTTGAAAAAGTCAATTTTGAGCAATGAAATATCTTCATTTAGGACAAAGATTCCCAACCTGGGGCGCTGACACCCCCAGTGTGTGCAAGAAGGCATTTCAGGGGATAGGAGGAAAGGGAATTTAAGTACAGAAGAGACATCAGCTTTTAAATTATGATATAAATGTTTATATATTTTAGAGCATTTCTTTATTTACATTTTCTTTCATGTAATAATCATAAGTTTATTTTTTAAAGTTTATAGTTCTCTTTGTAATTTATTAACTAAATTAGGAGTCCATTATATTCAAATTTTGAAATGTATTTTTAGTTTTTCAGGGGGTGCGAAAATCAGTATAACCATTTGTCGAGGGGTATGAGACCAGTCAAATAATTTGTAGAGGGGTATAAGACCAGTCAAACTATTTGTAGGGTTGCTGAGCATAGAAACGTTTGGACACCATTGCTTTAGGAAGTGCAGGCACACATCAATTTTGAGGAGACAGTTTAGAAAAACTCAATAACTTGTTTTGATTACTTTTTGATGAATCCCACTAGAACAATCATGAGAGAAAGCACCAAATTTCATGCTAGGAACAATTCTAACAGTGACAAATTATTATTGAACAAAAAACTCATTAAAATTTGACATAGGTAGATTATTCGCGAATGAAAAATTATTTTTAATTTAAAAAGGACAGCTCTTTCAAAGAAACAATCTGATGACATTAATTTAAAACAAACATTATTTTTTAAACTACACTTCTATATGAAAAAAATGTTTCCTAAATGAAGGCATTCCTTTCAGAAAAGTTTAACTTTCTCTATGCTATTTTGTAACTTATGACCATTATTTAAAATATACATAAGTTGCATTTTTTTAAACATGCAGAGGCAGAGTTTTTATGTTAATAATATGAACTTCATTCAACGTGAAGTTAAAAGTATTAAACGTAAAATTATATAATGCTGTAAAATTAGTTTTATGCATGGTGAAGATATTTAATATCATAACAAGTGCTTAAATATATAACAAATTTAATTTTAATCGAACTTCTGAAAATTTGGCCCAGAAGGGCCTTCCGCACAGAAGCAGTTTTTTCATTTCATTACACTATCAATGATTAAACCACCAAATTCG
The DNA here is from genome assembly GCA_964017045.1 of Omphiscola glabra. Taxonomy (NCBI): domain Eukaryota; kingdom Metazoa; phylum Mollusca; class Gastropoda; family Lymnaeidae; genus Omphiscola; species Omphiscola glabra. The sequence continues at coordinate 85,970,204 of OZ024794.1, read as the reverse complement.
GTTGAAAATTAATTCTATATTGGCAACCCCACAAAACTTCAATTATGGCAACCCCTTAAAAATTCATTATTTGCAACACCCCAAAAATGCATCATTTTTTTTTAGTGTTTAGCGATAATATATGAAAAGCTTTCACAACAATTCAAAGTAAGAACCATGAAAATAATGATTTTTTAAATTAAGGGGTAATGAGCTGATAACAAAATTCAAGATGATTCTGGGTTAAATAACACATAAACAAGGTCATCGGTATATTTAACAAGGTCATTGGTATATATTTAATTTCATTAGTATATAATTAAGGTAATTAGTATAGATTAGTTTTTGCTGTAATGACATGGCATCAGAACATGCAGCCCAATTATTGTAGGTTTTGTCATATTGTCTGATGAACACCAACACTCAGGTATATCCGCGGTAGAAGGCTATATGATGAGGTTGTTGAGGACTATATGATGAAGCTGTTTGAGATTGTTTAAACTTCACTCAAGGATAAGAGTTAATAGAAATTGATTAAACTTCAGACAAGAGAAATGCTACTTTGAAAAAAAAAGTCTTTGGCATTTTGCAAAAATAATGAAGTAGGCAGCTATAGCAAGAATCACATTGTAATAGCAAAAAAATATATGTTGTGACAGCCATGGTCACTAACATTAGTGCTGTGACAGCAACTGTCATTTAGATGTGTTCTTTGACAAACAACATCATTAACATGTGTGCTGTCTCAAAAAATACCTTAACCAAGTACCGGGTAGCAATCATTTCACTATATACATCAACAATGCAACTGGTCTGTAGGCTGAATGTTATGTGGCAATGGAAAGGATCTTGATTACAATAGTTGAAATATTACTATTGAAAATTTCAATTATTAGAGCAAAAAACCACAAGAGAGCAACTCCAACATAACACCCATTATATTCCATGTGTAGGTTGTAGCACTAAATAAAACTGCATCCTTATGAATCATGATAATAATGAAATAAAATGACAGAATTCTAAGACACATAATAGTTGAAACAAACACACTAATTATAACTATCAATTTCAAGATGTCTACTGGTATGTTAACACATAATTTCAAGATGCTTATGTTATTAGTTACACTTTTTTGGCATAAACTACAAGGAGTATTTTGAAATTTGGTTTTTACATGGTCTTCTTCATTAAAATGGTCTCTTTCCTTAAAAATTGTTTCTCTAATGTATTTACTTCCACTTAACTTAAAATATCTGTGTATTCATCTTATTTAGAGTTATAAAAAAATACACACTGTCAAGAAAAGTAATACTCTACAGCAGCGGTTCTCAAGCTGTGGGTCGCACCCTTTTGGGGGTCGAACGACCCTTTCCCAGGGGTTCGCCTAAGACCATCGGAAAACACATGTACTCTACAGTTATGAAGTAGCAACGAAATTAATTTTGTGATTGGGGGGTCGCCACAACATGATGAACTGTGTTAAGGGGTCACGGGATTAGGAAGGTTGAGAACCACTGCTCTACAGTGTCACAAACACACAAAGCACATTGTCAAACACTCAATAGTGTCACCAAAACATAACCACATAGTGGAGCTGAGCAAATAACATGACTTTCTCTTCTATGCCTTTACCGTCACCATTTCACAGGGATTTGTTTGGGGGCCATCTTCAGTAGAGGGTCCACCAAGTTTCATATTCCTTAGTCTCAGTGACACAGCTGCTGTTAAAGCTGCTCCCTTCCCACTGCCATCATGTGACAGGCAAAGTTTGAACTGGTGGTCAATAAAAAGAAACTATTTCAGTTCTCAACTTTGTTCTCTAAGGGATATTTCATTAGCAAATGTTTTAACAAACAATCTAATTCACAATACATTAATATGCAAACAAAATAATTTTTTTAGAGTACTTAATTGGTGATTATATTTGTATGGGATTTGAAAGACATAGCTGTACAAGTAGTCAACATGGTTAAATGTATCACGGTGTCATACAGAAATTCGGTGGACATAAAACATCTTTTGTTTAGAGTATCTTTAAACAGAATTGATAAAGCTACCATATAATCATTAAAGTCTTTTGTATAGAGTCAATTTAAGCAGATATCAGTAGCTTACAATTATAAGTGTGTGTAGGTTGAAGCTTGTGTTAATAATGATATGTATGGCCTTGACCTAACTAATCTTAGTGTGCACACAAAACACTGATCTTTGTAAAAACGTTGTAAACAGTACCAGTAGTTTGAATAACAAATTAATTTTGAATATACTGGTTCTGTTAAAAAAACTGTAAAATGTAAAAACAATAAAGCATGTTTATGATTCTTTACCTTAAGTCCAGGCTTGACCAATTCTTTAATCTTCAGGCACATAAGGTTATGGAAACGTGGGTGGAATCGGTAGAGCGAGCCATCCACAGCAATAGTCATGTCTTGTTTGTTCAAACGATTAATTAAGGTGGCCAGGCCTGGAAGAAGAAAAAAAATGGGAGAAATCTGTGATTCAGGTTGATCCTTTTTTTACCAATAATACTTTATAGAGCAATCGATGATTTATTCTTTACGGTACCAAAAATATAAAATATAGGATTCATCAATGTCATGTTGTGAGCCTATTGATAATAAAACAAATTATTTAAAAACAATAATAAATTATTAACAAGAGTTTTTAAAATTTATCAGACATGAAAAAAGTTACACTGATACTGCAGTAACAAACTGTCTTTGGCATGGGATTGATCAAATCCTTATTTGAATTATTTGTAACTTTGAGTGAATGTAATTAATATAATCATTAATGTTATGTCACGTCTTTTTTAAATGTTCAGAATTGAATTTAATTATGACAAAGTGCTTATCAATGACCAACAATTTTTTATTTTATTTAGATTAGCAATAAATAAAAATTCAGTCAAGCTTGAATTTATAGGCCTAAATAAAAAAAGTTTCAAATCATTAAAAATCTTACCGGCTGCAGCCAAAAATGCAGCTCTGGCAGAGATAAGTGTGCAGACATATTTAACAATTTTACAGTCTTCAGTCGTGTAGCTCTCCACATGAAGTTCATCTAAGACTTGTTTGGTGTGACGGAAGAATTCATCAGTGTCACTGATTGGGAAAAGCAGGTGAATTTAAAAATCAATAGAAAGATTAGGCCTAATGCCTAAGCCTAAGGAAACATGATAATTGAGAGAAAGTAAAAGGGGTTTATGTCCCTAGGTTAAAGTGGACGACCCCACTCTGTAATGCTAATATATTTTAAGTATAACAATTTGATCTCTACTACTTAGTCTTAGAAAGTTAGGCTACTTGACTATATTATAGCTAATATTTGCTCTTATTCTTACACTATTTACAGGGAATGTTTTTCCATAAATTAAAAAAAAAATGTTTTGCTTATTGTGAACAACAAACTAAATCATTTAATACAAGAATAGGAAGAAACAGAGCTTCAGTCGATTGATAAAAACTAAATTTAGGTTCAGTATATATTTTTATATATATATTTATTGTCTTACTTACTAAGTTTAATAAACTAAATTAAAAAAAAAAATTAATGGATTTAGAAAAATTATGATTAAATAATAGGCCTATAAATCATTTTAATATTGTATAATTTGACTGTAGTATAAGTATAGTACGATGCTTAGTATGATTATAATTATGGTATGACGCAATTTGTCAATAAAGCTCACAGTGAATTAAATGCACTAAGTACTAAGAATTAGACAAGTTTATTTTAAGCCCTACCTTTCAATTTCTGAAACATATTTTGTATAAAATCGCCCTCTCTCAAACAGAGAGCAGTCTCGATCTACACTTCTGAAGAGTAAACCCTCAAGTGTGAGTCTTTCCAACACAAGGCGGACAATTTCTCCCATGTACATTCCAGATATCATTTTCTCCATTCTGAAAGTGAATTACGGTCCAGGTATAATATAGAGCTTTTAATTTATACAAATCTCTTGACTACTCTCAAACTAAACTGTTTGAAATATTTGCAGATGTGATAAGAATAAGAAACTGAAATACAATGCAAAAGTTATTATATATTAAAACTCCAGTACTTCAAGTTGGAGAAGGGGTGGGCTACCTAAATTCGTGGATCACATGTGGCCCCCAGTGCATGATACCCTCACACAGTTACTCTTGTAACCAGTGAAATATCCTCATCAACACCAGGCACAGAAACATTGCAAATCCCATCTACATTCATAGGAGCCATAATGATCAATAAATTGATCGTGGGCCCTCAATATATAGAAATAGAAGAAGAAGACGAAGGGTAATCAGGCTCCTAAGACTTTCCGGGAACTGGATTATTTTGATTATTTTTAGCTAAATGTAGGCTTAAGTTTAGTATTCAATTTTAATCATGGGTGTGTGGCATGCAATGCACACAAAACCAATGACAACCAACATATTAATATTTATTTACTAAAAAAGGTATCAAAGAAGGCGACTTTAGCAAAAAGATAGTTACATATCAGACCTAGTGCGCACATATTCGAATCTCACACACTGAACAGTAAAAAAGGTTGGCTGCACCTATTTACACATCATTTGGTCTTACAAACCCAACAATAATATTTTAAATCGTTTTTTAATCCCAACCTCTCAATTATGGTACCCGGGTACCAATAGCCACTTCGAAAAAGGTTAGCGATATTTTTGAAACTGAAGTTGACAGTTGGGCTAACAAGATATCATCATTTTTTGGTTTGGAATTGCTGCATCCAATCAATAGAATTGCTTTCAAATGTTTATAAGTATAAGTCATCTCGTTTGATGTGTGATTTCACATACTTCATTTTTGAAAATGTTTGCTCACAGACATAAGGTGCACCAAATAATAGACACAGGCGGGAATAGGCTTAATGGATACTGATTCTTTATTTTTATTTTAACCGGCTTTTGCTAAAAAATAAATCTCAAGTGACCTAGTAGGTTGTTTAATGACGTCAACATTTGTTTATTAATTCTTAATTCTTATTTAAATACATCTTGTCTTATTCTGATATGACTTCGAGTTTGAACCACTTCGAATTTCACCAATCTTTGTTTTTACCAGCAACCGACTTTATATCTCTAGCAAATACACGTCTGCAAATCAAGGTGGCCGCAGATTGCAATATAAACGTAGGTCATCTTCTTTTAGAAGCTAACGTTTTTGACGCCAGTTTAACTCGATCCCACTAGGCACTGCGATGCGAGTAGTTATTGTATTCATCTTACTGTGCCCCCAAACAATGGAATTCTCTTCCACTACACATCAGAAATGTATCAACCATCACAGCCTTCAAAACTGCACTCAAAACACACCTCTTTAAACTTTACTATCCTGACTGATTCCCCCTCTGAAAGTTAAACGATGCTGCTGAGTGCCGTCCATGGCTTCACATGTAAATTGTTATGGAATGGTTGGTTTTTAATTTATATTTTTTAAGTTCATTTTAATTTGCATGTACAGCGTGGTGAGCCCAGCCCTAGCATCACCCCGGCTGGCCAGGCGTCTCTTCTCTGATGCGGCCTCACTCGCATAGTCAATCGAGTGGAAGGGTGGGTGAGGCTGTCTCAGGGGCGGGGAGCCCTCGGCATGCCGCTTCGCGGCCTGACTGGAATAGAGACCACTGGGGGAGTGGTTGAATGCCGGTTGGGGGCGACGGAGGTGTGCTGGGGAAAACTTTATGAATGAGCCTCGGCTCGATAGTTTGCTGATTTTCTTAAGTAAGTTAGTAGATACCGGTAACCTAACATTTAGTAGATGACCTAAAATTTAGTAGATAACCTAACATTTAGTAGATAACTTAACATTTAGTAGATAACAAGCTAATATTATTAGTAATAAGGCTTTCCATCAATCAATGTAGTTAAAAATTTGTGATCATTTGAATAGATGACAACAGAGACAGAATAAGTGTTACATAATGTAATAGTGGCTTTAGCAAGCTTAGTTGAATGAAGCATATGAAGTATATGAAGTATTTGAAGTACTGTAAGAGTGTAAGGAGACAGTAATAAAACAGCAATGTTTCCTTTGGACAGTTTCTTCCGGGGGGGGGGGGCATTAAGATTTTCGGGTGGGCAGTGGCCAGAGGCGTGGATAAGGGGAGAGGCAGAAAGCAGGCTTGCTAAAACATGCCATACATAAACTGAATTCCCTCCCGTTGTGTCGCGTCACATAGTAATCATTGGGCTAAAGCTTAGACGGGGTAGTGGAAAAGGCGAGCCGAAATTTAGGGTGCCGAAAAGTCTCGAGAAAAAGCAGGGGTCCCCTTAGAAAATGTTTGATAAATTCAATATGCTGGCATGCATTTTGCGCCAACTTGAATTTGATGTTTCATTCATACAATTGGGGGGGGGGGGGGCATTTCAGACTTCCGGTTGGGAAGCGCCAAAACGAGCCATAAAAACAGGGACATAACTCCGCTCCAGCAGCCATAGTAACAGGGACATAACTCCGCTCCAGCAGCCATAATAACAGGGACATCTTTAACTCCACTCCAGCAAACATAAGAACAGGGACATCTTTAACTCCGCTCCAGCAGCCATAATAACAGGGACATCTTTAACTCCGCTCCAGCAGCCATAAGAACAGGGACATAACTCCGCTCCAGCAACCATAATAACAGGGACATCTTTAACTCCGCTCCAGCAGCCATAATAACAGGGACATAACTCCGCTCCAGCAGCCATAAGAACAGGGACATAACTCCGCTTCAGCAGCCATAATAACAGGGACATAACTCCGCTCCAGCAGCCATAATAACAGGGACATAACTCCGCTCCAGCAGCCATAAGAACAGGGACATAACTCCGCTCCAGCAGCCATAAGAACAGGGACATAACTCCGCTCCAGCAGCCATAATAACAGGGACATAACTCCGCTCCAGCAGCCATAATAACAGGGACATCTTTAACTCCGCTCCAGCAGCCATAAGAACAGGGACATAACTCCGCTCCAGCAACCATAATAACAGGGACATAACTCCGCTCCAGCAGCCATAATAACAGGGACATAACTCCGCTCCAGCAGCCATAATAACAGGGACATCTTTAACTCCGCTCCAGCAGACATAAGAACAGGGACATAACTCCGCTCCAGCAGCCATAATAACAGGGACATCTTTAACTCCGCTCCAGCAGACATAAGAACAGGGACATCTTTAACTCCGCTCCAGCAGCCATAAGAACAGGGACATCTTTAACTCCGCTCCAGCCCAACATCAACTAAATTCATTCCAGTTCTGGTGCCTTTGTGGGTATGTTTTTTGCCCTAGATTAATTATTATTATTATTATGGGTAGTTTTCTATAGCGTGGTACCCCAGCCTAGGGCTGGGCTCACCACGCTGTACATACAAATTAAAATGAACTTAAAAAATATAAATTAAAAACCAACCATTCCATATCAATTTACATGTGAAGCCATGGACGGCACTCCGCAGCCTCGTTTAACTTTCAGAGGGGGAATCAGTCAGGATTGTAAAGTTTAAAGAGGTGTGTTTTGAGTGCAGTTTTGAAGGCTGTGATGGTTGATATATTTCTGATGTGTAGTGGAAGAGAATTCCATTGTTTGGGGGCACAGTAAGAGATTTGAATTTATCAAACATTTCCTGAGGAACATAAAGATTTATGGGGCGAGATTAATCTAAATAACAGGGACATCTTTAACTCCGCCCCAGCAGCCATAATAACAGGGACATCTTTAACTCCCTGTCCCTGTTAATAGGGCTCGTTTTGGCGCTTCCCAACCGGAAGTCTGAAATGCCCCCCCCCCCCCCCAATTGTATGAATGAAACATCAAATTCAAGTTGGCGCAAAATGCATGCCAGCATATTGAATTTATCAAACATTTTCTAAGGGGTCCCCTGCTTTTTCTCGAGACTTTTCGGCACCCTAAATTTGTTATGGCTGCTGGAGCGGAGTTAAAGATGTCCCTGTTATTTAGATTAATCTCGCCCCATAAATCTTTATGTTCCTCAGGAAATGTTTGATAAATTCAAAATGCATTTAAGCACATACGTGAACTTTTTTTTTCAACACTATACACTCAGTCGATAGCAACGCAAGAGATGCTATTTAAAATTTAGGTGTCACCTTACATGATGCCCAGAGCCATGTGATGCCCATCAGCATAGTTTAGATAAATCTAATTAGAAATTGAGTTTTGAAAATTATCATACGGGAAGTCTAATTTTTCAATTGTTATGATGCATGGTCGGAATAAGGATTTTAGAGGTACCCGAGCTTGGTATCAGTGGCGTCACTAGGGTTGGTGACCCAAGCAATATATCATTGGCGTTACAAGAGTTTGGGTCACCCAATGCAGTAAACTCAAGGTGTTAGCCTCTCTCCTCCATACTCTTTACTGACTACAGTGCAATGTTTTCTTCCTCACAGTTGCGTGGCTGAAAAGTGCCACCCCTTCTCACTCCCTTCCTAAACCGCTGTTTCATCACCTAGGGAGTGAGATGCCTCCCCTCGCACTCCCTTCCTAAACCGCTGTTTCATCACCTAGGGAGTGAGATGCCTCCCCTCTCACTCCCTTCCTAAACCGCTGTTTCATCACCTAGGGAGTGAGATGCCTCCCCCCTGCACTCCCTTTCTACACCAATCTATCATGACCTACGGAGTGAGGTGCCGCCCCGCACTCCCTTCCTACACCGCTGTTTCACCCCTTAAGGCAGTGGTTCTCAACCTTCCTAATGCCGCGTGTTGCCGCCCACTGGTCTAAGCTGAGTAAGGGCCGCATCTATTCCTTTAAAGAGATGTGCCACGTGTTGCCGACCACTGGCCTAAGCCGTATATTGGTACGAACGTGGCAACTTGACTGGATTCCTGAGGTCGTTACAAAAGGAAAATAAAAACAACAATAAAAAACAACCCATAAAACTAGTTCAGCAAATCTTAATACAAAAACATCACAACACAACACAACACATCAAAACACAACACATCACAACAATAGGATATATTTACTATTCTAATTTGATGGCAGATCACAGATGATCTTCGATTCGTACCAAGGTCTACATGTCTGATGCAATCTTTGGAATTTTCCACAAGTTCCAACCGTGACACTATTGATTTGTATTGACTAAATAATTTGACCTTTATCAAGCTTCTGTTTAAATACAACCTGTGTACTAATTCAATTGTTATCCTACATTAAAAAATCAATTCTGTCATTTCCAGGCTGGAACGAAAGGGGGAGCTAACTTGAGGAGTGTGTGGAAGTGCCTGATGGGGTGGGTGGGTAGGGTTAACCCACACATTGGTAACACAGGAACTCAATAAATAAATGGCTGTCATCAATAATTATGGGTGAAATAAAGTTAAAATAAACCATCGATAATTTTATTGTTGGTCTCGGTCGTTCAGGATGGCCCGTGGGTAATAGAGTCATTCAGGATGGCCCTTGGGTAATAGAGTCATTCAGGATGGCCCGTGGGTAATAGTCATTCAGGATGGCCCGTGGGTAATAGAGTCGTTCAGGATGGCCCGTGGGTAATAGAGTCATTCAGGATGGCCCGTGGGTAATAGAGTCATTCAGGATGGCCCGTGGGTAATAGAGTCGTTCACGATGGCCCGTGGGTAATAGAGTCGTTCAGGATGGCCCGTGGGTAATAGAGTCATTCAGGATGGCCCGTGGGTAATAGAGTCGTTCAGGATGGCCGGTGGGTAAAAGAGTCGTTCAGGATGGCCCGTGGGTAATATAGTCGTTCAGGATGGCCCGTGGGTAATAGAGTCATTCAGGATGGCCCGTGGGTAATAGAGTCATTCAGGATGGCCCGTGGGTAATAGAGTCGTTCAGGATGGCCCGTGGGTAATAGAGTCGTTCAGGATGGCCCGTGGGTAATAGAGTCGTTCAGGATGGCCCGTGGGTAATAGAGTCGTTCAGGATGGCCCGTGGGTAATAGAGTCGTTCAGGATGGCCCGTGGGTAATAGAGTCGTTCAGGATGGCCCGTGGGTAATAGAGTCATTCAGGATGGCCCGTGGGTAATAGAGTCGTTCAGGATGGCCCGTGTGTAATAGAGTCGTTCAGGATGGCCCATGGGTAATAGAGTCATTCAGGATGGCCCGTGGGTAATAGAGTCGTTCAGGATGGCCCGTGGGTAATAGAGTCGTTCAGGATGACCCGTGGGTAATAGAGTCGATCAGGATGGCCCGTGGGTAATAGAGTCGTTCAGGATGCCCCGTGGGTAATAGAGTCGTTCAGGATGGCCCGTGGGTAATAGAGTCGTTCAGGATGGCCCGTGGGTAATAGAGTCGTTCAGGATGGCCCGTGGGTAATAGAGTCGTTCAGGATGGCCCGTGGGTAATAGAGTCGTTCAGGATGGCCCGTGGGTAATAGAGTCGTTCAGGATGGCCCGTGGGTAATATAGTCGTTCAGGATGGCCCGTGGGTAATAGAGTCGTTCAGGATGGCCCGTGGGTAATAGAGTCGTTCAGGATGGCCCGTGGGTAATAGAGTCGTTCAGGATGCCCCGTGGGTAATAGAGTCGTTCAGGATGGCCCGTGGGTAATAGAGTCATTCAGGATGGCCCGTGGGTAATAGAGTCATTCAGGATGGCCAGTGGGTAATAGAGTCGTTCAGGATGGCCCGTGGGTAATAGAGTCGTTCAGGATGGCCCGTGGGTAATAGAGTCGTTCAGGATGGCCCGTGGGTAATAGAGTCGTTCAGGATGGCCCATGGGTTATAGAGTCAATCAGGATGGCCCATGGGAAATAGAGTCATTCAGGATGGCCCGTGGGTAATAGAGTCGTTCAGGATGGCCCGTGGGTAATGGAGTCGTTCAGGATGGCCCGTGGGTAATAGAGTCGTTCAGGATGCCCCGTGGGTAATAGAGTCGTTCAGGATGGCCCGTGGGTAATAGAGTCATTCAGGATGGCCCGTGGGTAATAGAGTCATTCAGGATGGCCCGTGGGTAATAGATTCGTTCAGGATGGCCCGTGGGTAATAGAGTCGTTCAGGATGGCCCGTGGGTAATAGAGTCGTTCAGGATGGCCCGTGGGTAATAGAGTCGTTCAGGATGGCCCATGGGTTATAGAGTCAATCAGGATGGCCCATGGGTTATAGAGTCAATCAGGATGGCCCATGGGAAATAGAGTCATTCAGGATGGCCCGTGGGTAATAGAGTCGTTCAGGATGGCCCGTGGGTAATGGAGTCGTTCAGGATGGCCCGTGGGTAATAGAGTTGATCTCATCGGGTTATGGTTAATACTATCTATGTAGTGATGTCAACGCTAACCTATTACATCCACATTTGTTACATCCACATATGTTATATCCGCATTTGTTACATCCGCATTTGTTACATGCACATTTGTTACATCCACATTTGTTACATCCACATTTGTTACATTAGCATTTGTTACATCTGCATTTGTTAAATCCGCATTTGTTACATCCGCATTTGTTACATCTGCATTTGTTACATCCGCATTTGTTACATCCACATTTGTTGCATCAAAGAACACAAGTCCATAGTTTATTTTGTTTTTCTCCCAGGTTTCTCCCCCACCTTGTGTTACTTATTTCTCCTGACCAGTTTTCTCCCTATAAATGTCCTCCCTATAAATGTCCTCCTATAAATGTCCTCCCTTTAAATGTCATCCCTTTAAATGTCCTCCCTATAAATGTCCTCCCTATAAATATCCTCCCTATAAATGTCCTCCCTATAAGTGTCCTCCCTATAAATGTCCTCCCTATAAATGTCCTCCCTATAAGTGTCCTCCCTTTAAATGTCCTCCCTATAAATGTCCTCCCTATAAATGTCCTCCCTATAAGTATCCTCCCTATTATCAGAATAACGAAACAATATACTACTATAAAATAAAACTAATTTAATATACAAATAAAAATATGATTATTGAAAAGGTTTTCCGCTAATTGTTAAGATACTTATCGAAAAGATTGTTTAACATAATCAATAGACATTGATAATCCCAGCCTAGAATCACCGTGAACATTTTGTAATCTGCAAGGTTCTGTAGCCAAGTTTCTTTAGCCGAGGTCCTATAGCAAAAATCCTGTAGCCAAGGTTCTATAGCTAAGATCCTGTAGCCAAGGTCCTATAGCTAAGATCCTGTAGCCAAGGTCCTATAACTAAGATCCTGTAGCCAAGGTCCTATAGCAAAAATCCTGTAGCCAAGGTTCTGTTGCCAAGTTCCTTAAGCCGAGGTCCTATAACTAAGATACTGTAGCCAAGGTCCTATAGCTAAAATTCTGTAGCCAAGGTTCTATAGCTAAGATTCTGTAGCCAAGGTCCTATAGCTAAGATCCTGTAGCCAAGGTCCTATAGCTAAGATTATGTAGCCAAGTTCCTTTAGCCAAGGTCCTATAGCTAAGATCCTGTAGCCAAGGTCCTGTAGCTACTATCCTCTCAATAAGATCCTGTAGCTAATATTCTCTAAGATCCTGTAGCAAATGTCCTGTAGCTAATATCCTCTCACTAAGATCCTGTAGCTCCGACAAGTTTTCCTTATCAAGGTCACTATCACATCCCTCCATATTGGCAAGTCTCCAATTGGGACACAACAAGCAGCGGGTGTTTTCTGTTATCTTAGGACGTGCAGTCCCCTGACACGAATTAACCATGTGCAGGAAAACAAAAGGACAACGAACTTTGGACACATCTCAATAATGATCACCACGTTTTCAACAGCTGGGGAGATTCATTCATTTTTTAGTTCTTAAAAAAAAAGGGGAGGGGGAAATTATTATTATTATTTTTTTTTGGGGGGGGGGGGGTGATTTTGTAAGATGGGTGAGAAAACAATTGAAGAATTGGCCAATTATCAACAAAGTATCAACCAATTATCAACCAATTAGTTCAAGCGATGTCATTTTAAATGAGGATTTTGGTGGTCATCAACATATTACGTCATTATGATAGTGCAATTAGTCGGTAAGTCATAAGTCTGTAAGATTCAGAAGTTACAGGTCTGTAAGATTCAGAAGTTACAGGTCTGTAAGATTCAGAAGTTACAGGTCTGTAAGATTCAGAAGTTACAGGTCTGTAAGATTCAGAAGTTACAGGTCTGTAAGATTCAGAAGTTACAGGTCTGTAAGATTCAGAAGTTACAGGTCTGTAAGATTCAGAAGTTACAGGTCTGTAAGATTCAGAAGTTACAGGTCTGTAAGATTCAGAAGTTACAGGTCTGTAAGATTCAGAAGTTACAGGTCTGTAAGATTCAGAAGTTACAGGTCTGTAAGATTCAGAAGTTACAGGTCTGTAAGATTCAGAAGTTACAGGTCTGTAAGATTCAGAAGTTACAGGTCTGTAAGATTTAATAGCCATAATTCTGTAAGATTTAGTAGCTATACGTCTGTAAGGTAAAGTAGCCATACGTCTGTAAGGTAAAGTAGCTATACGTCTGTAAGGTAAAGTAGCTATACGTCTGTAAGGTAAAGTAGCCATACGTCTGTAAGGTAAAGTAGCCATACGTCTGTAAGGTAAAGTAGCCATACGTCTGTAAGGTAAAGTAGCCATACGTCTGTAAGGTAAAGTAGCCATACGTCTGTAAGGTAAAGTAGCTATACGTCTGTAAGGTAAAGTAGCTATACGTCTGTAAGGTAAAGTAGCCATACGTCTGTAAGGTAAAGTAGCTATACGTCTGTAAGGTAAAGTAGCCATACGTCTGTAAGGTAAAGTAGCTATACGTCTGTAAGGTAAAGTAGCCATACGTCTGTAAGGTAAAGTAGCTATACGTCTGTAAGGTAAATTAGCTATACGTCTGTAAGGTAAAGTAGCTATACGTCTGTAAGGTAAAGTAGCCATACGTCTGTAAGGTAAAGTAGCTATACGTCTGTAAGGTAAAGTAGCCATACGTCTGTAAGGTAAAGTAGCTATACGTCTGTAAGGTAAAGTAGCCATACGTCTGTAAGGTAAAGTAGCCATACGTCTGTAAGGTAAAGTAGCTATACGTCTGTAAGGTAAAGTAGCCATACGTCTGTAAGGTAAAGTAGCTATACGTCTGTAAGGTAAAGTAGCTATACGTCTGTAAGGTAAAGTAGCTATACGTCTGTAAGGTAAAGTAGCCATACGTCTGTAAGGTAAAGTAGCTATACGTCTGTAAGGTAAAGTAGCCATACGTCTGTAAGGTAAAGTAGCCATACGTCTGTAAGGTAAAGTAGCCATACGTCTGTAAGGTAAAGTAGCCATACGTCTGTAAGGTAAAGTAGCTATACGTCTGTAAGGTAAAGTAGCCATACGTCTGTAAGGTAAAGTAGCTATACGTCTGTAAGGTAAAGTAGCCATACGTCTGTAAGGTAAAGTAGCTATACGTCTGTAAGGTAAAGTAGCTATACGTCTGTAAGGTAAAGTAGCCATACGTCTGTAAGGTAAAGTAGCTATACGTCTGTAAGGTAAAGTAGCCATACGTCTGTAAGGTAAAGTAGCTAGACGTCTGTAAGGTAAAGTAGCCATACGTCTGTAAGGTAAAGTAGCCATAAGTCTGTAAGGTAAAGTAGCTATACGTCTGTAAGGTAAAGTAGCCATACGTCTGTAAGGTAAAGTAGCCATACGTCTGTAAGGTAAAGTAGCTATACGTCTGTAAGGTAAAGTAGCTATACGTCTGTAAGGTAAAGTAGCCATACGTCTGTAAGGTAAAGTAGCTATACGTCTGTAAGGTAAAGTAGCCATACGTCTGTAAGGTAAAGTAGCTATACGTCTGTAAGGTAAAGTAGCCATACGTCTGTAAGGTAAAGTAGCTATACGTCTGTAAGGTAAAGTAGCCATACGTCTGTAAGGTAAAGTAGCTATACGTCTGTAAGGTAAAGTAGCCATACGTCTGTAAGGTAAAGTAGCTATACGTCTGTAAGGTAAAGTAGCCATACGTCTGTAAGGTAAAGTAGCCATACGTCTGTAAGGTAAAGTAGCTATACGTCTGTAAGGTAAAGTAGCCATACGTCTGTAAGGTAAAGTAGCCATACGTCTGTAAGGTAAAGTAGCTATACGTCTGTAAGGTAAAGTAGCTATACGTCTGTAAGGTAAAGTAGCTATACGTCTGTAAGGTAAAGTAGCCATACGTCTGTAAGGTAAAGTAGCCATACGTCTGTAAGGTAAAGTAGCTATACGTCTGTAAGGTAAAGTAGCCATACGTCTGTAAGGTAAAGTAGCTATACGTCTGTAAGGTAAAGTAGCTATACGTCTGTAAGGTAAAGTAGCCATACGTCTGTAAGGTAAAGTAGCTATACGTCTGTAAGGTAAAGTAGCCATACGTCTGTAAGGTAAAGTAGCTATACGTCTGTAAGGTAAAGTAGCCATACGTCTGTAAGGTAAAGTAGCCATAAGTCTGTAAGGTAAAGTAGCTATACGTCTGTAAGGTAAAGTAGCCATACGTCTGTAAGGTAAAGTAGCCATACGTCTGTAAGGTAAAGTAGCTATACGTCTGTAAGGTAAAGTAGCTATACGTCTGTAAGGTAAAGTAGCCATACGTCTGTAAGGTAAAGTAGCCATACGTCTGTAAGGTAAAGTAGCTATACGTCTGTAAGGTAAAGTAGCCATACGTCTGTAAGGTAAAGTAGCTATACGTCTGTAAGGTAAAGTAGCCATACGTCTGTAAGGTAAAGTAGCTATACGTCTGTAAGGTAAAGTAGCTATACGTCTGTAAGGTAAAGTAGCTATACGTCTGTAAGGTAAAGTAGCCATACGTCTGTAAGGTAAAGTAGCTATACGTCTGTAAGGTAAAGTAGCCATACGTCTGTAAGGTAAAGTAGCTATACGTCTGTAAGGTAAAGTAGCCATACGTCTGTAAGGTAAAGTAGCCATACATCTGTAAGGTAAAGTAGCTATACGTCTGTAAGGTAAAGTAGCCATACGTCTGTAAGGTAAAGTAGCTATACGTCTGTAAGGTAAAGTAGCCATACGTCTGTAAGGTAAAGTAGCTATACGTCTGTAAGGTAAAGTAGCCATACGTCTGTAAGGTAAAGTAGCCATACGTCTGTAAGGTAAAGTAGCCATACGTCTGTAAGGTAAAGTAGCCATACGTCTGTAAGGTAAAGTAGCTATACGTCTGTAAGGTAAAGTAGCCATACGTCTGTAAGGTAAAGTAGCCATACGTCTGTAAGGTAAAGTAGCCATACGTCTGTAAGGTAAAGTAGCCATACGTCTGTAAGGTAAAGTAGCCATACGTCTGTAAGGTAAAGTAGCCATACGTCTGTAAGGTAAAGTAGCCATACGTCTGTAAGGTTCAGGAACAATGTCTATAAATTCGGTTCATATTTAAAAGCTACACGTCTGTAACATTCAGTAGAGATTTAAGAGTTCTGTCGCCAGAAACTAATACCAGCTGTGACTTAGGCACAAGATATCAATACCAGCTGTGACTTAGGAGCGAGGCAGCAAAATATGAAAATGTGCATGCGGATTCTCTTCCGCAGAAAAAGAACACCCATATGTCATGTACGCACTGAGAAAGGACGGAGTTGCTGTTTGACTAATAGGACATCCATATGTTGTGTACGCACTGAGAGAGGACGGAGTTGTTGTTCGACTAATAGGACATCCATATGTTATGTACGCACTGATAGAACAAGCAAGATTGCACCTAATGGCATCAAACGACATCTAATGACATATACTGGCATCTAATGACATTTAATGACATCTAATTAATCTATTGTCATATAATGACATTTAAAAACATCCAATGCTCCTATTTTACATTGAAGAAAACAAAATCTTTCAGGCTTCGTGAAATTATAAGATGATACAACAAGACCTAGATGTTGCACTAACTGTTAAATCAGTCAAAAACATGTTTTTATAGTCAAGAAGCATGGGCAGTTTGGGAACCTTTGCCACTAGAGTAACTAGACTAGTGTTTCCCGATCAGGGGTGCGAGCTGGCATTTCATGAGGTGTCAGGTGACATTTCATGGGGTGTTGAGGTGACATTTCAGGGGGTGAGCGGTGACATTTCAGGATGTGTCAGGTGGCATTTAAGGGTGAGAGGTGGCATTTCAGGAATGTGAGGTGATATTTAAGGGGGTGTCTTGTGGCTTTTCAGGGGCAGCGAAGTAAAATTATATTAATTTAAGACCAAAGGAGTCATTGCCTTTTTTAGATGATAATTTCCATTTGACTTTATGAAATAAGTCTCAAATAATGAGTCCTTTTCACTTTAATTTTACAACGCATGGCTACTTGTGAGGGACTGTGAAGGGATACAAAATGTTTGGCAACTGTGATTAAGAATGAAATATCAGGGGCAACAATGTTTGTGAAATTAAGCCTGTTGCTGTGGACTGACATATAAGGGGCAACAATGTTTGTGAAATTAAGCCTGTTGCTGTGGACTGACATATCAGGGGCAACAATCAAGGGCTGTGTGCTGCAAACCTCTACTGATATCTACATCATTGACCTTGACATTTAAGAAAGATAAGCCGTATCGGCCATTGCCTTGATATCACATCATTTTGTCCTTGCAATTCTGCAACTCTCTATGTACTGCACATATGTTAGTATTTTATGGACTTGAAATGTGTTAGTAATTTACTAGCCACCAATTCAATTCAACTATAACACAGCCTCACTCGTCAACTGGATTGTTCTATCTTCTTAGTCCAGGCCCCACACAGACTCACTCGTCAACTGGATTGTTCTATCTTCTTAGTCCAGGCCCCACACAGACTCACTCGTCAACTGGGTTGTTCTATTTTCTTAGTCCAGGCCCCACACAGACTCACTCGTCAACTGGATTTTTCTATCTTCTTAGTCCCGGCCCCACACAGCCTCACTCGTCAACTGGATTTTTCTATCTTCTTAGTCCCGGCCCCACACAGCCACACTCGTCAACTGGATTGTTCTACCTTCTTAGTCCCGACCCCACACAGCCTCACTCGTCAATTGGATGTTTCTATCTTCTTAGTCCCGGCCCCCACAATACAAGATTTGTTCCGCCTCCCCCAACCACACCAGATTTAAAAGTATCAAAACACAAACACTAAATCTTCAATTTTGGTGCCCATCATTTAATGTCTTATATATTTATTGGTTGGTTGGTTGGTTGGTTCACCAAACTACTGAGTCAAGATTAAGATGTGGGGAAGTTCAATCACATACAAGGGAGACCACACGATATTTCTCTACAAGGGATAGCACAAGATGTTTCTCTATCATATACAAGGGAGACCACATGTTTCTATTTTACATACAAGGAGATCACACGATGTTTCTCTACAAGGGAGATCACACGATGTTTATCTACTCACACTTGTTTGCCTGGGTTAATAGAGAAGGTGTCTAATTCTCTATCGTACTCTGTCCTCATGAAGTCAAGACATCCGTTGTCACCAAAGGCTCCCCATTCAGTATTGATAATCACCTGTGAATTCATAAGGATTGAAAGTCTGGATTGAGCTTGGTATCTACATTAGCTTCTCTGAAGTCATGCATTGACTGTCATTTATACATAAGCTCCTGTGAAGTCATGCATTGTCTGTCATTTATACATAAGCTCATGCGAAGTAATGCTTTGACTGTCATTTATACATAAGCTCCTGTGAAGTAATGCATTGTCTGTCATTTATACATAAGCTCATGTGAAGTAATGCATTGTCTGTCATTTATACATAAGCTCCTGTGAAGTAATGCTTTGACTGTCATTAATACATAAGCTCCTGTGAAGTAATGCATTGTCTGTCATTTATACATAAGCTCATGTGAAGTAATGCATTGTCTGTCATTTATACATAAGCTCCTGTGAAGTAATGCTTTGACTGTCATTAATACATAAGCTCCTGTGAAGTAATGCATTGTCTGTCATTTATACATAAGCTCCTGTGAAGTAATGCTTTGACTGTCATTAATACATAAGCTCCTGTGAAGTAATGCATTGTCTGTCATTTATACATAAGCTCATGTGAAGTAATGCATTGTCTGTCATTTATACATAAGCTCCTGTGAAGTAATGCTTTGACTGTCATTAATACATAAGCTCCTGTGAAGTAATGCATTGTCTGTCATTTATACATAAGCTCATGTGAAGTAATGCTTTGTCTGTCATTTATACATAAGCTCTACACAGCTGTTAAGTATAACAGCACTAGGTCACATTAGGTACACCAATAACTGTACAGGTCAAAGTGGGGACAACACAAAACAACACTAGGTAACAGTGGGTACTACAGTAACAGCACTAGGTAACAGTGGGTACTACAGTAACAGCACTAGGTAACAGTCTGTACTACAGTAACAGCACTAGGTAACAGTGGGTACTACAGTAACAGCACTAGGTAACAGTGGGTACAACAATAAAAGCACTAGGTAACAGTGGGTACAACAATAAAAGCACTAGGTAACAGTGGGTACTACAGTAACAGCACTAGGTAACAGTGGGTACAACAATAAAAGCACTAGGTAACAGTGGGTACTACAGTAACAGCACTAGATAACAGTGGATACAACAATAAAAGCACTAGGTAAAAGTGGGTACTACAGTAACAGCACTAGGTAACAGTGGGTACTACAATAAAAGCACTAGGTAACAGTGGGTACTACAGTAACAGCACTAGGTAACAGTGGGTACAACAATAAAAGCACTACGTCACAATGGGTACAGCAGTTTTGTTTTTCGTCCTCGCAGGGGAATATGGCCAAAGCTATATTACACTGTGAGTACGCAGGTGGCCTGCCAGTCCTATTTGTGTCTGGAAAGTTTTCCCGCACGTGTCTATTCACCCCTTCGACAGCTTCGCTCCTCCGCATTCTTTCTGTACCCAAGAATCGCACAAAAACATACGGTGAAAGATCTTTCTCTTTCTGTGCCCCCAAACAATGGAATTCTCTTCCAATACACACCCGCAATATACCAACCATCACAGCCTACAAAACTGCTCTCTTTAAACTCTACTATCCTGACTGATTCCCCCCTCTGACCAATAGACGATACTGCTGGGTGCCGTCCATGGCTTGACATTTAAAAAGTTATGGAATGGTTGGGTGAATACACATTTGTTTTGTTTTATTTAATTATTGTATGTTAATTTTAAGTTCATGATTATGTTTGTTAATTTGTATGTACAGCGTGGTGAGCCCAACCCTTGTTTGGGGTACTATGCTATAAAAAAATTCATTTAATAATAATAATAATAGGATTTGAGTCCATTCTGTTTTCCCTTGCCATGCGTTTTATGTGGGTGTGAGCGGTGTGTTCATTCTCAGAGCATTGTACTCCGACCGTGAGTTTGCCACGCCAGATTGGACGGTCAAAAGTAAGGGTACAATAGTGACAGTACTATGTCATAGTTGATACAACAAAAACTGCACTAGGTCACATGGGTACAACAATAACTGAACTAGGTCCCAAATGAGCTCAACAATAACAGTCCGAGGTCACAATGGTTGAAACAATAACAGCACTAGGTTGCAATGGGTACAACAGTAACAGCACTAGGTAAAAATAGGTACAACAGTAACAGTACTCGGTCACAATGGGAACAACAGTTACAGTACTAGGTCACCATGGGTTCAAAATTAACAGCACTAGGTCACAATGGGTACAAAGCCCTGATGCTGTACCCTCTGTCCCAAAAAGGCAAAGCCCTGATGCTGTACCCTCTGTCCTAAAAGACAAAGCCATGATGCTGTACCCTCTGTCCTAAAAGACAAAGCCAAGACGCTGTACCCACTGTCCTAAAAGACAAAGCCAAGACGCTGTACCCTCTGTCCTAAAAGACAAAGCCAAGATGCTGTGCCCTCTGTCCTAAAAGACAAAGACTTGATGCTGCATCCTCTGTCCTAAAAGACAAAACCCTGATGCTGTGTCCTCTGTCCTAAAAGACAAAGCCAAGATGCTGTGCCCTCTGTTCTAAAAGACAAAGCCCTGATGATGTGTCCTCTGTCCTAAAAGACAAAGCCCTGATGATGTGTCATCTGTCCTAAAAGACAAAGCCCTGATGATGTGTCCTCTGTCCTAAAAGACAAAGCCCTGATGATGTGCCCTCTGTCCTAAAAGACAAAGACCTGATGATGTGTCCTCTGTCCTAAAAGACAAAGCCCTGATGATGTGTCCACAGTCCTAAAAGACAAAGCCCTGATGATGTGTCCTCTGTCCTAAAAGACAAAGCCCTGATGATGTGTCCACAGTCCTAAAAGACAAAGCCCTGATGATGCGTCCTCTGTCCTAAAAGACAAAGCACTGATGCTGTGTCCTCTGTCCTATCACAACGTATTGAAGGTGGTCACCGTATCAAGAAATTTCTAGACTACTTAGCAAGTGTCAAGTCTCAGCGCTTCTTTGAGAATTTAACATACTATCACTTTATGGATTGGACCCACTATTACTTTATGGATTGGACCCACTATTACTTTATGGATTGGACCCACTATTACTTTATGGATTGACCCACTATTACTTTATGGATTGGACCCACTATTACTTTATGGATTGGACCCACTATTACTTTATGGATTGGACTCACTATTACTTTATGGATTGGACCCACTATTATTTAATGGATAGAACCCACTGATTTTTTAAGAATTCGAAACAACATTTCTTTACAAATTCAACCAATTTTTTTCTTTAAAATTCGACCATTGTTTATTTATGTATACGACCTAATGGTTCTTAAAGAATCCCACACACTATTTAGGAATTCGACCAAATATTTCTTTAAGAATTTTTCGACCTACTGTTTCTTTAGGAATTTGAAGTGGAAGCTCTTTCTTACTCTATTTGACAGTACCGGTACTCACCTGTTTGGGATGATGATCATCATCATGTCCCCAAGTACCAACATTGTCCAAATACTCCATGTAGCAAGCATTGCATCCGGTCCCCAGGATGAGTCCAATTTCACAGTTCCGGTCTCCATGAGCAGCAGACATCAAAGTTCCAACGGCGTCATTGACCACTGCCACGATCTCCACTTTACAATTCTGGAAATGGAAGCGGTTTATGTTACATATAGCCACAAAACTTTTGTCAGGTCTGTGTTAGTTATTGACATAAAGCAGTTTTTTCTGTGTTTGTTATATAGGTATGTATTTGGCCTATAACGGTAGAACATTTTCCGAAATAACATATATATATATATATATATATATATATATATATAAGAATGAGCTATAGGGACATAACGCCAAAGAGCCGAAAATATTTTGATACGTTCGGACTCTTAAAAACAAACATAGTTATTTTCTATTATTTTACGGAAATCAAATAAATTTACATGTGCAAAAAATGTTATATTTCTGCTTTTATTTTAGCAAAAGTTTAAGTATTATTATTATAAATTACAAATACATTTAAAGAAACAACTAGGGAACTATCTTAAGCATGTTATATGCGTTTACAAGTTATGAAAAAAAATTAAATAGAAAAATAACTATGATGAAAGTAATACACAGTAATCACATTTATCGGGAAAACCTAAACATCAGTTGTTGTTAGTGCGTTCTTTAGCGCGTTGTCAATAAGGCGAAATAAAATTAAAATTAATTAGTTCTAAATAATCACGCAAATGACGTCATAGTGCGAATTGCCTATTTAGCCAAAGCTAAAAGTTATCTGATTTAATAAAAGAGCGTGACAAAACAGATGATGTACATTCCCCTTCCTATATAGTTAGTTAGGTAGATAGGTAGTTAGGTAGGTAGGTAGGTGGGCAGGTAGGTAGGTAGGCATGTAGATGGTAAATAGGTAGATAGGTAGATGATAGATAGATATATAGATAAACAGACAGACAGACAAACAGACAGGCAGTCAGACAGACAGAGAGACAGAAGAAGAGACAGAAAGAGAGACAGTCAGAGAGACAAACAGACAGACAGAGATGTAGACAGAGAGACAGACAGAGAGACAGACATAATGTCAGAAAGATAGACAGAGAGACAGCTTGAGAGACAAACAGAGAGACAGACAGACAGAGATACATATAGACCGGCAGAGAAACAGAGAGACAGAAAGAGAGACATACAAAGAGAAAGAGAGATAGACAGAGAGACAGACAGAGTGACAGAGAGACAGACAGAGAGACACAAAGACAGGCAGAGACAGACAGAGAGACAGACAGATAGGGAGACAGACAGAATTACAGAGAGACAGACAGTCAGACAGATCATCCTTGATTAATTGCAAAAAGTTATCTTAATTCGGTAAACTATATCTATACATATATAAGTATATCCCGTATGTGCTTCTATACCATCAATCCAAAGTGATGAAAATTGTGTGAATTGTAAAAAAATGCAAATTTTTCTGAATTATTTCACACATTTTACAATATTCCGTTTTGGGACCGGGGACCTAAATTCTTTTACCCCCCTTTTATGAGCTAAATATAATTTTCGTATGCGTTTCTATACCATTCATCCGATTGCGATAAAACGTTGGTGAGTTGTTGTGCGCACAAATGGTTTCTGAATTAGCTTATCCATTTTGAAATATTCCTTTTCAGGCCGGAGCCCCAATTTTTTTTTTCTTATATGAGCTTTACAAATATAATTTCAATCAGTGCTATTGCATGGGTGGCTAGAAATCAATCAAATACAAACGACATTTCAGTTTGTGTGTGAATAAGTACAACCATTTTAAAATTTTACGTTTGGGGCCGGGGGCCTTATTTTAAAACTAATAAATATTTGAGCTATCTAAATATAATTTAAAACAGAGCTACTGCGTTGGTGGATCAATCGCTACAAGTGTGTGGACTAAATTTTGAAAATACACGCTTCTCACGTGGACAGCTGTATGTTGCCTGCTCACGCGTTGAAAAAACGTCTAATTTATTTGTGTACGCACTAGACGGAAAAAACAATAAATATTTTCTATTTAAAAATTACTTTAAAACTTAATTACAACACAAACACTTTTTTCATTGAGTGGCATTGCAACGCATGCCGGGTTCTCGCTAGTCTTTAATAAAAAAACATTTCAAAATTCAGGTTTAATTTTTTTTTAAATGTTCTTTTCCCTTTGTCTAGCCCCGGGGGGGGGGGGGGGGGGAAGGGCGGGTATTGTTTGTTTGGAGGATGTCATTTCAAATGTCATATTATGTCAAGGATAAAGTGATTCAAGAGGCCATATTAATAGAATTGGGTCAATGACGTCATTGCATTATTTGTTTAAACGGAACTGGGAATGTTGGGAAAATTAGATTAATATAGTATCAACACTTTAAACATTGAACAACTTGGATACATCCCAAAGTATCAACACTTTTAACACTGGAACAAATGGGATGCATCTCAAAGTATCAACACTTTCAACACTGGAACAACTTGGATACATAAAAAAGTATCAACACTTTCAACACTGGAACAACTTAGACACATCCCAAAGTATCAACACTGAGTTTCACGGTTATTGTTATTTAGGAGGTCTTGTCACAGAACAGATGTTAATGAGGAGGGATTGTCACAGAACGGTTATCAATGAGGAGGGATTATCACGGAACTGTTGTCAATGAGGAAGGATTGTCACAGAACGGTTGTTAATGAGGAGCCTTGTCACAGAACAGATGTTAATGAGGAGGGATTGTCACATAACGGGTGTCAATGTGGAGGGCTTGTCACATAACGGGTGTCAATGTGGAGGGCTTGTCACAGAACGGGTGTCAATGTGGAGGGCTTGTCACTTTAATGGTGTTCATGAGGAGGGCTTGTCACAGAACGGGTGTCAATGAGGAGGGATTATCACGGAACTGTTGTCAATGAGGAAGGATTGTCACAGAACGGTTGTTAATGAGGAGCCTTGTCACAGAACAGATGTTAATGAGGAGGGATTGTCACATAACGGGTGTCAATGTGGAGGGCTTGTCACATAACGGGTGTCAATGTGGAGGGCTTGTCACAGAACGGGTGTCAATGTGGAGGGCTTGTCACTTTAATGGTGTTCATGAGGAGGGCTTGTCACAGAACGGGTGTCAATGTGGAGGGCTTGTCACATTAAGGGTGTTCATGAAGAGGGCTTGTCACATAAAGGGTGTTAATGAGGAGGGCTTGTCACATAAAGGATGTTCATGAGGAGGGCTTATCACATAAAGGGTGTTCATGAGGAGGGCTTGTCACATAAAGGGTGTTCATGAGGTTCCCGGTCCTCACATATCATGAAGTATTTGGTCAGTACCGGACAGCTCCTTTATGTCATTTGTATTTGTGATTTTTAGGCTTTGAGACAGACAAAGGCACAGTTGAGACAGACAAAGACACAGTTGAGACAGACAAAGGCACAGCTGAGACAGACAAAGGCACAGTTGAGACAGACAAAGGCACAGTTGAGACAGACAAAGGCACAGTTGAGACAGACAAAGGCACACTTGAGACAGACAAAGGCACACTTGAGACAGACAAAGGCACACTTGAGACAAAGGCACAGTTGAGACAGACAAAGACACAGTTGAGACAGACAAAGACAAAATTTGAGACAGACAACGTCACAGTTGAGACAGACCAAAAACACAGTTGAGACAGACCAAAAACACAGTTGAGACAGACCAAAAACACAGTTGAGACAGACAAAGGCACTGTTGAGACAGACAACGGCACAGTTGATACAGACAAAGGCAAAATTTGAGACAGACAACGCCACAGTTGAGACAGACCAAAAACACAGTTGAGACAGACCAAAAACACAGTTGAGACAGACCAAAAACACAGTTGAGACAGACAAAGACACAGTTGAGACAGACAATAGCACAGTTGAGACAGACAAAGGCACAGTTGAGACAGACAAAAGCACAGTTGAGACAGACAAATGCACAGTTGAGACAGACAAAAGCACAGTTGAGACAGACAAAGGCACAGTTGAGACAGACAAAAGCACAGGATATGGAAATGACCCAAAAACTACTCCAGACTCACAGATAATAATGACATTTTTTATTACTAATATAAAGAGGTCTTCTGTAATTCTCACTAGGTCTATCACTAACTGTCGACTATCTCTATGTTTCTCTATAGCTATACAGGAACATGTCGAGCATCTCTATGTTTCTCTCTAGCTATACGTTAACATGTCGACTATCTCTATGTGTCCTCTATACGTCAAGGTCTCTTACTTCAACTGAAAGACAATTGGGTACTGTCCTACAACCCCTCTCCACAGTCATTTGTGAATCAGGGACACATAAGATACATTTCTCAAACGATCAACACTGATACAAGTTAGATAGTCCTCAAACGATCAACACTGATACAAGTTAGATAGTCCTCAAACTATCAACAATGGGACTAGTTAAATATAATATTTTAACCATTTCCTGATAGCAGCGTTAGTGCACGAAGTACTCTATTGTTGATTGCCCGAAAGTACTCTATTGTTGATTGCCTGATAGTACTCTATTGTTGATTGCCTGAAAGTACTATTTTGTCTATTGCCTGACAGTACTCTATTATTTATTGTCTCACACTATCACATTCATTATAGTCTGACAGTTTCTGTGATGCAACATTAGCACTAAGTGTTTTTGTTTACAACATAAGAGAATATGTTAAGATAACGAGCGTTGTGGGTGCATTTTTCCGATTGAGACCAAGGTACTGTCAGGTCACAACTGGCATACACACAAGACAACAATCCAGCAGGGTTAGTGATAATGTTTGAGTTCAGCACGCCCGGAGATCGTGCACATAGCCTAGACTGCAACAAGCAGTTTCTATTTCTACAACAAGATGGCGGCTATCTCTAGTGTTGGCAGATCCCATAATAAATCATTAAGGCCACCCTCTCACCCCGCACTGCTCCATAGATATGGAGAAATGTAGCCCAGTGTTTTAACACAATCCATTGGCAGAATCTTGACCTAGTCCCCCATAGCAAGATATACAGCACAATGCCATAGCAATGTATGTACAACACAATGCCATAGCAAAATGTACTTTACAATGCCATAGCTAGATGTACAACACAATGCCATAGCAAGATGTACAGCGCAATGCCCATTACTTTGTCCATTACTTTGTCCTATACTTTTGTCCATTACCTGGGGTCGGTCAAAAACAATGCTTTATGACCGATCCCAATTTTAAAAGACATCCCAATCAATCAATTTAGCAATGCCAAAGCTCTGGCCGTTTAACACTAAGAAACAAAACAAAATCTCCCGTCCTGAGCTATGAAGTGTCATTTTAGTAGGTACCTACATTACCCCTATACAAATCCGTGTCCTTTTAGTAGGTACCTACATTACAACTATACAAATCCGTGTCCTTTTAGTAGGTACCTACATTACCCCTATACAAATCCGTGTCCTTTTAGTTGGTACCTACATTACCCCTATACAAATCCGTGTCCTTTAGTATGTACCTATACATTACCCCTATACAAATCCGTGTCCTTCTAGTAGGTACCTGCATTACCCTATACAAATCCGTATCCTTTTAGTAAGTACCTACATTACCCCTATACAAATCCGTGTCCTTTTAGTAAGTACCTACATTACCCCTATACAAATCCGTATCCTTTTAGTAGGTACCTGCATTACCCCTATACAAATCTTTTATTGAAAAGTTCTCCCATTTTGCGTTCTTATTATTTAAATAGATTCAAAAAGGTAAGCATGACATATACTTTAATATTGGTTATAAAAGGTATGCCCACCAAATACACTCATCATAAAGGGTATTCCCACCATATGGATTCATCATGAAGTTTATGCCCACCAAGTAGATTCATAATGAAGGGGTATGCCCATCAAGTTAGGCCTATATTCATTATGAAGGGTATGCCCACCCAGTAGAATCACCATAAAGGGTATGCCCACCAAGTAGATTCATCATAAAGGGTATGCCCACCCAGTAGATTCACCACAAATAAGGGTATGCCCACCAAGTAGATTTATTATTGAGGGTATGCCCATCAAGTAGATTCACCATTAAGAATATGCCAACCAAGTAGATTCACCATAAAGGGTATGACCACCAAGTAGATTCATCATAATGGATATGTCCACCATCTAGATTCATCATAAAGGGTATGTCAACCCAGTAGATTCATAATAAAGGGCATGCCCACCAAGGTTGCCCACTTTCGCTAAAATGTTATACATAGGTGTCACATCTGATATTCACAAGGTTATGCATAGGTGTCACATCTAATATACACATTGTTATGCATAGGTGTCATCTCTGATATACTCAATGTTATGCATAGGTGTCACATCTGATATACACAAGGTTATGCATAGGTGTCACCTCTGATATACACGAGGTTATGCATAGGTGTCACCTCTGATATACACAAGGTTATGCATAGGTGTCAACACTGATATACACAAGGTTGTGCATAGGTGTCACATCTGATATACACATTGTTATGCATAAGTGTCACCTCTGATATACACAAGGTTATGCATAGGTGTCACCTCTGTTTAATTTTCAAATTTATATTTTAAAAAATACCATGAGAGTGCAGAAAAGGAATTCATTAAAAATATTAATTTATTAAACCTCTTCTCTGGCATCTACAGTTTGGAAATTAGTTTTTAAGATTAAATATCTTGCCATTTAATCAGAGGCGACGCCTATGGAACTAATTCATTTTATGCACGTACTTAAATGACGTGAAAACTATTTCTTAACGGCAAAGCGCGCGGGGGGGGGGGGGGTGTTGTCAGTAAATGTTTTGATTTTGGGGGCGCGGTGGTCGAACATGTTTTGATTTCGAAAGGGGGGGAGGGTTGTTGTACTTAAAAATAGGTTAAGAAGCTTGGTAGAGCCACCTGTTTGGTAGGGCCACCTGTTTGGTAGGGCCACCTGCTTGGTAGAGCCACCGGTTTGGTAGAGCCACCTGTTTGGTAGGGCCACCTGTTTGGTAGGGCCACATGTTTGGTAGGGCCACCTGTTTGATAGGGCCACCTGTTTGGTGGGGCCACCTGTTTGTTGTGGCCACCGGACAGTACATGTATTTAATTAAATACTACACCGTCATTAACTACTAGCTGGTGCGCGGTCCAGGTGGTGGTGCCCTAGCTAGGAGACCAAGGGGTGGAGCCAGAATAAAGGGGTGGAGTTGGCATGTTTATCCTCTAAATCCTTATCTTGCATAACTGAATGACTTTGGCCAGTCTGAGGACGCGCACATACATGCTGAAAATATTCTGAATCGAGCATCGACATTTTACTCTCCACTAGAAGATTTGACCTGGTGTGACCTGGGTTATAAAGAACGATATATTGCGTAATTACCTACCAGCTTTTCCGAAGTCTTGCTGTGTATGTTCCAGGGTATTATTAATAACCCTTACAATACAAACTCGAAACACCAGAAAAACAATTAACGACAATTTGCCACGCCCTTGAAAGCTATATTTAGAAAATGGTAAATGAGACTATCCTGGCTTTTTAAAGGATGATCTATTTATAGATATGTACTGCTGTAAAACCACTGGGTTTTTATAAAGTGATATTTCCTATTTATGTACCAAACCTTTAAAACCTTTTTCCACGCCCCTGAACTATAAAGAAAATATTATTTCTGATAATGGTTTAAAAAACATTCATTTCGTAAATTAAAAAAATGATTTATAATTCCTATTGAAATAGGCTACCTGAAACATTAAAGGATTTTTGAGAAGTCGCTTTCTTCGTTACAAATTTTCCCACCATTTTGCAGGCTCTTGAAATATGTGTTCTGAAAATCGTTCCAACACAGCATTCTTATATCTAAAGCAGAATCTAGTCACAAATCTTTCACGTCCGTAACAGTTTTGTGTTGTTAGATATACTATAAATCTCTTTCTAATTTTTCCTGCTCTTTTCCTTAACTCTAAACTGAACTTTTCTGAAAAATGAAAAACAGTTTTGCGTTGTTAGATATACTATAAATCTCTTTCTAATTTTTCCCGCTCTTTTCCTTAACTCTAAAATGAACATTTCTGAAAAATGAAAAAAAAATTTAGAAATAAAATCTTTTTTCTAAAGGAAATTTTAATTACGATTTTCCCCCTTTTCGACATCATTGGGTTTTGAGATATTGGTATCTCCTTATATAAATGTACCCACAATGAGTCCATGGCCTTTAAATGTGTTGTTCGCGTATGGAACATCTTTTTGCCTGTATTTACATTTTATTTCTGTTTATTGCGTCAAATATTGTAAGTATTTTGTGCTGGATGTTGGAGTTGGATGGCCGAGTGTTCTAAACTGAGTCAATCCCAAGCAAAGCATATCACTAGCGCCCCGGGTGGATGGGACAACACCAGTGCCCGGTTGGACGGGACAACCCCAGCGCCCCGGGTGGATGGGGCAACACCAGCGCCCCAGGTGGATGAGTCTCATTAACTTTGGATGACAACTCATCAAAGAGAAGCCAATCTCTGAAATCAAACCCAGAGATGTAGTCTAGTAGGTGGTATGACACTGACACAATTTCGACAAATTCTACAACGTAGAACGCATAAAAAGCACAGAGAAACACACACACACACTGCTGGTCATCTACACCATCCTCGTCTCTAGTCATGGCAGAGAGAGTGTGTCTCAAGTCAAAGCTTGCTATTCAAATGACCTTGGCGGCCATCTTCGCGTTCAAAGATGAAAAACAAACATGTATTTTGTCTACATTTGATTTCTATTTAAATGTCTGAACTTCTTTGCTTAAAACATTGTTAGACAATGAAGCTTTTATTAGAGGATAATTTCGTCTTAATTATCAACAATCAGGATGTGCTTATTGTGTCTGAAGAGCATATGCTGCCTAGTCAGTCTTTAGTTAATTTTCAAACTTACCCATCCTTGTCAATACTTAGTTAATCTTCTAACTTAATCATCCTCATTTAATCTTTTATTTTAACTATTCTTGTCAGTCCTTCGTTAATCTTCTAACTTAATCATTCTTGTCAGTCCTTAGTTAATCTTCTAACTTACCGTTCTACGTTTCAGAGCTTCTTGCAACAGTTCACAAATATCCTCGCCCACGACTCCCTCACAACGGAATCCTTTGGTCCATTTGGACAGTCTGGCTTTAGCCAAACCCTCTTGTTGGCAAGGGAAGGAGAAAGTGAAGCCCAAAGGAAGTGAGTGTTTTATAAGGTCATGCTCAGTCACAAATTTGCCGATGCAGTCAGCGATATGATCAAACAACTGAAAAGAAAAAAAGAAATGATGGTAGAGTAAAACCGATGACATTATTACTATACATAAAATCAGTCAATAATTG
This sequence comes from Omphiscola glabra, assembly GCA_964017045.1. NCBI lineage: Eukaryota > Metazoa > Mollusca > Gastropoda > Lymnaeidae > Omphiscola > Omphiscola glabra. The sequence goes on along the minus strand of OZ024794.1, from coordinate 85,939,115 downwards.
GATGACATGGCACACTGATGTTGATGTCAATAATTGGATGCCATGACACACTGATAGCGATGTCAATAATTGGATGGCATGCCGCACTGATAGTGTTGTTTAAAAATCAAGTGATAACGATGCCAAGAGATATAATTTATCTTTTTACACTAGAAAATTAAATTCATCCACTATGTGGACCAAATGATTAGATTAGTGTTCCATGCCATAAAAACGTGGGAATCACTGGCCGGGATGATCAGCAATGCCTATAAATGGAAACATTGAGACTTTAAATTCACTGCCCTCGTTAATAGTAGAAATTACGGGGTACTTAGTGTGCACTGCCCTGTGAGTAGAGACAGGAGGCCATAAAATATAATAATAGCAAGTAACTGTATTTCTTTAATAAATACAGACAGGGTATTATGTTTCAAGGGGTCCAACCTCACTCCACTCATCATTAAAAAGCTAATCAGATTTGGGTCATCTCAAAACGTATCTTGACGCCAGCAGGGGGTCCAGACCCCGGGATCTGCAGGTCAGCTACGCCCATGAAAACAAACAATTCACAATCAACTTTCAATTTCTCCTTAAAGAAAAAACTCCACCAAGATTGTTTCGTGTCAAAGATTTCAAAAGCCCAATTCATTTTTTTTATTTTCCCATTCTTTTTCAACATTTCTGACCACCTAGCTTTCCCATTAGAATTTGCTGCATGTTTAAAACATGAATGCTGGGATACGTGGCTTTGAATGTTTGGATATGTGGATTAAATTGGATTATGTACAGCAGCATAGAGCCTCCTACTGTCATTGCGATTTTGAACAGATGACTCGAATAATAATATTATCGTAATTCGTATAATCAAGCTGTGACATCCGTACAAGGCATTGACCTGGAAATGTTTTCATCCTAAGTATATTATCCTATCAAGTATTTTATCCTATCAAGTATTTTATCCTATCAAGTATTTTAAAGATGTTATGTTGTTTTGTTTCTTATTTCAGGTTTTACAATACTTTGTTTCACTCATTTCCTGTTTTGCTAACTTGATTGCAGTCTCTCCCCCTTATTACCATAATCATTTGTGACTAGGTCTAAGCATGGGAAAATGAAGCATCTTGAAGCCAGTGATCACAAGTCTTAACATCGTGTTTCATTAAAAAGCTATACAAATTAAGCGACTATTAAAACTAATTCATACTTAATTCAGATTATATTATACATTTTTATAGAGAATTCATTTCATCTGCAAAAGCTTGGGAAATGATAAACCTACCAAGTACCAAATACTAGTTACCAAGTACTAAGTACCAAGTACTAGGTACCAAGACCAGTGTCAAATAGATATTCTTCACAAATATTTCATTAAATATAACTATTATGGTTAAATAACAAGATCAATTATTTTTGTCATTAAAAACATGTTCCAAAGAAGTTTTGAAGTTTTCCAACAATTAACAGTTGATTTTTCTTTGGATGATTTATTCAAAGGTTAATATATTAATTAAAGACATAATATAATACAAAAATGAATTTGTTGATTTGTTTGAATTAATTAATGTAAATAAAATTAATGAATGTTGGCTCCTCAATGATGATTGACTCTAAGTTTGGAATATATTTCTTTATTTTCTGACATTGTCAAACCTACCTGCGTGCCTGTCCCCAGCATGATTCTCTGTGGTATCAGGTAAGTTTTACTCTGAATATCAATGTCGTGACCTTGAAGTCGTACAAGTAACACTCTAAAATTTGTGCCTCCTAAATCCAGAGCAAGAAATTCACCTTTTTCTGTTGATATTAGCAAAATTAATTATAAATATTTTTTAAATTAATAAACAGCATAAAGTATTTAATATTTTTCTGTTGATGTTTACAAAAATATTAAATACTTTTTTAATTAATCAGACATAAAGGATTCAATAATTTCAAACTAAAAGAACAAAGAAAAATACCAAATAACCCCCCCTCCCCCCAAACCATATTAAAATACATACATATATCTTTGAATAAATGAATTTATTATTTTTCATCATCTATTTGCAAAGAATTAGCACAAATGAAAATTTTTTTTTCACACATCATTGTACTTATACTCAAGTTGTAGCACCATTCAGTAGTTTAAAAAAAATAATAAACAGAGCTACAGAGACAGTATCATCGAGTCTAAATCATCATCATCATAGACTTAAGACTACATCACCATAGGTGTACATCATTTCAGAAATATAACTTCATCTGAGTATAACAGTTGCGCAAGGGACCTCTGATCAGGGGCGTAGCTAGGATTAGTGCAGCCTCCCCTCTCTCGGGATGGAGCTGTTCCTACGCTAGTGCCTATGTTTTAAATGTGTCTGCATACATCCAAGTTAACAGACACCCCGTGTTACGTCATGAGACAGAATCCTATTTTACAGATATAGTCCAGATATAAAAACGACTTGCGTTTGAATCAAACTTATGTCTGAGAAAATTATAGTTACATAAATTAAATGACTGAAAGTACAAAGTATTCTCAAACAACTTTTAACCTACCTGATCCATCAGGCAAAGACCTCACAAAAGTTGGAAACATTTTGATGTCTGCCACAGTGTGAGACTGTTTCTTAAGGCCATTATTCATCTCTTGGTGCAGAAGTGTCATGACACGTTTGTAGGCAGCACCAGACAGTTTGAAACCCTTCACAAAGGCTTCAATCTATGAAAAGAGATCATGACTTTTAATGTGAGGCAATCTGTGAAGTCAAAGTAAAGCAATCTGTGAAGTCAGAGTAAGGCAATCTGTGAAGTCAAAGTAACTAAACTGTGAAGTCAAAGTAAAGCACTCTATGAAGTCAAAGTAAAATTTCTATGAAGCCAAAGTAAGATTTCTATGAAGCGAAAGTAAGATCTCTATGAAGCCAAAGTAAGATTTCTATGAAGCCAAAGTAAGATTTATATGAAGCCAAAGTAAGATTTCTATGAAGCCAAATTAAGATTTCTATGAAGCCAAAGTAAGATTTCTATGAAGCCAAAGTAAGATTCGATGAAGCCAAAGTAAGATTTCTATGAAGCCAAAGTAAGATCTCTATGAAGCCAAAGTAAGATCTCTATGAAGCGAAAGTAAGATCTCCATGAAGCCAAAGTAAGATCTCTATGAAGCCAAAGTATGATTTATATGAAGCCAAAAAAAGGCTCATGTTTTAAATAATTTACTGCTCATTAATTCTAGTTTCGAATCCGTCACGAAATATTTATAGTAGGCAAATTTTTCTAAGAACTTGTAACAAGTAGTGCCGTCTTAAGATTTGGGCACACAGGGCAGTTGACCAGGGTCTCACGCTTCCAGGGGGCTGATGCTTCTAGGTGCATCAAGTTGCCCGTGTTATTAACGGATTTTAAAACATTTTAGACCATTTAATTTGCTTTCAAAGTACAGTGGGTGTCAGATTTTTTTTCAAGTAGAATTATTTTTTTTTTCGATTATCAATTTATTTTGTACTAGTTTTTTTCTTTAAAAATTGTCAAACTAATATAAAAATCCTGGTAAAAATTAATTGTTTGCCGGCTAATCTTACCTTCATTTATAAGACGGAAGTGGAAAGAATATAACGGAAAGAAAAATTACACAAGCAGGAAGAATTACAGTTGCAAAAACAGACAGCATGAAATGGATACAGTGAGAATAGAGACAGAACGATGGAAAATTGTGAGAATAGAGACAGAACGATGGAAAATTATAAGAGAGAAACAGGAATATTACTATTATGGCAGGGACTATAACGATGGTCAGGGTGGACGATAACGAGGGTCGGGGGAACGCCTCTGCTTCTCTCCACTACTGAGCAGTGGCGTATCTAGGGTTATAACCGCCCGGTGCCAACATTTTGGTCTGACACAGTGGTCGGCAAATCGCGGCTCGCGAGCGGCATGCGGCTCTTTAGCGACCTGAGTGCGGCTGGGCCAGTCGGCCACATATCGGTGGTTATTGACAGGTTGGTGAAAAGAAATTTGACTCTCTAAATTGTTTTAATCGTCCTGCTGCTGATTTCTTTGCTCTTTTGACTAATAAGTTTTCCAAACACTGGTCTAACAAAATTGTGGAAAAAAAAATTTACTTTATGTATTTCGATTCATATCTGGGAGAAGTAAAATTTGATGGAGAGGGGCATTCTCCTTTAAAAATATCCAACTTGTGATTCGCATTTAAAATATTAAGTTGGAATGTACCGATAATATTGTGGGTTAAAATTGACAAACGTGCTTTCCACTGACTTTTAAATCAAATTAAATTGTCAAAATCTTTCAATATTCATTAAAAATATGTGAAGCATGATACCTCTAAAACAGGGGTAGGCAAACTTTTTGTGCGGAGGGCCACATTAATTAACACATTTAAATCTATTGGGGGGGGGGGCATGTATATTATGTCCAAATTTTTCATGTCAATAAACATTTCTCTATCTCTATATTAAAAACGGTAAATTCGCATTTTAGCATTACATGACAAAAGCCAAAGACTGTTTAAAAAATAGAAAATTAGAAAGAAATTTGATCAAAAATGTTAAAACAATCATAACTGTACATGAAATTCTGTAAAATTCAACAAAATAACTTTAAAATAAAGTAATTTTTTAAATTTCTAAATGCCTTCGAGGGCCACATAATATTAGTTGCCGGGCCGTAGTTTGCCCACCCCTGCTCTAAAACATGATACTTTTTTATACTAACGGCTTACCAACAAATCATCTAAAACAGAGCTCTGCATTTGGTACTGGAGAGCCGGCGGCACAATGGAGTGCCGCAAGATGATGCTCGGTGTAACGCTCAAAATGCCTCCTTGAGGAGTTAAGTATTGTGACTTAGCCATTGCTTAAATTAGCCTAACACTTAGTCATTGCTTAAATTAGCCTAACACTTAGTCATTGCTTAAATTAGCCTAACACTTAGCCATTGCTTGAATTAGCCTACCACTTAGTCATTGCTTGAATTAGCCTAACACTTAGTCATTGCTTGAATTAGCCAAACACTTAGTCATTGCTTGAATTAGCTAAACACTTAGTCATTGCTTGAATTAGCCTAACACTTAGACATTGCTTGAATTTGCCTAACATTTAGTCATTGCTTGAATTAGCCTAAAACTTAGTCATTGCTTGAATTAGCCTACCACTTAGTCATTGCTTGAATTAGCCTAACACTTAGTCATTGCTTAAATTTGCCTAACATTTAGTCATTGCTTGAATTAGCCTAACACTTAGTCATTGCTTGAATTTGCCTAACATTTAGTCATTGCTTAAATTAGCCTAACACTTAGTCATTGCTTAAATTAGCCTAACACTTAGTCATTGCTTAAATTAGCCTAACACTTAGTCATTGCTTGAATTAGCCAAACACTTAACCAAAGACTTAATCATTGCTTGCATTGGACTTAGACTTAGTTATTTCTTGTATTTAACTTAGACTTAGCCATTGATGAATACTTAGGCATTGCTTCAATGAGCTTAAGACTAAGTCATTGCTTTTATTATCCTTAAACTTAGTCATTGCGTGTATTTATTGGGCCCATGTGTATAGGTTTTTCGTTGGCACATTTGTATGTAACTTTGGGACTATTTCAATGTGTGGTATATGTGTGAGAGTGGCCTATGTGTGGGTGTGGCCTATGTGTGGGTGTGGCCTATGTGTGGGTGTGTTGGGGTGGTCTATGCGTGTGTGGGGGTGGCCTATGTGTGGGTGTGTCGGGGTGGCCTATGCGTGTGTGGGGGTGGCCTATGTGTGGGTGTGGCCTATGTGTGGGTGTGTTGGGGTGGCCTATGTGTGGGTGTGTCGGGGTGGCCTATGTGTGGGTGTGTCGGGGTGGCCTATGCGTGTGTGGGGGTGGCCTGTGTGTGGGGGTGGCCTATGTGTGGGTGTGGCCTATGCGTGTGTGGGGGTGGCCTATGTGTGGGTGTGTCGGGGTGGCCTATGCGTGTGTGGGGGTGGCCTGTGTGTGGGGGTGGCCTATGTGTGGGTGTGGCCTATGTGTGGGTGTGTTGGGGTGGCCTATGTGTGGGTGTGTCGGGGTGGCCTATGCGTGTGTGACCTATGAATAAGTGTTAGTTGGGTTACCATTATTTTCGCTCATACGTAAGTTGTTTTGAAAGGGGACTGAGTCGCAGCGCTATTCCGGGTGAGAGTTGCTAAGACGGCACCAAGTAACGCGGTGATGACGTCAATTTTGACGTTCTGGAAGTTTTCTGTGTCAAAGGTCAGTCAGGGTAATCTGAGCGATCAAGTACCGTTACGATAGAGACTCACCCTCAGGGCCGTCTTAACAACATAAGAGGCCATGGGCACAGCACTGGGCCTCCCTAGCAACACAACATATCTGGGCCATGAGAAGGGGGTGAAGGGGGCACGCGCGCCATATTTAAACAGGGGAGGGGGGACAAACAGTTCGTGTTCCCAACCAACTCACCACCAGGAATAAAAAAAATGTAGGTAAAATAAAAATAAGCATTCAATAAAGTTCAACTTCGATGAATTCAATTTATTAATTAAAAAAAAAAAATCAATAAAAATTAATAATACTTTTAAAATATCAGAAATAAACTATAAATTATCACATATGACTAGGATGATTGATAAATTATCATTATTGATAGAATAAATTGTTTAATAAAAATCAACATAATCGTTTGCGTAATTGTTTTGAGTTTCAATGGTCTTAAGGATATCATTTTTCATGCACATAGTGAAAGCCAGATCAAAACTTTTTGTCCCATTGAACTGCGAAGCTGATTCTTAACTTATTTTTTTCAATTCATATCTGGGGGAAAAGTAAAACTTGTTGACGAGAGTTATTCCCCTTTAAAAGTTTTAAAACTGCCCGACTTTGATTCGCATTTATAATATTAATTTTGGAATGTGCTGATATATATCGAGGGTTAAAATTGGGAATTTAAAATCCAATTAAACTGTCAAAATCTTTCAATATTCATTAAAAATATGTAAGAAATGATGCCTCTGTAAAAGTGAGTCTCCTAAAAACGTGGGTCCCCGTACAAGAGCGAGGCCCTGGGCCAGTGCCCACTGGGCCCATGTCTTAAGACGGCACTGCTCACCCTATGTTCACAAGATGGTGCTGCATTCTTGCCTACTCAGTCTACGATGAATATTTCTGAAAGGGATCATTAGTTATAAATTCATACGTCCGTCCGTCGTCTGTTTAAGTTTAAGTGGTTTGTTGGGTCTATGTGTGGGTTTGTTGGGCCTATGTGTGGGTTTCTTGGGTCTATGTGTGGGTTTGTTGGCCCTATGTGTGGGTTTGTTGGCCCTATGTGTGGGTTTCTTGGGTCTATGTGTGGGTTTGTTGGGTCTATGTGTGGGTTTGTTGGGTCTATGTGTGGGTTTCTTGGGTCTATGTGTGGGTTTGTTGGCCCTATGTGTGGGTTTCTTGGGTCTATGTGTGGGTTTGTTAGCCCTATGTGTGGGTTTCTTGGGTCTATGTGTGGGTTTGTTGGGCCTATGTGTGGGTTTCTTTGGTCTATGTGTGGGTTTGTTGGCCCTATGTGTGGGTTTCTTGGGTCTATGTGTGGGTTTGTTGGGCCTATGTGTGGGTTTGTTGGGTCTATGTGTGGGTTTGTTGGGCCTATGTGTGGGTTTCTTGGGTCTATGTGTGGGTTTTTTAGGTCTATGTGTGGGTTTGTTAAGCCTACGTGTGGGTTTGTTGGGCCTATGTGTGGGTTTGTTGGGCCTATGTGTGGGTTTGTTGGACCTATGTGTGGTTTGTTGGCCCTATGTGTGGGTTTGTTGGCCCTATGTGTGGTTTGTTGGCCCTATGTGTGGTGGTTTGTTGGCCCTATGTGTGGGTTTGTTGGGCCTATGTGTGGGTTTCTTGGGCCTAAGTGTGGGTTTCTTGGGCCTATGTGTGGGTTTGTTGGCCCTATGTGTGGGTTTGTTGGGCCTATGTGTGGGTTTGTTGGGTCTATGTGTGGGTTTGTTGGGTCTATGTGTGGGTTTGTTGGGGCTATGTGTAGGTTTGTTGGGCCTATGTGTGGGTTTTTAAGCCTATGTGTGGTTTGTTGGCCCTATGTGTGGGTTTGTTGGGTCTATGTGTGGGTTTATTGGGCCTAAGTGTGGGTTTCTTGGGCCTATGTGTGGGTTTGTTGGGCCTATGTGTGGGTTTGTTGGGTCTATGTGTGGGTTTGTTGGGTCTATGTGTGGGTTTGTTGGGTCTATGTGTAGGTTTGTTGGGCCTATGTGTGGGTTTGTTAAGCCTATGTGTGGGTTTGTTGGGTCTATGTGTGGGTTTATTGGGTCTATGTGTGGGTTTGTTGGGTCTATGTGTGGGTTTGTTGGGCCTATATGTGGGTTTATTGGCCCTATGTGTGGTTCGTTAAGTCTATGTGTGGGTTTGTTGGCCCTATGTGTGGGTTTGTTAAGCACATGTGTGGGTTTATTGGGCCTATGTGTGGGTTTATTGGCCCTATGTGTGGGTTTAAGCCTATGTGTGGGTTTGTTAAGCCTGTGTGTGGGTTTGTTGGGCCTATGTGTGGGTTTGTTAAGCCTATGTGTGGGTTTATTGGGCCTATGTGTGGGTTTGTTGGGTAATGTGTGGGTTTGTTGGCCCTATGTGTGGGTTTGTTAAGCCTAAGTGTGGGTTTGTTGCATCTATGTGTGGGTTTGTTGGGCCTATGTGTGGGTTTGTTGGTCCTATTTGTGGGTTTGTTGGGCTAATGTGTGGGTTTGTTGTGTGTTTCTCTAGGTTTGACAATCTATATTTTAAAGAATGCAAAGTTTTATTGTCATAGGCGCATGTTTCCCCGACACATCCCAACTAATCTATAAATATAGGAATGCCATCACATCCCAACCAATCTATAAATATAGGAATGCCATAACATCCCAACCAATCTATAAATATAGGAATGCCACCACATCCCAACCAATCTATAAATATAGGAATGCCACCACATCCCAACCAATCTATAAATATAGGAATGCCATCACATCCCAACCAATCTATAAATATAGGAATGCCACCACATCCCAACCAATCTATAAATATAGGAATGCCACCACCCCTTCTAAAAATGTAGAACTTCCATCACATCCCAACCCTGCTAAAATGTAGGACTGCCTAAGCCTACCTACAACGTCATCATAAGTCCAACCCCCGCCCCCACACCCTCCTTTTCCTTTCTAAGCCATCGCAACATTATCAATATTATGAATATAATTGAGAGTATTGTTTTCACATTGTTATTATACTATGAATAGATTTGGGAGTAGAATGTTCACATTGTTATTATACTATGAATATATGTGGAAATGTCGTTTTCACATTGTTATATAAATTATGAATATATTTGAGAGTAGCATATTCACAGTTTTATTGTTTAAGCGGTATCCCAGACCCGGCAAAAAGTAAAAAGACCTATCATTATTTAGTAATTAGGCTGTACACGGTCTACATGCATTCAATAAGCTAGTACGTGTGGTTACGTATTAAGCTGTTAAAAACCACAACTTTCCAGCAGTGGCGCAGCTAGCGTAAATGCCGCCAGGGGGTGGGTCTAGAGTTTTGCCGCCCTCCTCCTACGAAAAAAAACTGTGCAGATGGACAAAAACGCTACTCCTCCATCAAAAGAAAAAAAATGACACCCCGGGCTGACAGAACCACCCCCGGGCTGATAGCCCCCCCCCACTCCACTTTTTCCCCTTCGCCAGTATTCAATATTTTAAACTTCGTCATTAATGAAATAATAATTATGTTTAACATTCATAACTCCTTTCCTTTTAAGTTAGCCGCTCATAATGTAGACGTAAGTAGTAAGCAGGCATATTACATGTGTACTCTGGTCGCAATAATATGCTGGACTGAGGTCCTAAACATAAACACATTCGCAGGAAAAGCAGCCTTCTCAGTGCATGTATACTTGGCCCACCTCCATTTTCCCTTCAACTTGAACACAAGCATTGCTTACTGCGAAGTATTATGACCTTGGTGAAGATAATTTATTCGACCCTTTACGTTGGGGGTGTGTAGAGACACACATGTGGTTTGGGCCAATCAAAATGAAGCATTGCAGCCAACGTAGTCCGACAAGTTTGGCATGCGTCCAAAATGATGTTTGTTGTATTCTCGTTCAATGACAAGCAGACGGTGATTCAATCCATAAACGTGTCTCAGTATCCAACAAAACAACATTGGCATGATGATGAAACGTTGGTTTAGAAACCAGCAGAAGCAAGCCACGGGGATACATTTTGGGGAAACTGACTTCCATTAAACATGCATTTTACATATCATATATATTATATAGTGATATAGACCATGCCACAATACAATTCAAAACATTATTAAACTTAATTAAATTTTATTTCCAAAGCATGGCCTTAAAAACATTATTTAAAATAGAAATGGATTAAGTTCAACTGTACGGGTATTTACACTACTGACTACTGTGTGGTCGTGTTTTAACATTACAACGCTTTATTTAATTAATTTAAGTATAAAATAACACATCATTATTATTATGTTGATTAAAAAAGTAGAATAAAAAAGTTAATTGTCTTCGTAATTATATCATTGTATTGTCTTCAAATGGACAAATGTAAATGACGAGGAAATGCACATAATAAAAGTCATAACACATTTTAAATTTAACAACAAATATTGCAGTTAGCTATTTGCTTTGAATGAAATGAAAGTTACAAAGAAATGAGAAGATGAAAATAAGTTAATTAATGCACAGCCTTTTACTATGTTATTATACATTACTACGTAAGTTTAAATCGGTCACTGTACAACACACAATAAATCACTGCCCTACCTTTTCATATTTGGTAAGCTGCTCAGTAGTAGCAGGCATAATAGCTGATTCTTTTGTAAACTAAACAGTAACTACAAGCTGCAAAATCCTGTGCTAAGTCCACGAACTGACAAACGTATCCAATCCGCTGTTACCAGAGAATTCAAGTAAGACTGAAAACTAACTTCGTTGAACCAGACCTTATTAATATGTATGAGCCCGCCTGCGTCATTCGGCCGACTAGAAACGAGGTCATCCGAAGTGAATACCCAGACGAGGTCAGTAGGTCGCCAGCAATAACAGAATTGTTGCATTGCAGATGGGCTGACATCCATAAAATAAAGATTTAACTTCGCTAGCACCATTGTTCATATAACCGTCAAAATGATCTAAAATAGAGATGAACCTTTTCTCGAAACTATAGGATTCATTAGAATGAGGAATCTTCTTCATGTTTAGGTTTTAAAAAGAGGGTGGAGGGGAAATGTATCAAACTTTCATTCAAAGTACTGTAGTGCACAAAAAATAAATAAAATAAATGATGTAATGATAAATATTTATATTTTTAAATACAGGCTTTGCACAATCATAATGTAAATGTTCAGTGACTCACACGAAAGTACGCATTTCGACGATCTACTCGAAAAGCTTTAAAAACAGTTCTTTGAAATAGCCTAACTAAATTTAGAACTAGTTTTTGAAAATGTATAGTATTTTTAAAAAATTCACTTTCCAGACACTGAAAGATCAAGTAATTAAAAAAAAGTGTGGGGGGGGGGGGGGGGGGCAGATGCGTAGCTAGAGTGTTGGGCGCCCGGGGACAAGATTCAGTTTAAAGAGCCTCCTTTTCTTTTTTCAACTCTCAAACCCATTATGTTTATTAAATAAAATAAAATTTTGGCGCCCGTAACTAGTCTGGCTCCCAGGGAGATATGCCCCCTCTGCCCCCCAGCTACGCACCTGGGATGTGTGTGATAAAGCTTTAGTGAGCCAAATAGATTTAAGATTTAGAAAAGCAAACAATTTTATTAGGCTTTATAAAGACCAAACTTTGCAGCAATAATGGAGGTCATTCCTATTATTTGGCCAACCATAAGATTTCGTACACAAAAAAGAAATTGAGCCTCAGTCTCTGAGCTACCCTATTAAGTTTTAAAAGAGCTGTGGAATGAATTGTTAATGTTTAAAAGGACTTTAAAAAAAAGTTAACCGCTTATTCATATTGTGCATCCAAAACAAATATTTTTGAGTTATTGAAATTTATCATGCAACTTAATCCGATTTTCAGCAATAGCTAGCCGCTGTGTGTGTCCTGTGATTGCAGGGGAACTCGGATATTTAAGTTAAGAGGCCCAAAGTTGTGATGTGGAAAAACATTGAAACTATCGGTACTGAACTTTATCGGTACCTCATCGTTGTCCAACCGTAACCGTTATAGGTACTGCAGCTCTTCGACTCAGTCGAACGAAATAATTATGTCACAAATTAAAACTTACGCACGGAACCATGCACTTAAAGTTGTCACTAGGCTCATTATAACAATTGGGATATCTACTTTCTAGACTCATTATAACAATTGGGATATCTACTTTCTAGGTTTATTATAACAGTTGGGATATCTAATATAATCTAGGCTCATTTTAACAGTTGGGGTATCTAATATAATCTAGGCAGCGGTGGTTTGGAGCCGGTTCGGTCAGGTTCGTGCGAACCGTTAGTTCAAAATAATAAATATGACTGACTGTGGCGGTGACCGATATGGCATAAGGGGACATACCGGTACTAACTGCGAACCCTTTGTTACGAATTTGGCAATACACCGCTGAATCTAGGCTCATTTTAACAGTTGGCATACCGGTATGTAGCAAATTCATTTGTGACAGCAAAGATATGAACTTATGAAGATAAGTTTTTTAAAAAAAAAACACCAAGGTGATTTCTTTAATTTTTTTGAATTTGACAAAATCAGATTATTATAAATCACAGCTAAAAATAGGCTCAGTTCAGAATAATTATTGCAGAATATCTGCATACACTGTGGACAGCTAAATTTTATTTTTTTGGGCTGGAGACCCATATTTTAGAACATTTAAATTGGTTCCAAAAAAAAAAAAAAAAACACACACACAAAATTTAAATAAATAACTACCGGTATTCAAATTAGCTAGTCTAGTAGTAAGTATTACTATAGTAGGTAGCTGCTAGACTAGTACTACTATAGTAGGTAGCTGCTAGACTAGTACTATTACTATAGTAGGTAGCTGCTAGACTAGTACTACTATTACTATAGTAGGTAGCTGCTAGACTAGTACTACTATTACTATAGTAGGTAGCTGCAGAAACGTAGCAGTAGGAACAATAAATTACCCCCGCCCCCCAAAAATGGGATAAGGGGTGTAACCCGAAGATTATTTCCAATCCGGAAGCTATGTTCGTGATTAACGATTCTTTCGTTACAAAAAAAGAATCAAATAAATACCGGGAAATCAAGTTGGACAAGTTGAATTCTCTTGTAATAACTAATATGTATAGAAGTTTCACTAATGTTTATTCATTAAATTTTCTTGTGTTTAAACGTTTTTTGTGTTTAAATTTTAAATGTTCTTTGAATTGTCTTGTAAGTTGTACGTGTGAGGGTGTGTTGACATTCTTCTTTCTTATATTGATATTTAATATTATATTAAACAAACACACGGCTCCCCCCAACCCACCCCCACGTCATTTTTTTTTTTTTTTAGAAACGGTAATTCATAATACTAGTAACTAGTAGTAGTACTACTACAAGAGTGCCGGTACTTCATAATTCAAACAATAGAAAAAAGATAACGGGTACCAGGTAGTTCATAAAAGTAAAATTAATACTTGACTACTGGTACTTTATGGTTGGGTCTGTCTTTTTTGTGTCTGATTATGGTTGGGTCTGTCTTTTTTGTGTCTGATTATGGTTGGGTTTGTCTAGTCTGGTCAATACCATGGATGGTTGGGTTTGTCTAGTCTCGTCAATACCATGGTTGGGTCTGTCTAGTCTTGTCAATACCATGGATGGGTCTGTCTAGTCTTGTCAATACCATGGATGGGTCTTTCTTTTTTTGTATTGTCCTGTCAATAGCATGGTTGGGTCTGTCTTTTTGACTAACCTGTCAACAATGGTTGGGTCTGTCCTTTTTTACTATCATGTCCATCTATTTTTAATTGATTCAACACTAAACTCTTTTCTCTAAACATATTTGTGAAATTATAACTACATAATCTCTAGATTTATATTTCTGACATTATAACTACACAGTCTTCTCTAGACATATATTTGTGACATTATAACTACATAGTCTTCTCTAGACATATATTTGTGACATTATAACTACACAGTCTTCCCTAGACATATATTTGAATTTTTGACATTATACTACATAGTCTTCTCTAGACATATATTTGTGACATTATAACTACATAGTCTTCTCTTGAATGTTTTTTAGGAAATCAATTTTAATTCTTGACCTTGAACATCAGATTTTTAAAAGTTATTTTTTACTGGTAATGATTACAATTACAATACATGTCTTCAACTATAAATTATTCATTCATTCTTTAGGTCTTTCCATTCAATATATATTTTAAGCTTTTATTTATGGCTTATCCAATCCCAATTTAAAATTTATAATGTATTTATTTAATAACATACAAAGAAATTTATTACTGTACATTAATAGTTTAATGAATATTGCATTCTCAAATCCAGTCAGTGACATCTTAGGTATATAAAGACTAAAGATGATGAAAAAGCTATGGCAACAGATTGTTGAAATTCTATTTGAGAAGGCGAATTTTAAAAACAATTGTTTGAAGAAAAGTACTTTACTTTAATATACTTAGGTACCGGTAATAATAAAACATGAAAAGATAAGTTTAGTACAAAAATAGCTTGTGTCCAAACTGATAAATTTCATAATGAAATTGTATGCACCCTTAGAATTGCCACCCTTTTCTTGTGTTAGTTCACATTTCGAAATTTTTAAGCCGGTTTCAGAACAGGAGGTCAAAATTACTATTCTGGAGTCTAAGCCTACGTCATGTTCTTTGGACCCCATCCCCACCCCCCTGTTGGTTGAGTCGTTAGATCATTTGCTCCCAACGATAACCAACATAGTCAATGAAAGCTTGTCATCGGGCACTGTTCCATCTATTTGTAAGTCAGCTGTCATCAAACCATTGCTTAAGAAGCCTGGTCTGGATGAAAATAATTTTAAAAACTATAGACCTGTATCTAACTTATCATTTTTGTCTAAAGTCATTGAAAAACTAGTTCTAAAACAACTTTTTGCTTACTTAAATGACAACTCTCTTCTCAGTCCTAATCAATCAGCCTATAGACCTTTCCATAGCACTGAGACGGCTCTCTTGAAAGTCACCAATGACCTCTTGCTTGCATTGGACAGTGGTGATGTCTCCCTCCTGATCCTCTTGGACCTCAGTGCGGCCTTTGACACTGTCGACCATGAAACCCTTTACAAAACGCTTGAAAATTACTTTGGCATTTCTGGTTCTGTTTTGTCTTGGTTTAGGTCGTTCCTCTCCGATAGAACGCAGGCAGTCGCTGTCGATGGCTGTATCTCCAGCAGTGCTGACTTGGTGTATGGAGTGCCACAAGGGTCCGTTTTGGGCCCGGTTCTATTTACAATGTATACCAGGCCACTGCTCCTCTTGCTCGAGAGGCATGCTGTGGGGAGCCAGTTTTTCGCGGATGATACGCAACTATACAAGCATACCCATCCCTCTCTTGTAGATTCAACTGTCCGGACTTTGCAGGAGTGTATTGGTGATGTCAAGTCATGGATGACACTCAGCAAGTTGAAACTTAACGATGACAAAACGGAAGCACTTCTTATTCATGATCACAAATCATCCTCTAACTCAGCTCTCCCCACCTCATTTCAAGTAGGTAACTCAGACATACAGTTTACATACTCAACTAGGAATCTTGGTTATATTCTGTCTAACAACATGTCTCTAGATAAACATATATCTCACATTTGTCGCTCTGCATACACTGCTATCCGTCAGATCAGCTCCATCCGCCACTACCTCACAGTTAGTGCAACAAAAACCTTAGTCTGTGCTCTTGTTCTCTCTCGTCTTGACTACTGCAACTCTCTTCTGTCAGGCTCACCAAAACACTTCTTAGAAAGATTACAAAAGGTTCAAAACTCAGCTGCTAGGCTAGTTTTAAAGGCAAAAAAACGTGATCATGTCACACCACTACTTCATTCACTCCATTGGCTCCCTGTACAAGCACAAATTGATTATAAACTCTCTGTTCTGTGCAACCACTTTTTCTCGGATTCCTGCCCTTCATATCTAACCGAAATTCTCTCTGTCTATTCACCCCTTCGACAGCTTCGCTCCTCCGCAGACGATCGTATTCTTTCTGTCCCTAAGACTCGCACAAAAACATACGGTGAAAGATCTTTCTCTTACTGTGCCCCCAAACAATGGAATTCTCTTCCACTACACATCAGAAATATATCAACCATCACAGCCTTCAAAACTGCACTCAAAACACACCTCTTTAAACTTTACTATCCTGACTGATTCCCCCTCTGAAAGTTAAACGATGCTGCTGAGTGCCGTCCATGGCTTCACATGTAAATTGTTATGGAATGGTTGGTTTTTAATTTATATTTTTTAAGTTAATTTTAATTTGCATGTACAGCGTGGTGAGCCCAGCCCTAGGCTGGGGTACCACGCTATAGAAAACTACCCATAATAATAATAATAAATTTCATAATGAAATTGTATGCACCATGCAGAAAGCTGCTATGCCTTTCATAACCTCATTGTTGGCTCAAAGTCAAAAGAGTTTCTTCTAATATAACCATATTGTTGGCTCAATGTCAAAAGAGTTTCTTCTAATATAACCATATTGTTGGCTCAATGTCAAAAGAGTTTCTTCTAATATAACCATATTGTTTGCACAATGTCAAAAGTTTATAAATAGTCACAGTGTTTCCTCTAAGTCAAGAGTTTCTAACATATGTCCTTTTCTAATACTACTAACAGTTGAATTATTCCCATTGAGATGTCCCTTGACTAACAGATGAATCATTTCCATCGAGATGTCCCTTGACTAACAGATGAATCATTCCCATTGAGATGTCCCTTGACTAACAGATGAATCATTCCCATCGAGATGTCCCTTGACTAACAGTTGAATCATTCCCATCGAGATGCCCCTTGTCTAACAGTTGAATCATTGTCATCGAGATGTCTTTTGTCTAAGACTAAGAGATGAATCATTCCCATCGAGATGTCCTTTGTCTAACAGTTGTTCCACCATCTGTATCTAAGGTGACATAAGTCCCCTTTTTAAGGTCATCCGTTAAATTCATATAGGCAATATAAGCAACACAGCTACTAAAGGCTAAAATACCACAAGCCATCACCAATTTATTCTGAGGAATAAAAAGATAAAAATAAGAAATTAGCGGTCATCTAGTCTTCTCTTAAATTGTGTCAGCTAGTCAAGTAAAAGCATGCATTTTTAAAAAAGAAATTTGACATTTAGTTAAAGATAGATAAGATGATAACTTAATGGACTGATTTCCTTACATCATAAATTACTTGTTTTAATTATTACCCTGTACATCATTGATTAACCAGTATTGTGCCGGTACATTATTGATTAACCAGTATATTGCCGGTACATCATTGATTAACCAGTATATTGCTGGTACATCATTGATTAACCAGTATATTGCCTGTACATCATTGATTAACCAGTATATTGCCGGTACATCATTGATTAACCAGTATATTGACGCATTAAATTATCCACCATATCCAAAACAAATGGGCTTTAAAATAAAAAGGGAATATCTATGTATTATTTATATACAGGTTTTAGAATTGAATAGTGATATGCCCCTTACTGCTAAGTTTCATTATCTTTTTTCTAAAATTTATACATTATTGAATTATTGTAATATATTAAGTAAGCAAAAATAAATTCTGAAAAACAATATTGTGTGATCAAAATCAGCTGCTGTATTTATGAAATAGGTTTAAGGGTTGATTTTTGTGTATGATTAGGAACTGATGGGTATACTATATTAATTCAGCCAACGGTTGATTTTTGTGTATGACTAGGAACTGATGGGTATACTATATTAATTCAGCCAAGGGTTTATTTTTGTGTATGACTAGGAACTGATGGGTATACTATATTAATTCAGCCAATGGTTGATTTTTATTCAATTATGACTGTGTATTACCAGGAATTGATGAGTATACTATACTAATAGAGTCAACCTTTGATTTTAGGAGTGCTCATTATCAGAAATGTAGGCTATTCCAACAGCCCTTGTCTTATTGAATATCATTGTAGATAAATTCTGTACTTGCAGTGACAAGACTGGGATAATGTGATCTGTAAACTTGTTCATGCATATCACAGAATACATGCCGGCAAAGTGACCTGGGATTTTATTCAATGCGCCAATAATCTATTTTTGGAAAAGAGCTCTTTTCGCATACCCCCACAACATGTCCATGATTATTGCGCATAATTCTATTAATTCACAGTACAATAAAGCATCACATTAGTTTAAAGTAAGATTTTATTGTAATCTATGCACCAACATCTATAAGGCAACCAATCCATGGGAGCTTTCAGTTATTTGAAATATTAGTTATTTGAAAACCAGTTAGCTTGGATATTGAATGCTCCACTGTATCAATGCTGTTGCCCTAACTTCTTGATTACATTTAACTATTATTCTCTGTCAGTTTTTTTTATCTTGTTTTAATCTCAACAATTCAGCTAAAAAAAATATATAATGCGTTTTGGCTTTTCCACAAGGCCTAAAATGACTACATCTTAATAATGTTTAAAGACTCTTTTAATTAGAATAGGACTAAGATCTAAGCAAGGCATGGGGGCTTTTTCACATTGCATGAGTCCCTTAGGCTTAGGCTGATGATAATTTTAAAATCTAATAGAAACTATTTTAATATTTGAAAAAAAAATTGTAAAAATAAATTCAGGTAGATTTTTGTTAAATATTATAATTTATTATATTATAATTATATATCATGGCACCAATTTTTTGTCAGCAGTTTCTTATAACCTATTAATATTATTACTTGTGGATATAAACCCAATTGTGCATAGTGGAAATATCATTATTATTTACCATATATGGTATGGACTTTGTATACCCCCACCCCAAAAATTTTAATAGAGAAAACATGATTGCTGATGTCAACTAATCTACCCCCCTCCCCAATGGGGTGTCAACAATTGTCATACATTTCCACCCCCCTCCCCGTTGAAATAATTAATGGCAGATCCCCAAGGGGATATAGTATTTTTTTTGTTTTTTTATTCTTTAAAAAAATAAGAATCAAATGTTTAAATGTTTCTCTAAAATATAGTTTTATCATGTCTCTCTAATTCTACTTCTAGCTATAGTTTCTGCAAACTTATTTAATCAAACTGACAAATCTGCACAAAAACCCTGTGTCCCAGAACTTCAGTTTCATTATATAGGTGATTTTATAATTTAAAATTATTCCAATAGTTTGTGAAAATTGGTAACTAAAAAACAAAAAGATATAAAAATATAAGCTCACAATGATAGTTTATCAGTACAGAAAGATCAAGAAGTTATTCATGTTTTGCTTTAGGCATTTAATTTTTTATTTGAAGTACCGTACCTGGTATTTCTTTGAAATAAAAAAAATAATGAATTGATATTATGCAATATATAATATTTGGAGACTTGGTTTTACATTATATTTCAAGTCTTTATCAGTTAGATGTTTCAAACCTCTTACTAAAAATAACAACTCATGCCTGCCTCAACCTGCGTTATTTACTGGCATTTTAACTATCACCAAGTATATTTTGAAAAATAATTAGACTTAAACTTAATGAAGACATTAGTTTCATGTGCTATACAAAAATAAAACACTCAGTTAATAATTTCCTTGTCTTACTTTAAGAACAATTTATCTTTGACCAATAAGCTCAAGTGAAGTTGGGGAGAACCACTTAAAACAGTACAGCAATAATTTTCCTGAATTGAGACCTGGGTTCTTTGGATAAAGGATAGGTTGCTTTAAAGAAGTTAGTGAGTAGTATTCATTATATTCTTACCTTATAGAATTAAGTGCATAAAAAGATCATATTCTTACCTTCTAGTTACATATGTATTGTGCTTTAATCAAATTATTGTACAGTACATTAAACAGCTATACACTGTTTATCTGGGTTAGCTGATTTATGTAAAAATACAAAAGAGGTTGTTTCCAAAAATCTATTAATTAAGCTTAGAATAAAATCTGTGTTTAACTGTCGTTGCAGGTGTATATTCTGGGATAGGATAATGTTTTCTGCAAACATGTTAATGCACATCACATAATACATGCCATATTAATTTGTTAATTAATTAAGTTAATATATAATTTGTTAATCGCACATTCCAGTCTTTTCACTGCATTAACAATACATTAAAAGACAGGGGTGGTTTGGATGCTAGGGTTTTGGTAAATAGGTGTTGAGGAAATCAATGGTCAATGTTTTTTTTTTATACCGAGTACAGTATAAAGACTTACAGTGGAAACTCTTACATTTATATGCTTATATTTTCTGCTGTACGAGGTTTTTAAAATTTAAAAAAATAATGACATAGAAAGCATACTATTTTGCTTATAAATTTTTAATAATATTTACCGGTTTCACATAAAGTTCAAAATTGATAGCTCTAAATGCTGATGTGGAAGGCATACTTGCCAACCCAGAAATGTGAGCTTTGTTACTTGCTTTCTTATTATTCAAACTGGCACTTGGGGGTATATTTTCATTCATTGCTTCTTTTCTTGGAGCAGCCGTCATTTGCTGTGATTCACTTGATTTGATTTTAAGACTTTGCTCAAAATTGTTCTTTATCTTAACATCATTATCTTTACTTTTCATGTCAGTATGGTCATTCATGATAAAAGGCAGCTGAAAAAAGTGGTACACTTAGTAAATCATTTATTTATATCATTAGTCAAATTTTTAACCTCAATGAATAAACGAAAAGTTGAGATCATCACTCAATCTTATGCAATGATTACTGACTAGCTAGTATTAGAAAAACTGGACAAGTATATCCAAAAAGTAAAACTCAAGATGGAAATTTAAAAAAAAAAAATTTAAAATAAAAAAAAAAACAACTAAAAGTTAGACTTGTACTTGTAGTAGGCCCCATGACTCCTTAGAAATAGTTAACACAGAGATAGACTATGATAGACTACATTACATAGTTGTAACTTTGCATTTATTAAATTTTAAATTGGCTCAATAAAAAAAAGGGTATAATTAAAAATAATGACACCTTGACCTTATTAATAAGTATAAGTCATAAGTTATATTATTATATTGTTAAAATTATAAATCTTATTAAAGTTCGAGTAAATAAGTTTGTCTTGTGAATTCCACGTCACTGTATGAATATTTAATACAAATTAAATTAGCTGACTTAATATAATATTAATAGGCTAGGCATATACCGGTGCAAAACAAATGCCAAAAGGAGGAACGGTTTTACTTCTTTATTTACAACACTAAGTAACTAACCTTACATTACATAGCGGGATAACGCCTTTCAATTCTTTCACTTTTTAAGAATTTAATAACTATAATTTATGTACCAAAAAAGTCATTATATATATAGCTTGAAATTTAATCAGTTTTCAAATGTATATGCACTACATAAGCATAACTGTAAGAAAATTACTTAACTTTTATAAGATCAATGTAGCAATATTTGTACAGGAAAAGTTCCGTAAAGGACCGCTGCTCAAAATTTTATTACCTTTCTGTCTTTAGCCTATTCTTACAGTGAACAAAAAGAAGAAAAAAAGTCTGGCATGACCGGAAAAAATGGCGACGTTGAAATTTCAGCAATAGTTAATGTCAATGTCAGAAAATGTATTACCCAAAATTAACACCCAGAATAATATTTAGGTTAATTTACAAAAAAAGCGACGAATCGGCCAAACACAGAGTGATAGTCGAGTGAGTCGTCGGTCAACTTTTGTCTTCGCTGAACTCTGACTCTGGACTCAACTCTTCTTACTCTTGGTAACTCATGATTCTCGTGATTTTAGTCACATTTTTTCTCACTCGGCCTCCGTGTAGAGTGTCAGTAACGCTCATACTGCAGTAGCGTATGTACGGTTAATGTGTGTTAGTCACTGTTATTTGGTATTTGGTAATCCCTTATTTTGACGCATTTTATTATTTCTACAGAAATAAAATAAAAAATCAATTTTTACCTCATGGAACTACATTAAAACACTTCAGTGGATATTATAACATGTATTTATCATTTTCCGAATGTTTTGTCATTGGTTTTAAACTGAAATTTTAATATAAAACATGTATTTCCAGTGTCTGTCACTTGTTTGTGTTGTTTTGGTCAATTTAGCCGGTGTGCGGCCAGATTTTTTGCCAGTCTCAGACCACATGTATTATTCATACGGTTAAATTAATGTAAAAATAATAGACAATTATGTCAGATTCGGGGCATCAGCTTACACTGGGGTGTAAGGACCTGGCTCTCTCGAGCGTTGAAGGTCCCGTCGTGATGTCCAGACACTGTAGGCCGATTTAATGCGGGCTGTGCCAGTATGAAGGTTAAAAATGTCATAGCTTGTTCAGCTGTTCAGGGGTCGCCTACAACCATCAGAAAAACTTATTTCTGAAGTAGTAATTTAATGATTGGGGGTCACCACAACATGAGGAACTGTATTAAAGGGTCGTGTCATTAGGAAGATTGAGAACCACTGTTCTAATGGATTTCCAACGTTTTGTTTTTATGAATCTGATAATCGGCATCACGCCCGCTACGCTCTCCCTTTCCCTCAGAGCGTGATCATCGGCATCACGTACGCTCCAATTTCTCCCCCCCCCTCTCTCTCTCTCTCTCTCTCAGTGCACTCGAAGTATACGGATAACCCCTTAAAGTTGAAGCCATGGTGGGGAGGAGGGGGAGGATTTGGAGTTGATTACCAGGGCAGCGGACACACACATCATCATTAACTTGTGAATAAAGCTATCTGACCAAAAGTGACCGGGACTTGGCATTATGTCACTATATCAAAGAATGACAACGAAGGAGTTTCAGGGGTGATGTAAGCTGACCAGAGAAACCGCGAAACAGTGGGCCAGGCAAAAGACGCCAAACTCAAAGTCTCGACGTAATAGGATTCAACCGACATCAAAGAGCGACTGATGTCCACGCCATCGACACGGGAACCAGAGGCATGGCTCGAGCACGTGGTGTTGATGTAACACTTTTGTTTAACTAGGGCTGAAGTTAATAAATTAATAGCCCGTCCCGGGGGGGGGGGGGGGAGGGAGTTTGTGATAATGCGTCCACTTTTTTTTTCAATTTATGGTGATGGAGAAATTTGGGGGGGGTGGAGATCGGCCATGATAGCACTGGGTCAATACGTTGTCCGTGATTGGTCAGCTCTAATTTGAGCTCCCCTCCCCCTTTTTCGTATGCCAATGAGCTTAAGTTGACTGTTTTGCGTTAAGTAAAATGAGGGTGAGGGGTGGTGATTTTATATAATAAGACGGACTCATTTTGCGGTATTAATGGTAGTGGGATCACTTCGTTGAAAATGGCAGGACGACCAAGGTTAACCCAAATTCAAATTGTTGATCCAACGGAAATTTTAAATGATGCAGAAGTTCGGACTGAGATTTGGTTTATGCGCACACTATGTGAAGCAACAAATAATGTTAATCCAACAATGGATTTCTAGCAAGGCGCTCCCTTTTAAAGAACAAAATGGAATGCAACAATTGCAATGTGGCTTGTAAGCTGGCTACCTACAATCAAGGTATTGATAAACATATATGGAAGTGTTCAATTTGTGGTTTGATGAAAAGTATACGAGATGGCTCATTTTTTACCAGGAGCCATCTACCATTATCTAAACTAGTCATTCTCATGTACTGTTTCGCCTATGATTTTCCTCAAGATGGTACAAAGCATGAGTCACAAATACAGAACCAAAACACGGTGATTGACTGGTTTAATTTTATTCGAGAGGATATAGGGATATATCTGAACCAGCATGCAACTCAGATTGGTGGCTTTGATGATAATGGGGAACCCATGGTGGTTGAGCTTGACGAATCCAAATATTTTCATAGGAAATACCACAGAGGAGCCTGGCGTCAAGGCCACTGGGTTTTTGGTGGAATAGAAAGGTCCACTGGAAAATGCTTCCTAGTGGAAGTTCCAGACAGAACAGCTGGAACCCTGGAAAACATTATCGTCCAACAGGTTTTGCCAGGGACACACATAATAACAGATGGATGGGCAGGCTATAGAAACATAGGGCAATTGTCCCATGGGATATTCATGCATTCCGTTGTGGTGCATGAAAGAAATTTTGTTGATCCCAACGATCCAGAAGTGCACACACAAAACATAGAAAATCTGTGGATGCGCGCCAAACGTAAATTGAAAAGACAATATGGAACAAGTGAGACATTGTTTCCATCATATTTAAAGGAGTTTCAGTTCCGTTGCAATATCACAAAGTTTAAGGTGTTCAACGAACTTTTGATTGTGTTAAAAGGACGATATCCTGTTTAAAGCATTTTAAACAGTTCAGTTTTTTTCTTGGACTTCTCAGAGCATAAAAGGTAAGATCTTTTTAATTTATTTGTTTTGTACCATTTAGTCTTTGTGTTACCGGTAGCTGAAGAGGACTTTTGCCGACATCGTTGTTGTATACTTTATACGGATTGTTATTGCTTTCAATATTTCTATAATGTTCCATGATACACATAAGGGCCATCCATAAATGACGTCACGCAAATTTTTGAACCCCTCCCCCATCATCACAAATCCCAAAAAGTTATCCCCCACCCTCAAATATAACGTCACAAATCTCTGCACCCCCCCTATAAAAATTCACTGTGTCCACTAATGACCTTTTAAAGAACGAAGCGGCTATTCGCACTCGGGTACCAGAAGTGAGAGGTTGGGATTAAAAAAAAACTATTTAAAATATTTTCGATGGATTTGTAAGACAAAATGAGGTATCAAATGAAGGATAATGGAATGGACTATACGTTTGTAAACTTAATTCTTCAGTTTAACTAAAATAAACTACCACAAATGACATCCGAATAGTATTTAAATTTAGTCAAAATGGACCCAGACACGCACCGCCGCCATTCAGACCCGGGTCCCATTAGACTTTAAAGAAATTCACCTCCCGTAGATATCAAATTACAGCACCCGTGTCAGAAACATTTCACTATAACAGTGGTTCTTAACCAGAGGTAAAAGTACCTCCCCAGCCCTGAGGTATGGAAGACCAGAAAATAGTATTCAGTGGCGTAGCTAGGAGGCTGCGGACCGCACCGGGTGACACCATCTCAGGGGGTGACAAAAAGTTGAAAAATTGCGTATATACAGAGCATACACTGCTTACAGAGCATACACTGCTGTGTCTAACCGAATAGCCATAAAACGATTACAGATGACACGTTCATTTTCTACCCATGTTACCAATCAAAATACGGTTTTATTTAAATTTCAAGGTTGTTCGTCGGCAATTAGGTTACCTTATTATTAGATCAGAAACCCTCCGTTTTGAGAGCATTTACTAAGAGTATCCCCCCCCCCCACGCGGTCAACCATTTTCGTTCTATCCCACATCATGTTGTAGGCCCCCTAGTCCTAATTCTATTCTATGATTCCCATGTCCACATAAAATAAGAATAAACGTCCTATTTATTGTAAAGAAATGTGTGAATTAATTGAAAAACCACATATCTGAATATCCAATTTTATTAGTGAAACAAGACCTTTATTTCACAGTAGTAAACCGATAAAAGATACCTAAAATATGTGAGAACTTAATATTTAAAATTGTTAGCCCACCACTTGTTTAGAAAGAGATATCGGACACCTAGACATAATTAAAGTAATAAAATAAATACAACATATTTATTTTAATCTAGATTAACTAGATACATCCAATTGGGCAAATTTTATAAGGTATCTTTAAGGACAGAAGAGTTCTCCACATTTTACCACAATGGCGCCGTGAAAGACAAAAGATTCATGAAAATGTACTTCTTTTGATCTCGTAAAATGTGTTAAATTGTTGTTGTATTCCAACAAAAAGATGGTACTTTAATTTTAAAAATACTTTTAATGAAATTCCATGAGGTAAAAATGAATTTTAAAATTTATTTTTCTCGAAATAATAATTTGCGTCAAAATAAGGGATTACCTTGGTATTTTTGGTCACAAATTGAATCAGTATGTATTGGCATTGGTTGTTGATTGTTGTGATGCCTAAGCAAGAGAATTTATTATTTGTAAAATTCATAGTCCGAAAATTAAAATCCTCCAGCCCAAATATTGTAAAAACTGCATGTATTTTTGCACACTTTTTTTTTTTACATGGTCACAATCTTTGTTGCCATGATGTCTCCTGTCGTGGCAAAAAGTGGGCTGCTGGTAAAAAAAATATTTAAAAAAATGTCTGTCTCAAGACTCAAGAGGGTTATGTTAAGAAAACTGAAATTTAAAAAATGAAACTAACATCAATTTTCTAGCTTAAGTAGTTTTTGAGTTATGACAAATTATAATGAAATTTACGCTATCTTGAGTCCACCCTTTGCTCCTTGTTAGGTAATTCTTTTTTGACATGGCTGCCATCTTTATTGCCATGGCAGCAGACATGTTAAAATGTAGTACCCAACACAGCGGAAGAAATGGTGAAGGGGAAAAGGAGTCAGTACCCCTCCCCTCACTTTCAAGACTAAAATAAAAATGAGAGAAAAACTTGGACCAAATAAACACAAAGCTAAAAATATAAATTGTTTGAATACAGAACTATGGTCAGTAGTTAACCAGGGGATACTCATGACCTATATACCATAGACAAAATATAATATCCCATATTTGGAAGATATCAGCTTAAGTACATATATGAAAATATTGACGATGTAGAGAAAGATGTTCTCCAGCTGGGCTTTATTGCCACAGGTGATATGATGATCACATAGTGAAATATTTGCAAATAGTATGGTCTGTTATAACAAAATTCATAAATTTTAAAGAAGTTATAATTACATTTAATATTTAAATAAGCCATTGTCTTTGAATAGTGTGTGTAGCTGGAAAATGTGGGATTGTTCCATCAATATGAGAATGCAGTTGGTCACCAGGGACTAAGATCAAAGAGAATCAGTGTGTTGGAATCCATATGCCTCCGGGTGTCTCTGGTGAAACTCTCAATGCAGTAGGTGAAATGAAGGGAGTGTCTAATGGTTGATACAGCTTGGCACCAACAAAATTACTTGGATTCGGACCTGATAATGTCAAATTTGAAAACCCAATTTTGAATAATAAACTGGTTTAGTAGAAATATAAGACTCAGTGATACTGTAGTATGGTGGACATTGAGGACCCCTACAACATACTATGGTGTTTTATTACATTTTATTCAGAAATAAAAGTTTAAGTTTTTTAAATGGTAAAAATTTACACATTGCTGTGATTGCTTTTTTGTGTTAAAATACAGAATTTTAACAGCTATGTACAATCATGGGACAATGTTCAGTCTACACGACCAAGAAGATAAAAGTAGCTTGGAGGCCGCTGCAGAAGCAGCTGCAAAAGTCAATGCAATGTTAATTGCTAAAGGGATGCTTAAACCCAATCAGATTCACTCAGCTACAAATGTTATCACAAAGAAGGTAAATGAATTTTTGAAAATATAGGTTTTAAATTGTCTATCAACCATTTTGGTAATAACAGTAAATTAAAGGTAATAATATACCGTACCAGACCTGTTTACTCTTATAATTTTGGCGTACAAGGTAAGATTATGTGATGTCTTTTACGATTGTATGCCTAAACTTGTCAGAACAATGATTTTAAGGGGCCGGGTTGAAAATAACTTTCCGGTAGTTTTTTCCTATAACACAAAATAAATAAATTAATTTAAAAAGTACATTTTCGGTTGTTAGTTTTAATTTGAATTCTACACCACACTATAAAATCACAAAGACAAAGGGCGCAATAACTTTATTGGTCTTTCCGGATGGGAGGTGAACATTTTCTCTATGGTTTGCTGCGGCTTCCTCACAGGGTCGTTGCCAAATATTACAACATTTTCGCAAAAAAAAAAAGGGGGGGGGGGGGTCCGTTAAGAAATGTCGCATTGCAACACGGGAGAGGAGGGCTGTAAAGATTTTGACTTTTTTCTTACGCACGTTGGCCCCTCCTCGCGTCTGTTTGCTTCGGTGCTGTATGACGTAAATTTGTGACATAATTATTTCTTATGGCTCTCCGCGGATATAACAGAAACGGAGAAAACTAAAGAATGCACTCTCAACTGTTCCGATCGGCTAATGTAGATTTTTATATGTTTTGTAGGATCTTTTTTAAGAAATGTACAAAAGTACGATTTTTAATACTCACTCTTCCAATTTACAGGTTGTTGTTGTAGTCAGACTGTTATATGTTAACTGTTCTATGTTAACAGGAAATAGGCCTAATGGATATTGATTCTTTTTTAAATAAATTTTTTTATAGCTTTTCCTAAAAAATAAATCTCAAGTGACTTGGTAGCGTGTTTTTTTTAAAAATGACACCCTATTTTGTTTATTAATTCTTACTTGAACAATGTTTATTTTATGACTATCTGACTTCGAGATTGAACTACGTTAAATTTCACCAGTAACTTTATAATAACTGATAATGTGATCTGCATGTTCACCTAAATATTAATTGATATCTATACAAGTCTGCAAAACAAAGTAACCACAGTTTGTAATATCAACGTCATTCAACTACTATTTACCTTCAGTTCTCTTTTTTGACGCCAGCTTAACTCGATTCTACTTGACATGTGATGCAAGTAGTTATTTGTATAATGTATGTTTATTTATTTACTATTAAGATACTCTATTTATGGTTTTGAGAGGTATTGAGAGATTTTAGGAGTTTGAGGGTAAACTGTAGGTTCAATATTTTAAAAGTCTTTTAATCATTGAACAACTGATTTCGGTTTCAAAATCAAGAAAGGGAAATCTGATTATCGTTTATCATCCTTGCTACACACTGTCCAGTTATATAGATTTTGTAAATTTAATATATTTTAAGTTTTGGCTCGTACAGGGTAACAAAGAATTAAAAAGCTAGTGATAATAGCAATATACAATTTAATTACTGGGTATACTTTATATTTATATAAAAATACAAAATCAATTAGACAGAAATAAAAACTATATCAACTTACAGCAAAGCAAGTGAAAAGTACAATCCCCGAAAGGTACACATATTATATTACACATACACATTCTTATAAGTATAATGCATCTCGTAAATGTCTATGAAAATTAGCAAAAGTCTCCCCCGTTAGGAAAGCTGCAGGAATACATGTAGTGAATAAGTTAAAACCCCCTAGAAAAGAAATTCTTGAAATAGGGACACCAGATGGCTTTCTTTATAACAAAGAGTAGGTATTTGAACTTAAGCAACCTTTTCCCAATCAACGGGGGGGGGGGGGGAGGGGGGGGTAAAAAGGAGTGGTGCTACACATTTAGTCGATTTTGTCAATATTGAACAAAAAAGAGGGAGGTGGTGGAACACTTAAGCTCTACGTTGAAGTAAAAAAAAAAATTAGGTCAAGGCATGGACTATACTAATATTACAACATCCTAAATAGCAATTTATTGACTCAGAAATTCACGATAATTATTTCAGAAAATTTGCATAAATGTACAGAAAAAATAATTATTGTGTAAATAAAAATCTTAAGGGGTCTTCCATTAATTATGTCAACAAAATAGGGGGGAAAGGGGTTTGGAAATGTTTGACAGTTGTTGACAAGGGGGAGTGGGGGGTAGATTAGTTGACGTCAACAATCATGTATTCTCTGTTAAAATTTTAATCTTAATAATTGACTGCTTATTACATTATTTTAACAAATTTAATGAGTGTAAATTAAAACAGTCATATAATTTTTAGTCTTTTAAGAAGATTTATTTAATGTGTGTCTATCTGTGCACTGCTAATGGCTGGTCAGAATGTTAGCACACTTTGTTAGTGCAAGAGAAGTCAAAGTTGGCTTCTCTTCGCCTGTAGATTCTTTTTGTTGCAAATGATTAGGGGGGTATATTTACGATCATGTTGCAGGTATGCAACAAGGACAAGGTTCAAGCATCATGTGCATTCAAGATAAATGATATTGACAGAGTAGGAATACAATAATTTGTGAATTAAGGGAAAGTAAAGTTAGTAACAATAATAACATCACGGCTTGAACGGATTTGCAAAATCTGTAACATCTATTTTGCATCACAAGTCATGTTGAAATAGCATGTTCAACAGCACCGACAATGCATATGAAATTACGACCTGGATTCGGTGGAACAAAAAAGGATTCGATTTATGCAAGTAGCTGCCAGGAGACATAGAGGGCTTATGGCAATAATTGCTCACACTGACAATGCTTCTATTTTATGAATGGTTAGATGAGAAAGATGTTGACTTGTCTGGTATATCAGTTCCGCAAGATGAAAATAATAAATCAGCTACTATGCCAGCTAGAAACTATGCTACAGTTGTCAGCTATACTGACAATAATCCTAATTATACTTTCACAAACAATGATAATTATTTCTTTAACAACCTTTGCATTGATTCTCCATTATAAAATTAAAGGTAAAAACTTTTAACTTGTTGATTAACAAGCTAAAGATGCAATAAAATGTTTTTCTAACAATTTTGTGTTATTAAAATAGATCAGCACAAAGTAAAATGTGGACTATTTAAATATTTATTGCTTAAAAATTGTTGACGTAATTAAATGGACGCCCCTAAAGGTAAATAATAATACATTAAAATATTTAAAACCAGTGCTCACTTTGTGCATCACACCATACAAAAACATTACATAACTGTAACATTGAAAGTTCTAAAAATAGATTTCAGCTGCTGCTTACAGTCTTATAATCTTATAAAATTAATTACCTATCCCTTAGTCATGCAGCTAAGACTGTTCAAGACAGAAGCATTTAATTGGTATCCCTTAGCATACCTTGGCCATAATCCACACGCTCCTTACTTGGAGGGATACATAAGATTTTTACCTGTACTAATCCGCAAGCTCCTTACTTTGAGGGATACATTGGAAATTATTACCTGTACTAATCCGCAAGCTCCTTACTTTGAGGGATACATTGGAAGTTATTACCTGTATTAATCCACAAGCTCCTTATTTTGAGGTATACATTGGAAATTATAACAGATACTTAACTCTTGAAAGACTGCAGATGATTTTTTTTTAACCTTTAATACACATTTTACAAAGTGTCTGTGATATTTTTAGCTACCGGTACCCACAAAATGATACTAGGTAATTTTTCAAAATCATCATCATGTCCCTTAGTCGTTGGACCGTTGGGGCGCCACAGATGACATGAAAACTATCCTTCTCCATTCCTCTCTGTCTTCTGCACTGCGTACAGCATCGCCTAGTTTTAATCCCGTCCACTCTTTGATGATATCTTCCCATCTTTTTCTTTGTGTTCCTCTTGACGCCAACATCACGACTATACAAATTTCAAGTGTATAAACTAATTATAAAAAAGTAACTGCTATTTTTAGACAATACATTATCCGATAAAACTGCCCCCAAAAAATCAAGATATTAAAAAAAATTTTTTTCAAAGGAATACATACTGGTAATGCATAGAAGTATCACTTAGAAAATAATTACCAAGTATCAATAAACGTGAAAGAAAACAAATTAGGGAATCAATTTTTTTACATTACCTAGATACCAATAAATCAGATGATCTTTGACTAATTCTCAATGAAATTCATGGAAACAATTTATTTATTTAAAGATAAAGTGTGTCACACATCTCATCGGCCATATGCTCTGGCCTCTTTCCTCTTATAATGGAATCCAATTTACAATTTTTCATTGTAGTCAGCCCATCATAGATTCTGTCAAAAATTGTAAAAAATATTTATTAGTTTAGCTCAGATGCAAAATGTTCAAGATAAATAAAAAGATATCAAAATAGAAAATAGTTGGCTTAATGAGTTTTACTTTAAGGAACATAATATATACCGGTAACTTGTATATATCATAACATGTAACAAAAATTTAAAAAATAATTTTAAAAATACATCTTATTTTGAATTAAAACAAATAAATGATGAAATCTTTAAAAAAAACATTTTACTAATTTTTTAATACTGGAACTTGAATAAAGCTAATGATCATAATAGGGCATGGTGCTGCTTAGGTCTAATGAGAATGAAAAATGTAAACAAACAGTCAAGTAGGCCTGCAATACAATGATAATTTAAAGTATTCTCTGAATCAGACTCTTCTTTAAGTGCTTTTTAAAAGCAGAAATATCTTCTGAAGAAGAATTTTTGTCCAGTTCAAGCTTATTATCATTATCGGACTTCATAACAATGATCAAGCATGTAGTAACAACAAACTAGGCTTGCGTGCAAAACGTGTTTAGTATAATACAGCAAAAAGGAAATTTATGACTCGATAATTTGTTATCAGATGTCTTCAAGATTTAATGAAATAAAGGATTTTTCTTTATTGCCAAATAGAATATCCCAGAATAGTCAGTCTTAAGTTTTTCATTTTAATATACAATCTATGTATATTTTATGAGTGTTTATATTTTTCATTTGTCAGATATGACCGATTTATCAATCTGGCGCCCTAGTTTTGAGAGTTAAGTGGTTTAAGCCCAATTTGCCAGAGAATTTAAAAACTTTTGAGGTTCAAGTGTAAACAAAATGATCATACACTCAGGCGATG
The DNA here is from genome assembly GCA_964017045.1 of Omphiscola glabra. NCBI lineage: Eukaryota > Metazoa > Mollusca > Gastropoda > Lymnaeidae > Omphiscola > Omphiscola glabra. Next base: position 85,906,464 of record OZ024794.1, on the reverse strand, counting down.
TGACAATGGCACAATGGTGCTTCTCAACTTTGAGGGAGCAGGTAGCAAATTTATACCCATTAATGGCCCTTGCTACATCTTCCACCGCCTATTTATTATGTTAATATGTACCGGGGTACTGTACTTTGTTATTGCTTAATATAAATAACTGTAGCTAAAAAAGAAAGAGATATTTGGCATGCCAAGAGACTTGCACATCTGTTAAATACAAAGTGGGTAAAATCCTATAAAATCACCCATCCAGGCAAACAGTTACCTGAAAAATTAGGAATATTTAAAACAACTCAAAAGACAGTTATTTTTTAAGCTTTTTCCTGAGTGTTTGTCTTTGAAAGAATATGTATCAATGTGCTGAAACTCAATATGTACCTTTTAATTTTAAAAAAATGTCCATTAATTTGGATTAATAATAGAATCTTAATGATCTATTGTTTATTGTTATTAAAATCCTTTGATATCCCAACGCACAGTCTGGAGGACCTAACAGTTTGGTAGTGGCTGAAGTAGAAATCAACAATCTCACAACACCATGTCGAAACACACTTACTAGAGGAACCACTCAAGAAGAGGTCATTATAATTATTTTTTAAAACTCATCTGATCATCCGCCTTCTATTAATGGACTTAATGTACTGTATTCTTTTGTAGTGTGTAAAACATGTAATTGCATTATTTTTATTTGTTTATTATATTGCTCATTTCTGTTTAAATACATTTTTTTAGACTAAAAGTTAAATGCATAACGTGATGTAAACTAATGAAATAGATAAGTTTAGGATATAATATGGGCTGTTTTGATTTTAGAAAGATAACTGTTAATTTCATTTTATAAGCAGTTATAATATCTATATATTATCTATATTCTCTAAATGTCATTGTAAGATGTATGGGATATTTCAAAATGAATATTCTTTTCAATCATAAAAAAATTGTCTCCAGATATCAAAGGCAAGTGGGGCAGCTGTTACCACAAGAGGTCGTTACATGGCCCCTGAAGAAAAAGCAAGAAATCCCAGGTAATGGACAGGTTCAATATTAATTGCATTAAATGTATCTTTAGATTTTTTATTGGATTTGTACAGCTTTAAAAAAATGATCGTACTGTTAGTCTCACAAAGGGATGTTTATAGATTTTGTTTTATTGTTGATTGTTGAAAACAAAATTTAACCCAGTCATCCTTTTGTTTGCCTTTCATATCTATATAACCTTCACAAGTGATTTGTTTGGACCTGAAACATCTTTTGTAAAAGGGCATCAGACTTTTCCATATTTTCAAATTCATCTCAAATTTACAAAATGCTTTCAGTTAGGAAAAAAAGACATATATTTTCATATATTGCATCTACTAAGTGCATCCCCATCAGATATAAATGAATATTAAATACATATGTCAAACAGTATTTTTAACAGAGAAAAATGTTTACAAACATTTATAACATATATTGATCAAGTTACAAGTTTTAGATTATCCTGCTATCTTGAATACTTGGTCAGAAGTAGAAAACTTGGACATTAAGCTTTTTGCAATATTGTTTGACCTGGTGCGTTGCTTCAACTTGTTACCAGCTGGCTAGATGACCATGCTATTCATTTTATGTCTCAATTAAAGTTTAAGATTTTTTGATGGAGAAAAAGAAGGTGTCAGAATATTTGATTGTTCTGCTACTGATACACCTCTCCTAGAGAAATGATTGCAGGTCGAACAATCTTCTTTGCTTCTGAGTCCGGGCTGAAGGCTACAGGCTTGCATACAATTTCATTATTTCTCTTTTTGTCGTTAATGAAAATGAAGTAAAGAGTGACTGAACTTGGTTGTGGTGGTAGTTGACTAACTGAAAACTAATTGGTTTCCTCCCTTAGCTTTAGCTCAAGATGTCTTAATTGTTTGCTTTTCATATGAACTTTGTACTAAAATTAAAACATCCCAGTGAATATGGCTTACATTTGCATTAGAGGTTATATACCCAGGGAGGCTGATGGTTTAGGATAAAACTAGTTCACCATCTGCTTCTCTTTTACCATTTGTCATTGATCTGGTACATTGGTACAGGCATTACAGCTTTTTGTAAATAACCACATTGATTTTCACAAGTTAGCCTATCTAAATTACACTATAGTGCAGCCACTACCCATTAGCAGATGATATATACCTAAATTACACTATAGTGCAGCCACTACCCATTAGCACATGATACATATTGAAATTACACTAAGTTTCAGCCAATACCCAATTATTTGCTGATAGAATGTTCATAAAAAAATTAGTAAAATTTGGGGATTTTGGCTATTTTCTCTTCCAACTATTTAAATTACATTAGATTATATTATCATTTATTAAAAATGGCAACAACCAATCTGATTACATCCCATGTCTTGATGTTTATTAATTTGATTAAAGAAAGCCTTATTGAAATGGATAGACAGGATGGTCATTCCAAAATAATTGATCTGAGATCAAAAAGCATTATTTAAGTTATGAGTATGAGCAAAGTGTTAATTGATTGAATAAGTGGATGACAAACTTCTGTTCCTTTTCAGAGATCGTTGCTTATACCTCAATGTGCAAGCAGCAACAAAAGAATCGGTGGACAGTAAGTGGATCAATTATTAATCTGGAACTTTGACCAATGTTTGATAAGAATAAACTTGATGTCAGAGTAGGTTTTGAAGATTTTAATTGGACTTCTTTTTTTCTCACAGTTGCTGTTCTTAAGATAAATGAAATCATAAGAAGCATGTGTGGAAACAAAGTAGAGGCCAAGAGTAGAGGTGTTGGTCAAAACCGTGCCGGTAGAATCAGACCATCCTTTCGCCCTAACACAAATAATGGCCGTTTTGGTTTTCGGGGTCATCCCCCGCCCCCCCTGATGTCGCTTCCGACACCGCCACCCCCTCAAGTACAAATAACTTCTCATAATCAGCCACCACCACAAACAGTAAGTTTAACAACATGAGTTTTAACACTTTAACTAATTAGTTACCAGATTGAAAAACCCACTGTGGCCAAATTAAATCTAGGTCAGATTCACTACGATACTACCATTGGCGCTACCAGCGGCTTGTGGCCACAACGAAAGAAACGCCCAGCCGCTTCCACCGGCTCATAATAGTTAACCAGTTAACCACAAACAGTAATTTTAACAACATGAGTTTTTACACTTTAAATACAAACAGTAAGTTAAGTAATATTAAACAGTATGTTTAGAAATATGAGTTTTAATACTTTAATCACAACAGAAATTTTAACCAATATTTTTCAAAGTTTTTGTTTAGGTTAAACATGACACATAGTTATATTCTAATATTAATTATCCATTTTATATACTTTGTTGTACAACAATTCAATTTAATGACAATAAAAAATGCTATCTACTTTGAATTGCTGACGATCTGTCCAATATTATTAGTTAGGATGTGATTTTGTATCTTTGTTTTATGTAGCTGTTTTATATTCAATTTTTTAAAACATAAATGGTTGATTTTTTTTTTTAATGCATCTTATTACATATATATTTATTGATAATAGATTTTACTTTTTATGTAATAATCACCTTGACCAGTGGTCGGCAAATTGCGGCTCGCGAGCCGCATGTGGCTCTTTAACGACCGAGTGCTGCTCGGCCCGTTGGCCACAAATCGGTTTTGACTCCAAAAAACATGGTACGTGAAAAGAAATTTGACTCTCAAAGTTTTTTTAATCGTCCTGCTGCTGATTCTTGGCTCTTTTGACTCATGAGTTTGCCAACCACTGACTGACACATATTATGTTTTTAGTTAACAGTCTAACACATATTATTGTTTTAGGTAACTATTCTTATGTAATAATCAACCAGACATATATAATTTTGTTTTGTTTTTAGGTAACAATTCTTCAAGAAAACTTATACATTGGTCTTGAACATGCACCTCCAAACTTTGACACCAAAAACAAGATACTAGGTCCTGGGGTGAGATGAAACATTGTTTAGTGTGTGTCTTAAAATCACACATTATTTGTTGTAACTTTTATTGAACTTTTACAGAGAGATTCTCAATTGGTAAAAAAAAAAATCCTCAACTATTCCTGTTAACCACTTATTTTAAGAGAAAGGGCATTAGTTGTTTTCTTTGTTTCTTTATATGAACTATCAAACACTTGAATGTCAATCTATTATTTCATACATTTATTGTTTTCCCCTTTTTGTTTTGATGTGAAAAATTATATTCCTATTCCCCCCATTGTCAAATGTTACTTTTGTTATTTGGAAGGAATTTTTATTTTGTTCAAAAGTAGTTAGGGCCATAATGTGGTTTCTCATGCTTGTACTTCCAGGGTAGTTATCTGATGCACATTCAAGCAGAGACGGGAGCTGCCGTCAGTCTTCGTGGCAAAAGTTCTGGCTTTCTCAACATGTCGGCACTGGAGTCTATTGAACCTATGCATGTTCACCTGGAGTAAGTAATTTTTGAAGGAGGTGGATTGGTATAATTTTATTTTTAGATTTCATTTATAACTGAATATGTATGAATTATGAGTTTTTGGAATTATGGTCTTTGAAAAAGTTTAGTGAATGCATATTAATGTGAGGCAGACAATGGGCTTGAGAGCTTTTACACAATCATACAGATAATTTGTTGAGTTAGGAATTAGAGTTTCCAATATATATATATTTCTTCTTGACGCATTCCATGTAATAGTTTTATAGGTACTCTTATGATTTTGGCATACAGTGTACGATTTTGAGATGTCTTTTATGATTTACTACGATTTTAAGAGACTGGGTCGAAAAAATACATATTCCGGTAGTATTTCCTCATTAAACTTTTTAATAAAAAACTGTATTTTTGGTTGTTAATTTTAACTTGACTTCTACATCTAATTCTTCTTCTACTTCTTCTACTTCTTCTACTACTTCTACTACTTCTACTACTTGGACTTGTACTTCTACTTCTACTTCTACACCCAGCAGTGAATGGATCGAGAAATAGGTTAGGGAACATCTAAAATTATATTACGTTTTTCCTAAGAGTGGAGTGGTGTTGATTTAGGAGATTTGTGTACGGGTGTTGTCTAAATATTAAAGTCTATAAAATTAACAGTGCTACATTTTCTTAATGATAGGTGGGGGGGGGGGGGGGGGTTGTCTTAGTTGAAAGTATGTTATTCAAACATTCTACAATATTTATCCTGAAAGACCAAAAATAGCCTATTTATATCTCGAATGCTGTAAAAATGTAACGCAGTGTTTTGTAGGAATTATCATACTGTTGCCATGTATTTTCACAAATAAACTGGCTAGATATGCTCAGAAATACGAAGCAGTGGAGGTATTACAGTAATATTTAGTCCACAATATGTCCCTCGTGCTTGTGATTTGTCACGTATATTGTGTTGGGCTACATCAGTGGCTCTGACAATTTTGTTTCCTGGCGCCTTTGCCAAATTCAGTTTTCACCAGGCTCAGTGTATTAAATTCTAACAAGTACACTTCAAAATAGGGAATTCATAAACAAAATAAAATTAATGGTTGGGTAAAAATAACTATAAGACGTACCGGTATGTAGGTCATTAACCCCCATCTTATAACTGCAAACATGAGTTACTTAAGTTACACAAGTTACTCAAGTGAATTACTGCTTGCATCGCAATCAAAAGATGTCACATTGGATTAAACGTTGGAAATAAAATTATGAAGCTGCGGCAACCAGTTTAGGAAAATGTGTGCACCCCCAAACACCCCCACTCCCTGGGCGAACCAGTAAAAGAACTATTTTAGCGCTCCTTGTCTTTGTGATGTATATGGGATTTTATATGCGTGCAACAGAGGAGAGGCTGGTGGTAGAAAATGTTACTTTACAGATGGCCCCTCCTCACATTTGTTTGCTTTAGCGCTGCATGACCTAATTTTATGACATAATTATTTCTTACGGCTGATCACGGCGAGTGCAGAAATGGAGAATATTAGAGAATGCATTCTCAACTATTCCGCGCAGCAATATTATATTTCGATATATTTTATAGGATGTGGGGGGGGGGGGGGGGGGGGGGGGGGGCTTTGAAATCTATTTTTAGAATGCGCAAAAACAGCTGTATGATTTTGAATACCCCCTCTTTCCTTGACCCATTTACAGCGTTTGATTTGACTTCTAGTTTGGACCAAGTTAAATTTCACCAGTAATTTTATTTTGACCATTGATTGTGATAATGCGATCTGCACGTTAACCTAAATATTAATTGATATCTATAACAAACACCTGTGCAAAACAAAGTGACAGCAGATTGAAATGTAAACGTCTGTCTAATTTTCACCTTCAATTACATTTTACTCCAGCTTAACTCGAGCCTACTACTACTGGACACGTGATGCGAGTAGTTATTGTAAACCTTATTTATACATTATTTACGATTAAGATACTGTATTGTTCAATTTTGTGAAGATATTGTACGGTTTTGGGAGTTTGAGTGTAAATAGGTCTGGTACAATTGTGCTTGTGCATTTAATATATTTTTGTTTGATGGGGTATAAACTGAGAATACATTTTGAAATATACCTTTTCTTTCAGACACCACTCTTATGTGGCTATTCAAGAAGCCAAGAAACTTGCTGAAAATCTTATACAAACAGTAAGCATGTGATGGATTTATGTTTTTGTCTTGTTTTAAAAAAATGAGTATTTAAGGACCTTGATATTTTATGTCATGATTGTTTTTAAATATAAAAACTGTTTATTAACTTTCCATTTTTGAGAATTAAGAACCAGATTACAGAAGGCTTATTCTTACTTAAACATTGTGTCAAAAAGATGTTCTGAGATGGGATTATTATTTATGAACATTAGTATTATAAAATCCAAAAAATGTTTTGGAATAGATTTAGTTTGTGATCAGTCTTTTTTGTAGGGCCAAAATAAAAACGTGGGTCTGTCTTGAGTGGTCTACATGAACCTGTGGGTCTGTCTTGAGTGGTCTACATGAACCTGTGGGTCTGTCTTGAGTGGTCTACATGAACCTTCTATTCTGTGGATTCTAATTGCCGTCATCAGAAGTTAATCATACGTTATTTTTCCAGATCTTTTTAAGACTTTTGATTGACCTGGCGAATGTTAGGTTCAAATTAACTTGAAGCTAGAGCTTGTTATATTGTGTTTATTTCCTCAGCCTGATCCACTATATGACTTAAATTATTGAACCAAATCCTATTGTCATGCATCAAACGTGTCATGCCCAATAATTCAATGACCTTCATTCTATAGATTCCAAGGAACAGGTAAATGGCTGCAACAAAAAATTATTGCTTTTCTCCTAATTATCTCAATGGTAACTATCTCACCTTACATAGCAATCTGAACTTCTTTAATGACATACTTAATGGAATGGATACAAATGATGAGTTAGCAGTTCATAAAGGAAATGTCATGAAAAGATGATTGACTAAAATGGCATGTAAAGATAATTGACTAAAATGACATATAAAGATAATTGATTACACAATTTTTGTTGCAGCTAATGAGATTAGAGGTTTCTAGAAATAATTTAGTTGATTACATTATGTAATTATTCCATAATTTTCCCATCTTGAACTCATGATGCCATCATTTTAATTGAACTAGTCCATCTTGAACTCATGATGCCTTCATTTTAATTGAACTAGTCCATCTTGAACTCATGATGCCTTCATTTTAATTGAACTAGTCCATCTTGAACTTATGTTGCCATCATTTTCTCCTTTGAACTGCTTCACACTGCATGCCTGAGTTCCTTTTTTCTGTCCATGATTTGACCCCCCCCCCCCCCTTATTGTATATTTGATGATTTCATAGGGGCAAGCTGTGGAAACTATGTTTTTTCAGTCACATCAGCTGTTTGATATGCTTTAAACACTGGACTCTACTAGGCACAAAAGAGAGCAAACAAGCACTAGAAAATGAAAAAAAAACAAATTTGTGAAGGAATAATTGGAGTTAAGGCAAAATTAACTGTACAAAACCTTTTTTTTTTTTTTTTGTGTGGATATTTTGTTTACATTGGAGGATGTTATGCATACTGTGACTGACAATTTCTTAGATCTCTACATAACTAATGAACACAAACTACATAGAATTAATGAACACAAACTACATATAACTTTATTATAACTAATGAACACAAATTGCATAGCATAGTATAAAAATGCCCTTTCTTTTTGCTCCAGATCTGTCCTGCCTCCTATCACCATTGAATGTACTGGGATAGGACAGTCTTACAATAAGGCTGTCATCCCATCATTAACCGTACCATGTTTGCTTCACTATTTCTACTCTAGGTGCAGCAGTTGTATGTGAGCTTCCAGCAGGCACTGGCTGCCCTGCCAGCTTCTGTTCACACAGGGCTCATAACCGGAGTACCTCAGCAGCGTAAGTCTGCGCTAATGCCAAAACTTGTTTTAATATAGCAGGTTTGAAGTCGTGGGTGACCCATCCAACGCCACTCACTTTGGCCTGTTCCGCCTGAGTGAGCTTACAGGTTTCATAGACCTCTTATTCCTTATTTATTTACATCTGTTTGAAATGTGTGGGTAGCTACAGATTTTTAAGTTTGTTAAATTAAGCAAAGGTGATGAGTTGAAGTAGACAAATTGGTATTTTGATCTTAAGCTGAATTTAATTAAAGAAGATGTCACTTTAATATGTATGTGAGATAATTATCACAATATGTTATCATTAAAAAGACATATGCTTGACCCCTTCCTTCTCTTGTGGAAAATTTAGTAATTTATATTTTAAAAATCTTTTCTTTAAAATGGAATTTGTTTAAAAAAAATTTTGGCATTAGCTTTCATGTGAACTAAGTGCATCCCCATCAGATATAAATGAATATTAAATACATATGTCAAACAGTATTTTTAACAGAGAAAAATGTTTACAAACATTTATAACATATTGATCAAGTTACAAGTTTTAGATTATCCTGCTATCTTGAATACTTGGTCAGAAGTAGAAAACTTGGACATTAAGCTTTTTGCAATATTGTTTGACCTGGTGCGTTGCTTCAACTTGTTACCAGCTGGCTAGATGACCATGCTATTCATTTTATGTCTCAATTAAAGTTTAAGATTTTTTGATGGAGAAAAAGAAGGTGTCAGAATATTTGATTGTTCTGCTACTGATACACCTCTCCTAGAGAAATGATTGCAGGTCGAACAATCTTCTTTGCTCCCGAGTCCGGGCTGAAGGCTACAGGCTTGCATACAATTTCATTATTTCCCTTTTTGTCGTTAATGAAAATGAAGTAAAGAGTGACTGAACTTGGTTGTGGTGGTAGTTGACTAACTGAAAACTAATTGAAAACTAATTGGTTTCCTCCTTTAGCTTTAGCTCAAGATGTCTTAATAGTGAAATACACACAACACAAAAACTGGTGGACAAAATTCTGTTCTCAATCTGTTACTTAATGAACATTTTCATACAGTATATAGACTTTGAGAGCCCTCATTTTCAGAAAATACAGGTGTTGTGCATCTTTTCACTCAATAAATGTCAAAAGTTTAAATCCATCTTTTGTGAACAAATCTCATTTGTTATATTTTAAGGGATGTGTTTTATTTATATGAACATTTGCCAGCTTGTCTAGACATTTGACAAGTGCAGTATCGTCAGGACTTGATCTATTTGAAAATAATGCTTTTTTTGTTTTAGTTTTAGCCAGATTTACTGAAAGGCTTAAACTTTTGGGAGCACCTGATGGCACTCGATATCTATTTTATCAACTCTCTTGTATCTATACATTTTATAGTAAAATTAACATACAATTATCAGCATGAAAAACAAACTGTAAAAAGGGGCATTTTGTTTGAAGAAACTTTTGGCCCTAATGTTGAATGAAAACTCTAGAGGTTATTAGTTCTGAAGAGACATGGCATTTCATGGTTTCTGTTTGGTAAGCTCAGGTTCTAACTGTGATAACTGTATGTCATTAAAATGAGCTTTCCTATGTAGCAGTTGACATGAGAACAATATTAAGTTGTAACTTAAAAACAAAAGTGGTGATTTCATATTTAAAAACTATGCTCATCTTGACTGTCAGTTTGATCAATTAGCAAGATTCAAAACTTAACTTGATGACAAAATGGATCCTGTCTTTCTAGGTGCTTTCTCTTTTTTAAATTTTTTATTTATTATTTTTATAAAATTATTTATTAAACAAAAATGAGGCTGGAGCCAATTTCTGAAAATTTACAACCTTTGAGTAAAATCAGAACAAAAACTGGTACTGTCATCTGATACTATATAAAGTAATGCTTTCAAAACATAGCAAATACAAAATATCTTTTTACTATGGCTGTCAGATTTTCAAGTATCAGTTTTTGAGAAAGTAAGATTTTATTTTCTTTGTTATTGATCACATGTAATATTCTATTTGAGAAAAAAAAAATACTGCTCTTATTTCTAGCACGCATTGAGGAACAAGTAAATATTGAGATTACAATCTATAGTACTGAATAGTTGGAAGAAACTGAACATGTTTTATTCTTTGAGAATACACTAGTGATCTATTCGGAATTTCCAATCATTGCACTGCTAATATTGATTTCTGCATAAAGATCCACATTTTTCTCTCAGCTGCATTGGAATGTCAAAAGTTTTCTGTTACCAGGCTGTTACGGTCATCTGACAGCTGATACACTTTATTTATTAGTGTGTTTCGACAAAGATTAATTTGGTTATTCTATTTAATTCATAAATATTAATGTTCATAATTTTGTGAACTACTTTCCTTAATAGCTCCTTATGTTGAGACACAGATGGGACATGCTCAGCATGGACTGGCAACCATTTCTATGACAGAGCAAACACTACATGCCATGCAGCCTCAAGGTCAGTCATGGATTAACCATATGCAGACCTGTCTACTTGTATGATATTGGCATACAATGTACAATTTGAAATGTCTTTTACGAATGTACGCCAAGACCCACCAGAACTACGATTTTTTAAGAGACTGGGTTGAAAATATACACATTCCGATAGTTTTTCCGATTAAAAAAAATATAATAATAATTGTTAGTTTTAATTTGCAATTGCATTCCACATCCAGCAGGGAATGGATCTGGAAATACGATTGTTTGGGGACCATATATAATTACATTATGTGGGACCTGAGTGGGGAGTGGAGTGGTGTTCATTTAGGAGATTTTGTATACGGTGGGAGGATGGGGGTAGTCCAAATATTTAATACTATACAAATTAACACCCTCACATATTCGTAATGATTTGGGGGGGGGGGGGCGGAGGAGTGGGTGTATCGGAAGAATTACGTACATTATTAAAAAACTCTACAATATTCATCCAGAAACTCTCAAAGTCCAAAAATAGCATTCTATAAATCTGGAATGCTGTAAAAATATCACGCAATGTTTTGTACAAATTATCGTTATAATGTTACCAGGTATTTTCACAATTGAACTTGTTAGATGCAGTCAGATAGTATTAAGTAGTAGAGATATTAAAGTAACAATTATTCCATTGATGTTTAAGGGGAACTTTAAGTATATTGTGTTGGGCTACGCCAGTGGCTCTGACTATTTTGTTTCCCGGCGCCCTGTCCAAATTCATGTTTTCACCAGGCTCTCTGTGTTAAATTCTAACAAGTACACTTACAAATAGCAAATTCATCAACAAAATAAAATAATAAAGGCTTGGGTAAAAACAGACCTGTTTACTCTTACGATTTTGGCGTACAATGTACGATTTTCAGGTGTGTACATTTTATTTACTGTATATTTATCTTTTACTATTAAAATAATGTATTGAATGATTTTGTGATGATATTGTACGATTTTAAGAGTTTGAGGGTAAACAGGTCTGTAAAAATAAAAATAACACCTACTATATAGGTCACTAAGTGCCATCTACTAACTGCAAACATTAGTTACTTAAGTGGGCTACAACGCTCCTCACAGCAACCCATATAAAATAAAATATCACACACACGCACGCACTCACACCCCCACCCCCCCAACCAGTAAAAATACTAGTTTGTAGCGCCACTTGTCTTTGTCAAGTAAATGGGATTTTATGGTTTAATTCACTATTAAAGTCTTTTCTAAAGACGATTTTGGTGCCTGTTGCGTCAAGAAAACAGAGAAAATGAGAGAATGTATTCTCAACTAGTCCCCACACCGGTATTAGATTTCGACATATTTTATAGGATCTGAAGGGGCCATTTAAATTTATAATTAGAATGAGCAAAACAGCTGTATGATTTTTACTATCCCCTCTTCCTTTCACCCATTTACAGCTTTAGATCTGAACCACGTTAAATTTCACCAGTAACTTTATTTTTACCAGTGACCGACTGGGATAATTTCATCTTCACGTTCACCTTAGTATTAATTGATATCTTTAGCAGATACACATGTCTGCAAAGCCAAAAGACTGCAGATAGCAAAATACACAGTCATCTACTTTTTTATCTTAAGTTCCCAATTTTTTTAGGCAAGCTTAACTCGGTCCTGTTAGACGTATGATGCCAGTAGTTATACATTATATATGCTATATGTTTATTTATGTACTATTAAGATACTGTATTTTACGAGTTTGTAATTATATTATACGATTTTAGTAGTTTCAGGGTAAACATGTCTGCATATGTTTTCTCTCATGATAGTGGAAAAAAATGGTTTAAGAGATATTTTTAAAAAATTTTGAAACTTAAAAACTATTGAGTCACATTTTTCATCAAATTTTCCCCCCTACTTTTTAATGAAGTGCAATACGTTACAATGCATGAGATCAAGATCGCTGTCTAATTCTTAAGGGCTGTTAGATTAGAATATTCATTTTTTGACTATTCAGTGCTGTATCTGTTGCTTGGATGAATTGCTGTATCCATTGCTTGGATTCAGTGCTGTATCCATTTCTCAGATTCAGTGTTGTATCCATTGCTTGGATGCAGTACTGTATCTATTGCTTTGGATGCAATGCTGTCTATCTTTCATCATCTAATTTCTGTACTAAATCAAAAGGTTTAAATTCTAACTTGAAATTTTTGTAGTTCAACAACTTGGACCACATCAACAGCTTGGACCACATCAACAGCTTGGACCACATCAACAGCTTGGTCCACATCAACAGCTTGGACCACATCAACAGCTTGGACCACATCAACAGCTTGGACCACATCAACAGCTTGGACCACCTATGCTAATGCCTCCTGGATCTGTAGCAAATCATTTATCCCAGATAACTCAAGGTTTACCTAATTATTCTCTAGCTTTCCTCTATTGACCATTTTTAACAAGTTTAATAATGTGTCAGTACCACAATGTCATTGACTGGCCTAGTATCACGCTTTAATTGACTGGCCTAGTATTACGCTGTAATTGACTTTACGATGTATAAGCCATAAAAATGATTTATTTGTTTGAGAATGCTGCTTAAAATGACAAAAAAGCAGGAATATTTATACTTTAAGATACATCTTTAAATTAAACAACTTATTTTCAATCTTTCCAACATTGCAGGCCAAACATTGATGATCCCTTCAAGCATTAGTCTAACTTCTGTCCCCATGATGAATCAAATGCCAGTTTCAGCAAGTTCACTTTTACCACAACAGCCCAGTAAGATATTGGCTGTTCAACTTATTAAAAATAGTTTTATGAATATGTTCATCATTAAGTTTTTTTAGGTCCTCATGTCCTTACATTGGTTGTACCAAAGTCATTCTCAGATTGCTATTAAAATATTTTGTATAATTAAGGACCATATCTACCAATACATTTTCTATATTCCAAGCTCACATAGATCTTGGGGGACAACAGCAGATTATGTTAAGCCAGCCACCACCGGGGCCTCCACATGCCCTGACCCCTGTGGGTCTACATCAGATGGTCCCAGCACCTTGTCCGGTCCAGCAACCCCTGCCATCTCATTATGGAGCCTATACCCATGTCCAGCCGACGATGCACCTGGTATCGCAACCGGTGTCCATGGCTTCACATGCCCTTGTACAGCAAAACGTTCCACCTATGTTAACCCAAAGCCCCCAACATATATTGGCGCCTCAGGTATTTCTTATTTCACTTCAACGTAGTTGCAGCCTATAGTGAGAATATCACCAGCATTATTTGAGTTGGTGGTAATTTTTTAACATTATTAAATGGAAACTAGGAGAGTTCAGCTTATCAAAAAAAAAAAAAAAAAAAAAAATCTTTTCAACTACGGGGCATTGCAACTGGGGTTTTTGATTGGGGAGTACAAAGAATTACAAAATCACGACCTATTGCAGTGGACTTACTTTTCCTCTTTTCTTTCCCTCTTCCCTATTTAATCTTTCTCCCACTTACTTTCTGTCACTATCCATTTGCTGCCCTCTTGGATACTACTTCTCAGCTAAGTGCTATTTTTATATTTATTCTGTTAATTCTGTTTGTTGGCTGACGAAGGCTTCCTGCCGACACGTTCCTTCAATACAGAGAAAACCAAACTGACTGACACTACTTTCTGACTGCGTCTATAGTGATGCCTGCTTGTGCTGGTCCAGATAGTAGGCCAAAAGACAAGGGCAAAAACCTCAGCGTCTTAGATGGTTGCAGTGCCCTATACCTCTGCTTCTTAGATGTTTGCAGTGCCCATACCTCTACTTCTGAGATGGTTGCAGTGCCCCATAGCTCTGGTTGCAGTGCCCCATTGCTCTGGTTGCAGTGCCCCATTGCTCTGGTTGCAGTGCCCCATAGCTCTGGTTTCAGTGCCCCATTGCTCTGGTTGCAGTGCCCCATTGCTCTGGTTGCAGTGCCCCATTGCTCTAGTTGCAGTGCCCCATTGCTCTGGTTGCAGTGCCCCATTGCTCTAGTTGCAGTGCCCCATTGCTCTGGTTGCAGTGCCCCATTGCTCTGGTTGCAATGCCCGATAAGCTTTTTACCCGATAAGCTTTTTATTTCTTATCAATCATGATTTTTTTCAATTTGAAAAAACAAAAATATTAAGTGGTTATTTGTCAAATTAGTAATTTAAGTTGAGTAAACTAGCATCCATCAGTGCTATCAAATTTGAGTAAACTAGCATCCATCAGTGCTATCAAATTTGAGTAAACTAGCATCCCTCAGTGCTATTAAATTTATTTGTGTCGAATAGCATCCCTCAGTGCTATAGTTCTTCCCTTATAAAAAACTACTCCATGTGTCCTGGCTGCACAGTTAAAAGTCAGTTGATTCACTTCATAGTTAAATTATAACTTCTTGGATATTAGATACAGATGTTGTCAAAGGTTAAATGTGTCAAACATATAACTACTGCTTTGGCTAACGGCTTATGCTATTTCTTTTAACTACAGATTATAACCTTCCATTTGATTTGTATGTTTATCTTGTGTGTTGACAGCCTGGCCAGCCCGTCTCAATGTCAGTCCCCTCCTCACTGGTTTATACAATGGCATCCACTGCACCACCTTTTTATACCTCACCCAAACTAGAGGAGGAGCCCAAGAGGAGGTTCACAGAGGAGAAAGATGATAAAATTCCAGATAATTTACTGGGATATCAGGTTAGAAACCAATTGTACACTTTAACTATTGTTTGTGAAAACAGAGTTTCTGGAATTTCAAAAGAAACTAATGACCAGTTTTCTGGACATGGGTATAGAGTCAACATGCAAGCATTCATTTAAGCTTGGTATTAAATCAAATCAATTTCATCATTTTTGATCAAGTTTTTGGTTAGTTATTAACTTGCATGACTATGAATGGGGTTCAGGTCTAAATGAAGAGTTAAAAAGTTGACCCTAAATTGACCTTATTCAACAGCATGGACCGCCTCATCTTGTGAATTTGGTGAGGTCAAGTCCACCACCACATGCAATGCACCCTCCCATATCACAAGCCATGGTGCCTCCCCCAGGGACGCAGCTTATCCAGACTTCTCATCATGGCCTCATTCATGTAAGCCACATTTCCCCTGATCAAGGGGAATATGCTCACCTTGGAGGGCAAACCATCCTTCAACAGTCACCTCAGTTGTTCCAGCCATCAGCTGAAGGACAGCAACTCATTGCTAATGGACACCCATTTCTCACTGGTTTAGCTCCCCCTCACTTTATGACAGGACCTCCTCCACCGTGTCTCTCTCCTCAGTTACCACCATCTCCAGGTTTAGACAACAGGTAAGTGCAGTTAAACAAGAATATTTCTAAACATAATTGACCACCTCGTAGAGAATTATCAAACTATGGCCCTAAACAAACTGGTCTTTGATCAAACTATTGCCCTAAACAAACTGGTCTATGATCAAACTATGGCCCTAAACAAACTGGTCTTTGATCTAACTATGGCCCTAAACAAACTGATCTATGATCTAACTATGGTTCTAAACAAACTGGTATATTATAAATCTATTGCCTTAAAAAACTGGTCTATAATCAAACTATTTCCCTCATTTCTTGTCTAAGATCAAACTATTGCCCTCATTTCTTGTCTAAAATCAAACTATTGCCCTCATTTCTTGTCTAAGATCAAACTATTGCCCTCATTTCTTGTCTAAGATCAAACTATTTCCCTCATTTCTTGTCTAAGATCAAACTATTTCCCTCATTTCTTGTCTAAGATCAAACTATTGCCCTCATTTCTTGTCTAAGATCAAACTATTTCCCTCATTTCTTGTCTAAGATCAAACTATTTCCCTCATTTCTTGTCTAAGATCAAACTATTGCCCTCATTTCTTGTCTAAGATCAAACTATTGCCCTCATTTCTTGTCTAAGATCAAACTATTGCCCTCATTTCTTGTCTTAGATCAAACAATGGCCATAATTGCTGATCTATTTTGTCTCATTGGCTTGGTACAAAATTATTAGGAGACAGGTCCTGATTATTCATTGGGCATTGTCGGTACATTGCCCAGATCTCTTCCAGCTGTGCCAGATCTCTTCTAGCTGTGCCAGATCTCTTCCAGCTGTGCCAGATCTAGACTATTAAGCATCAGCAGATAATTTGTCTACTTTGACAGGTGGTTTTGTATATAGCCCCTGTGTTAACTATTTTCTTGGCAGTGTTGTTGTATATAGCTATAGTCCCTGTGTTAACTATTTTCTTGGCAGTGTTGTTGTATGCCGCTATAGTCCCTGTGTCAACTATTCTCTTGGCAGTGTTGTTGTATATAGCTATAGTCCCTGTGTCAACTATTCTCTTGGCAGTGTTGTTGTATATAGCTATAGTCCCTGTGTCAACTATTCTCTTGGCAGTGTTGTTGTATATAGCTATAGTCCCTGTGTTAACTATTTTCTTGGCAGTGTTGTTGTATGCCGCTATAGTCCCTGTGTCAACTATTCTCTTGGCAGTGTTGTTGTATATAGCTATAGTCCCTGTGTCAACTATTCTCTTGGCAGTGTTGTTGTATATAGCTATAGTCCCTGTGTCAACTATTCTCTTGGCAGTGTTGTTGTATATAGCTATAGTCCCTGTGTCAACTATTCTCTTGGCAGTGTTGTTGTATATAGCTATAGTCCCTGTGTCAACTATTCTCTTGGCAGTGTTGTTGTATATAGCTATAGTCCCTGTGTCAACTATTCTCAATAGCCCCAATGTCTGAATTACAAAGGGCCAAATTTTGCAACCGCTGCGTCCACATGACTTGGTTCCCAAGTGGGAGGGGGTAGTACATCGTACCAACAAACATCGTACCAACATACATCGTACCAACATACATAGCTATAGGTAGTTTGTAAGCTATTTCCTGGTAAGAAACTTGTATTGTCACTGTTTTCCAGTTTCATCACCAAGGGAATTTTAAGTTTATTTGTATTGTAAATGAAACTTTCCAATGAAATGTTCACATAGGCCTCCTAGTAGAGGTACTCCATCAAATGGTGGAGTGCTGATGCCACCTCCACCGCCTCCATCCAACCTTGCATCTCAGCCAACAGAGAATAGAAAGGAGGATGACCTAAGGACAATGCCACCTCCAAAGTCAACTGATTTACCCTGGGGTATGTTTGACCTATTTACACAGTTATAGTCACCATATACTATTTTATATTATCTTTATTTCAACAAAAATAAACAGTTTTATATTATCTTTGTTTTTACAGAATATAATCCTTCTAATATAGTTAAGGGGAATAGGTTGGGTGATCACAGAATCATCGGGTCAGAGAGGGGAATAGGTTGGGTGATCACAGGATCATCAGGTCAGAGAGGGGAATAGGTTGGGTGATCACAGGATCATCGGGTCAGAGAGGGGAATAGGTTGGGTGATCACAGGATCATCGGGTCAGAGAGGGGAATAGGTTGGGTGATCACAGGATCATCGAGTCAGAGAGGGGAATAGGTTGGGTGATCACAGGATCATCGGGTCAGAGAGGGGAATAGGTTGGGTGATCACAGGATCATCGGGTCAGAGAGGGGAATAGGTTGGGTGATCACAGGATCATCGGGTCAGAGAGGGGAATAGGTTGGATAATCACAGGATCATCGGGTCAGAGAGGGGAATAGGTTGGGTGATCACAGGATCATCGGGTCAGAGAGGGGAATAGGTTGGGTGATCACAGGATCATCGAGTCAGAGAGAATTTTGAACTTACCTTAATTTACTATATATATTTTCCTCTGGAAATAAATTAAAGTTTTGATTTCAACAAATTTTAATTGATGTGCTTCCGTCATTGTTGACCACATAAGATAAATCCGAGATACCAGAAGAAGATGGCGCCACCATTCAGTTGTTTATAGCTCCATCATAATCTGAAACTAGATATTCTTTTGTACTAAAATTCTTACACTGGCATATTATGATCTGAGGTTTTGCTTTTGAGTGGGTAATACAATGTTGAAGGGAGGGGGGGGGGGGGTGGTGTTGTGTTTCGGCTTATGTACCAACATGCTTTATGAGTAGGCCTAGGTGGGCAATCTTTTTAAAAAAAGATACAGTTGTGAATCAAAAATTAAATTAAATTAAAGAAGAAATTTTTTTGATCATATTTTAAACAAAATATTTTGAACAATTTGACTTTCATTTTCATTAAGAATCTGCAAAAATGTTGTTTCAATTCTTGTATTCTTGAGGCAAAGCTCATCTCATCTGTATTTTGGCTTGATGAATTCCATTGTCAAGAATGCTGATTCACATTTCCAGTTTGATCCCAACATTGAAAATAATTTTGAAATATCCAGTTTAAAGTTTTGAAGAATCCTGTCAGTGAGAATAGTTGTCTGGATTGTTCTGATTTAACTTTACTGCTGCCCATTTCAATATTCCAGACAGCTTAGAATTAGCATATCATATTTGATTACACATTTGTCTAAAGTCAACTGAGTGGCTATTTCCTGGCTTGGACTTTGAATATCAAAATGATATGGATCATGCAAGAGCTGAGATGCCACTTTGTTCTTGTTTCCTTAAACAGTAACTTCAGTTCACATAGATGTTTATTTTCATTTAGAAAATGGCCCACATTTTTAAACAGTAACTTCAGTTCACATAGATCCTTATTTTCATTTAGAAACGACCCACATTTTCAAATAGCCTTCATATGTTATTTAATTTGAGCCTGATATAAGCTTTAGTTTCAACTAGAATTCTTCAATATTTTGAGTCTGATGGCAGATGATCTTATTCTTGCCCTACCGCTCCATGTTCAACTCATTCAGATGAGCTGTATTATAACACATGTAAATCACAATGCCAAGATGGACTCTTAACAGCAAATTGTTCTGTCTGATTTGTGTTTAAAAGAAATGACTTTACTTTTGAAAGCATTAAGGTACCTCTACCCGTCCATCCCACATTTGATGTCATTACAATCTTTAACAGCTTTCTCATCCTTTGAGCATTGATGTACCTCTACCCGGCCATCCCACGTTAGCTGTCATTACAATCTTTAACAGCTTTCTCATCCTTTCAAAGCATCAACAAACTGTCAAATGAGAGAATGTCCACTTCATTTATCATTTTAAATGTGTCCATTAGTTTTCTCAATCCAACAGTTGCTTACATCTGGGTACACAGATTCTCTTGATGTAGATGTAGGAACCACTGGCACGTGGATACTTGATGTAGATGTAGGAACCACAGGCATGTGGATACCTGATGTAGATGTAGGAACCACTGGCATGTGGATACTTGATGTAGATGTAGGAACCACTGGCATGTGGATATTTTATAGCCTACTAAAATGAAAAGAAATCATAGAATTGCCAGATTTTTAAGTTATGGTTGGCTTTAATAGAGATACTAACCGATAGGCTATTCAGAATAATTCTTGTAGAATAACTGAATAATAACACATACATCCCCCCCCCCACCTTATGCAACTATTTGCAAAACACTTAAAATGAACAACTCTGTGTACAGTCTATAAATAATTCCACTGATCATCTCTTTGTTTGTTCTGAAACAAAAGACTATCATTTGAGTTATAAAATCTTCAACCTTGATCTTGACTAAATTATTAATACACTAAAAAATTATGTCCCTTATTCACTTTTGTCAAGCAAAAGTTCTAGAATACAAAAATTAAAGAGCACAAATAAAAATCTCTCACAAAAGAAATACGGTTATATTATGTTTACAAAGTTATGAGACAGTAGCTACAGAGTTGTATTATGTTTACAAAGTTATGAGACAGTAGCTACAGAGTTGTATTATGTTTACAAAGTTGTGAGACAGTAGCTACAGGGTTGTATTATGTTTACAATGTAATGAGACAGTAGCTACAGAGTTGTATTATGTTTACAATGTTATGAGACAGGAGCTACAGAGTTGTATTATGTTTACAATGTTATGAGACAGTAGCTACAGAGTTGTATTATGTTTACAAAGTTATGAGACAGTAGCTACAGAGTTGTATTATGTTTACAATGTTATGAGACAGTAGCTACAGAGTTGTATTATGTTTACAATGTTATGAGACAGTAGCTACAGAGTTGTATTATGTTTACAATGTTATGAGACAGTAGCTACAGAGTTGTATTATGTTTACAATGTTATGAGACAGTAGCTACAGAGTTGTATTATGTTTACAAAGTTATGAGACAGTAGCTACAGAGTTGTATTATGTTTACAATGTTATGAGACAGGAGCTACAGAGTTTTTTCCCAAATTTACTTTTATTAAAGTAAAAGTTCAATTATTACAGCTATAAATAACTTCATATTTACTGTAGCAATGGTTGAGAATTGGAATTTATATAGTGGCTTTTATGACTAAATTGAACCACATTTGGGTGGTTCAACTTTTATAGAATTGAATGTTTCTATTACTGATAATCACAAGGAAAATCTTTGGTTCAAGTGATAAATATTATTTTTAATTCATAAAATTAGATTTGACAATAATATCTACAATGGAGAATGGAGAAAAGAAATTGGGCTGAGTTTCAGATGAGATAAAAAAGCACCAATGAAAAAGCACCAATCTTTCCTATTGTACATAATAGGATCTGGTTGAAAGCTTTCAGATACTATATTCCATTCTAATCAGTCCTATTACATTTCAGGATCTGGTTCAAGGCGTCGAGGAATTAGTCCTTCACCCTCTGAACCTGACAAGAAGAAAATGAGAGGTACATAGACAATTTAGGATTTTATCATTTAACATCTGTACTCTCAAAAACCCATTAGCTTACTTTTAAAGACCCATTAGCTTGCTCTAAAGAACCCATTAGCTTACTCTCAAGAACCCATTAGCTCACTCTCAAGAACCCATTACCTTACTCTCAAGAACCCATTAGCTTACTCTTAAGAACCCATTAGCTTACTCTTAAGAACCCATTAGCTTACTCTCAAGAACCCATTAGCTTACTCTCAAGAACCCATTAGCTTACTCTCAAGAACCCATTACCTTACTCTCAAGAACCCATTAGCTTACTCTCAAGAACCCATTACCTTACTCTCAAGAACCCATTAGCTTACTCTCAAGAACAAAAGATACTAAAGCATTAAAAAATGAAAGGGAAAAAGTGAAGTTTATTTAAATTCATTTATTGCAAAAGAAATGTATTATTAATTTTTTGAATAAAATTTTGACACTTTTTTTATAAGTCTATCAAAGCTAAACTGTTTCCCTAGTGTCAAATCTTGCACTCACACTAGGAAAATAACGACCAATTACTCGGTCTTTGTATCTTTTTCTTTAAATATATTATTGAAAGGACATTTTATGTAAAGTCACATTAGAAATGGTTCGTGGATAGGATAGGAAAAAAGATTTGATGAATATTTCTGTGAGATATTTGAAACAAACGTGTATTTATGCTAAGAATTTATGGAAACAAAGAATTTATGTTAGAAGCACGACATATT
The DNA here is from genome assembly GCA_964017045.1 of Omphiscola glabra. Classification (NCBI taxonomy): domain Eukaryota; kingdom Metazoa; phylum Mollusca; class Gastropoda; family Lymnaeidae; genus Omphiscola; species Omphiscola glabra. The sequence goes on along the minus strand of OZ024794.1, from coordinate 85,884,217 downwards.
TAAACCTTTATTTCAACCTTTTCTCCTAATGCATTGAACATTGTAAAACTTCAAAATCCAAAATTGAGAACAATTTAAAAAAAATTTGATGAAATTCATTTTAAAAATGCAATAAAAAAGGATATCCGAAGGCAAAGACGGAGAATGATAGACACTGGTTGATGAAGAATTATGTATGTAAATTGTATCTTTTCTCTTTCTGTGTTTTAGGCATATTGAAAAATAAACATATGACATCTCAGCAAGACACAGATAAAGATGTATCTGAGCTGACTGAAGTCAAGATGGAGAATGACGATGATGACAAGAGACACCCCGCATCTCCTCAGTACCAAGGCCAACCACTACGATACCCTAATATGCCATCAGACCCTAACCTCCCCCCAAATTGTCAAGAGTCGGGTGGCCCTCAACACAGACCCCTTCCACAGCCGATTCCGACCACTCTTCCACCAGGTCATCACTTGGTGCACCAAGCCGATCCTAATCTGCAGCAAGTTCACATTGCTCATCCCCACGTACATATTGAAGGCTCAAGATCTGATGTTCAACCAGCACAAATAGTCATAGAGCATCCTGGGGTCCCGGGCACTCCCATACATATAACACACCACAGAGTCACGGCTCCAGGACAGATCCATATTGAGCATACCTTAGCTGGACAACCTCCAAGACAAATGCTTCTAGAACATCAAGCTCAAACAACCCTTCAGTTGGAGCATCAACCTGTACCACTGCCGGGCCATGGTGAAAATATACACATCCCTGTGTCACATCCCGGCCATGCTGACCATCTTCACATCCCTGTATCTCATCCCGGTCATGTTGAACATCTTCACATCCCAGTATCACATCAGGGCCAACCTCCCACATCCCAAGAAATGTATGAATTTGAACTAGGTGCCCAGCAGCAAGCACCCCCTCAATACCAGCAAACACCCCCTCAATACCAGCAAACCTTTGAGCATATCACTGTGTCCCAAGCAAGCCAGCCTGGTGAACATCTGCTTGCCCCTGGCTCAGCAGTAATTGTTTCTAGCACTCAGCATTACCCACAGTATTCAGTTGCCATATCTACAGCTGCCCCACCCCCTCCAGTATCTTACTCACTGCCTACATCCAGTCCGTTTGCCATGCAGAGTCAGCATCCTATTTCTCCACACATTCAAAGACTTCCAGACCAGCAACACATGAGTATGCCACCACCCCAGCCATCGACCTACACAATGGGTATCACTCCCTCTCCTCCCCACTTCCAGCCTCATTTTGCTGGTATGCAGTCTGCATCCCATCAGTCCATTCCTGCACACCTTTTCCATCAGACCCAGCAACCGCCACCCCCACCTTCCCCTTCTGTGTCACAACATCAATATCCAAACCACCCACAAGGTATTTCCTATTGGGTATCTCAGACCTAGCTAATCAGCTTCTCAAGATGTGAATAGAAAGATAGTCAAAACTAATGGCACCTGTCATTGTTAACACTAGCCTACTGCTGGGTTCAATTACTGTCACAATGACCATCACTTTTTCCAGTAACACTGATGAGTTTAATGACCATCACTGTTTCCAGTAACACTGATGAGTTTAATGACCATCACTGTTCCCAGTAACACTGATGAGTTTAATGACCATCACTGTTTCCACTAACACTGATGAGTTCAATGACCATCACTGTTTCCAGTAACACTGATGAGTTCAATGACCATCACTGTTTCCACTAACACTGATGAGTTCAATGACCATCACTGTTTCCAGTAACACTGATGAGTTCAATGACCATCACTGTTTCCAGTAACACTGATGAGTTCAATGACCATCACTGTTTCCAGTAACACTGATGAGTTTAATGACAATCACTGTTTCCAGTAACACTGATGAGTTTAATGACCATCACTGTTTCCACTAACACTGATGAGTTCAATGACCATCACTTTTTCCAGTAACACTGATGAGTTCAATGACCATCACTGTTTCCAGTAACACTGATGAGTTCAATGACCATCACTGTTTCCAGTAACACTGATGAGTTCAATGACCATCACTGTTTACAGTAACACTGATGAGTTTAATGACCATCACTGTTTCCAGTAACACTGATGAGTTCAATGACCATCACTGTTTCCAGTAACACTGATGAGTTCAATGACCATCACTGTTTCCAGTAACACTGATGAGTTCAATGACCATCACTGTTTCCAGTAACATTGATGAGTTTAATGACCATCACTGTTTCCAGTAACACTGATGAGTTTAATGACCATCACTGTTTCCAGTAACACTGATGAGTTCAATGACCATCACTGTTTCCAGTAACACTGATGAGTTCAATGACCATCACTGTTTCCAGTAACACTGATGAGTTCAATGACCATCACTGTTTCCAGTAACACTGATGAGTTCAATGACCATCACTGTTTCCAGTAACACTGATGAGTTCAATGACCATCACTTTTTCCAGTAACACTGATGAGTTCAATGACCATCACTGTTTCCAGTAACACTGATGAGTTCAATGACCATCACTGTTTCCAGTAACACTGATGAGTTCAATGACCATCACTGTTTCCAGTAACACTGATGAGTTCAATGACCATCACTGTTTCCAGTAACACTGATGAGTTCAATGACCATCACTGTTTCCAGTAACACTGATGAGTTCAATGACCATCACTTTTTCCAGTAACACTGATGAGTTCAATGACCATCACTGTTTCCAGTAACACTGATGAGTTCAATGACCATCACTGTTTCCAGTAACACTGATGAGTTTAATGACCATCACTGTTTCCAGTAACACTGATGAGTTTAATGACCATCACTGTTCCCAGTAACACTGATGAGTTCAATGACCATCACTGTTTCCAGTAACACTGATGAGTTCAATGACAATCACTGTTTCCAGTAACACTGATGAGTTCAATGACAATCACTGTTTCCAGTAACACTGATGAGTTCAATGACCATCACTTTTTCCAGTAACACTGATGAGTTCAATGACCATCACTGTTTCCAGTAACACTGATGAGTTCAATGACAATCACTGTTTCCAGTAACACTGATGAGTTCATTTGGGATTTTGCTCAATGTATTCATCAATACAAAGCTCCATTTGTTAGATTCCCACAGAAATATTATGTTGTGTTTTTGTGTTTGACTAGCTATAATAATATTGTCATTAATGTTTATTGTTGCCCTGAAAGACTGGCTGTCAGTAATTTCTTACTTCTCTTATTGATTCCATTATCCGACAACTGAACATTTTATATCCACGTGGCAGATATATTAAAAACTCTTACATCCAGATGATTTTTTTCCTTTAATGGTTTATTAAATTGCTACCGAATTCATCATGAATCCATTTTTGAACTTTGAATATTGGTCTTTAAAAAAATCAGTTTTATTTGGTTTATCTACTTGGAAAGGAAGTCCATAATGTTAGAATGCATGCAAAGGGGAGATTATTCATGATTATCTTGTTGCTGTATAACTGCTGACCTAAAGGGCAAAGAACTGTGGATATAAAGTGTTGAAAGCAGGAAAGGGGCATTGAGTTCATTAATTTCATAGTCTTTCTATCCTCATTTTCATGGTTACTATTCTCAAGACTTGTTGCTAAAAGTTAATGTCTGGCTGTCAGTGATCTGAATTGAAATTATTCTTATGGAACTCTAAATAAATGTGTCCGTTTAAGAAGCACTACTGTAGATGAGACATGATTTTTGTGTGTGTTTTAAAAGTTCATGTATACTTTGCAATGTTTAAATTTGTTACTTTGTAAAACAACTGTTCGTTGACAAAAAAATGAACTCTTTATGAACCAGATCAGAATGTGTGTTTTATTATTGAAAAAGGTCTGAATGTGTGTTCTATTATTGAAGAAGGTCTGAATGTGTGTTCTATTATTGAAGGTCAGAATGTGTGTTCTTCAATTATTTAAGAATGTGTGTTATTATTGAAAACCTTGATCAGAGTATGTGTACTATATTGAAGGTCAGAATGTGTGTTCTAATATTTAAGAACTAGCTAAAATGTGTGCACTAATATTGATGAAGGAATTTATTGTTAACATTTTTCTTTTGTAAAAAACACCCTGGCTAAATTGATGATGCATGTATTGATGATGCACATATTGATTACTATGAGGATATCATGTACATGTCAGGCTCTCAAAGTGGGTCCTACAGAGAAAAACAATTTTTTAATGCCTAAATACTAAATTTTTTTCAAGCATGCCTATTGAAATTTTATTATATATTGTTAATGTACATAACAAGCTAATGTACTCTTTAGTAATTGTTAAAAATGTTAATTTGGATGTGTTGCATTTTTTGGTATTATTAAACATTAATAGTATAGTAATAGTAAAGAACTTGTTTTTTTATAACACAAATTTGAGGAGCCACTAGTTTTTTTTTCTTTCAAATAATTTGAAATATACCAATATTTTTTATATAAGAACTTTCCAAACTCCCACTGGTTTAGTTGAAAGAAATGCAATCCCTGGGTATCTGCAGTCTCATTTAGTGGAAACAGAAATGGTATGTTTCAAATCTAGTTGGTGTCCTCACTGAAAGAGAGTACCTCTTTATTAAAATTTGAGAGAAAATGTGTTCTCAAATTTATAATTAAGATAAATTAGTATTACATTTATCTTCAATTTTTTATTCACTGTCATTTTCATCAGCTCAGAACTTAGAACACAGACAGAACACTGTTTTTTTGTTGTGGGGTGGGGGGGCATTATTTCTGAGTACTGGTAGCTTACAATTCCAAATAATCTGTTAAGTGAGTCAGAGGGCAGCAGTTCTACTTAACATAAGAAATCCACAAAACATGTTACTCTTCCTATTATTACACAGGAGCATCATTTTTTAAATTAAATCATGTCCTTATGTATTTTATATATCAGCTGTTAAATTTTGTAATAAATCTGGTAACTGGGTGAAAACGTTTAAATGGGGTAAGATGTTAAAAACATTTAGGTATAGAAAATGTTGCAGTGTAGATGCCAATTTCAACAATAAAATTCTGTAAACTTTTGGTTATCCTATTATGGGGCATAGCAAGAGAAGTCTCGAAGACCATTGAATAACACAATGAACATAATATGGAAGGACTTTAAATACATCACATAAAATGGAGGTAGTGTGAATACATCTCATAATATGGAGGTAGTGTGAATACATCTCATAATATGGAGGTAGTGTGAATACATCTCATAATATGGAGGTAGTGTGAATAAATCTGTTTGCTAATGTTTTGGAAATGGGCTCAGTTTTTATCCTATCCTTTCTGTTTGATGCTAACTGCTGAGTAACATGATATCAGCATTTATTACTGTGTTGTGTGCCCAAAGAAATATTTGACTGTCTCACAATGAAGATGGCCGGACTGATGAAAAGGTGATGTTTTATACAAAGTACTTGTAACATTAACACACCTCAGGAGTAGGATAGACAAATTATTACAAATGGAAATATTTCAGTTTCAAGACTGTGAAGTTTATTTTCAAGAAAACAACTAAATAATTAGAATGTTTTCCTTTACAACAAATGCATCAACATTGACAGTAATAAATGCATAGCTAATCAGCAATGTCAAGGACTCCCCACATAAAAAAATCCCTGTGTGATAGTACCTTATTATAAAATGACAGTGGAGTTCATGTTCAATATGAGAAGATTGTATGAGGTGAAAAATCTGGGGGTTTTCCCCCCATTCAGTTGATATGGATTCCACTGTAATTTTATTTGTTAACTAGTATAAAAAGTTTTTATGATGGCAAAAGATTGTCTAAAATGTCTTTACTAGTGAGATTTTCTCATCCAATTATAGCAATAGCATTGAACAAAAGATGACACACAATTTAAGTCATCTCACAGGCTAGCATTGACTTAAAATCATTGGTGTAGAGTGATAAGGTCATAAATGCAGAACACAATTTGTCTTGGAAATATAGTTAAGAATTAGACAAATGTTAAAAAACCAACAAAGCATGATGCCTCCAAAAAAATGTGCATCTCTGGTATGAAATATTTTAATACAGTTGAGCCTGGTATTTTTGTTACTGTTATTACCAAGTTTTGCAATAAATTCACCTTATTAAGTACAAACAATGTGTACTACAGTGACAATAGATCTCCTCACAAATACCATACTTAACTAGCTATCATTTACAAGTAACCATAGTCCAGGTAAGCACTGCTAGCTATCATTTACAAGTAACCATAGTCTAGGTAAACATTGCTAGCTATCCTATACAAGTACCATAGTCTAGGTAAATGTTGCCTTTTCTTTGTAGCATTTACACTTATACTGAAATGTTAAATTACAAATACAAAATTGAAGATAATCCGATGTCTCAGATTTTCAACAGCAGAATGCGAATTGGTGAATGAGAAAATAATGATTGAGATTAAATATTGTGTTTGGCCCTAAATTGACCTGTCAAACACGTATTAGTATAGTACCGGTATTAGTATAGTACCGGTATATCAATAGAAAACAACAACAAAAATGCCCACTCTTAATATTCTTTTTTTACATTTACAAATGTGGCAAAAAGATCACAAGTCCAAATCATTTGGCAAACAGTTTTTAAAAAAAATCCCATGTCTTTTCCAAATATTTAATTATTTTATTTACAATATACAGACTTAGCCTTGAGCTATATTTTCCCTGAGCATCAACATTTTTAAAGATAGGACAACATACCCCTCAAGGACAACATGCCCCCACAGCACAACATGCCCCCACCCCCACAGCACAACATGCCCCCATGGGAGAACATGATTTTCATTTGGCATTTAACTACAGAATTATTTTTCCAGGACTAAAAATCTTCACCTCATTGGAGGCTACAAAGTATTTTCAAATTGGCTAAATTAAAATTGTGCAAAAGCTGATGAAACCTATGAAACCAAATACTATGAATCAAGCAATGTTTGATTGTGTTTAGGTTCCGATGATAAGCTGGGTTCATCAATGGGTGCAGCTCAGTTAGTACTGGGTTCAATGGGTGCAGCTCAGTTAGTACTGGGTTCAATGGGTGCAGCTCAGTTAGTGGCTAACTTTTACATTTCAAAATCCAGGTACTGGGTTCAAAACAATTGGTGATGTTCCTCCCATTTGTAAATATTACTTTTCTTTTTTCTCAATCTAAAAGCCCATGCCTCAAGTTCAGGACTTCATCACAGTGGTAAATTCTTAATTAAAAAAATTGAACTTGTCAAAAAAGATCGAAGGGTACCGGTACTTTCCTTAGCTATATGCACTTTAGTTGAATGAAAAATGGGGAAAAAAAATTAGCAAGTTTGAAGTACAAATATTAAGATATAAGCATAAAGCTTGTATACAAAATGATGGACATAATCTCCAAAAGTTACACTACTCCGTAGGTGCATACCTATAAATTATAGGGATGGGCCCTAAGCAGAAAAATTGGACAATATTAAAAGAACTACTTTTACATTACGGTACATAATAATTTGAAGTTCCTTTCCTAACCCAGGAACAGACTACAATTTGATCATTCATTAAAGGCAGAAAAAGAAAAATAACTAAAAAATATATCAAACTAATGACAAGAGCTGCAATATTGTCTCATATTTCAATAGCAGTATTTCAATTTTTGACTGAAAAAACAACTGTTTTTGAGTGTATGTGTATGAGCATCATAATGGTTCTGTGTTGACTTTAGAGGGTTGTTTACTTACTGGTGAAAAAAGTTCTGACAATGTTTTAACTTGAATCTGCCGACTCAAGGCATTTTCAGAAACATTCATGTCAGAGGATTCTGGTACAGCATTAGGATCCCGGTTGTTGAAATAGTTAGTTAGAGCATTGGTCAGGTTGGTGTCAAGGGTACGAATGGCTTCACTGCGGGATCGCAGACCAGCATTTCCAGCCTTACGAATCTTGAGCTGCACGGCCAGGGCTGTTATATTTCTCATGGCCTTGTGCGCCTTGTAGCTACGCCATGCCCTTTGAAGTGTTCTGGCCGCCACATCTTCCTTCTTTCTTTGCAACGTACTGGATTTTACGGTGATATTCACACGAGCGGGGAAATTTTCAGCAAATTTCGCTTCCATTTGCTCCTTGAGTGTTTTAAGTTCTTCAGATTCTTCAACATCACTTAAAACATTTCTCACAAGAGCAATCAGAATATCTAGACAATGCATTTTCTCACCTTCCATAATGGGGATATTAAATGACACCAATGCAATTTCATTTGGCTTTGGGATTTGCAACGGCTGCTCCAGATCCCCCACAAAATTGGCCAGCTGGTCAAACTTGATAAACTGTGTGGCCAACGGATCATACTTTTCCCACGTGACATAAAACATGTCAAAGTCATACTCTGTTATTCCAACTTCCTCCTGCTCATGAGCCTGGCTGAAATTCTCCAAAATCACAGCAATGTACATGTTTATTACGATCAGCCACACAATAATTATGTAGCTCACCATATAAGGGATTGCCAAGTAAGGTGTGCCACAGTCTCCGTACACGGACTCTTTCATGGTGCCATCGGGCAGTGTGTAGTAATTAGGATTGCAATATGGAGGACTAATGAGTAGTGCTTCCAATATATCATTCCATCCAGCAGATGTGGCCAAGCGAAGCAACAGCATAAAACTGTTGCCAAATGTCTGAAAGTTAATGATCTCAGTCATGACGCCGTTGACTCGAACGTGAATGAATGAAGACATCCCAATGATGGCGTACATGTACATTATTAAAAAAAGTAAAGCTCCAATATTGAAAATGGCCGGGAGAGAAATAATTAGCGCAAATAAAAGTTTTCGGATTCCTTTAGCACCTTTTATTAGTCGTAAAATTCTCCCTATTCGAAACACTCGGATTACTCTTAGTAGCGTTGGCGTCACAAATAAGTTGTCCATGACAAAATGAAATAATTCAGCTGAAAAAAAAGACATAATTTATTTAGCTGTGCGATGTGCAAATTCTTGCATAACTATATATCATATTCATAGTATAAACTATATCATTACAATAGGATAAACTAGCAGTATATCATGACCTTAGTCTTACAGTATTTGGTAGGGTTACAGTATTTACTTGCTGCTTTATTCAAGGTTTTGCTTTCGATACTAATTTTTAACTTGCTGTTAGGCAGCTTTCTGTTTGGCAGTTTGCTGTTTGGCAGCTTGCTGTTCTAACTTACTTGCTGAATGGTAACCTTGGGGTCTGGTCACTCTTTTCACTTTAATTCCTATTTCAAATAATTTATGGCACAATTATTATGATGGATTGCCCCAAAGTATACATGAATATAAATAATTGTAAATTTTTAAGATCTCACTCCTTTAATTGAAACACTGACAAAATTGACAAATTTGGTGTCACTAAGAAAACCCATTGAAAAATTAATGAAACCGTATCTGACAGAAATAGAGATTACATTTAGTATACATTTCTCTAATAACATAAATTACGTGTAGTACATATTTCTAAAATAAAATAGATTACATGTAGTACACATTGCTCTAATAAAATAGATTACATGTACACATTTCTCTAATAAAATAGATTACATGTACACATTTCTCTAATAAAATAGATTACATGCTCTAATAAATCTCAAATGATTGCAGACAATTGTCAAGGATGAATAAATTGAAATACTTTAGTAATATTTTTTTCTGAAAATTTCTTGACAACATGAACACAGCTAAGTTATTTTATGACAAACAATTTACCTGTGTGCGGTACTTCCTGCTGTATGAAGTATCGACCCCACATAACTGGAACCAATTTTTTAAAAAATGTGTATGAATCAGACATTCGTATTTATTCATTACCGTATTTTGAATCATTTCAGATGCTCATAAATATGATGTAGATAAACAAAAACATACAGTTGATGCAAAGCTCTGATTAACAAAATAACAAGTTGTTATGTTTAAACAACTTATTGACAACATCCATTGAAATAATTGTTACATGATCCAATATTGATTTGTTTGCAATTTCAAACAAGCTGATAAACAATTATATCCATTGGATTTGATGGATGAGAAACTGGAACCTTGCTCTGTGGTTTATGAAAATATCCACAATGTCAAGTTTGCATTCCTCAACATATTCCTCGCCAGGTTGTCCACCCCAGGTTGTCCTCCCTAGATTGTCCTCCCCAGGTTGTCCACCCCTTTCATCATAAATCATACTTTGTGAATGTGAAACAGTACAGGGTCATTTCATTCTTTGAATGATGTCAAACAGCATTAGGGCTTTTTGGCTTTCACTTACCAAATAGTGAGACAGCATTAGGGCTTTTTGGCTTTCACTTACCAAATAGTGAGACAGCATTAGGGCTTTTTGGCTTTCACTTACCAAATAGTGAGACAGCATTAGGGCTTTTTGGCTTTCACTTACCAAATAGTGAGACAGCATAGGGCTTTTTGGCTTTCACTTACCAAATAGTGAGACAGCATTAGGGCTTTTTGGCTTTCACTTACCAAATAGTGAGACAGCATTAGGGCTTTTTGGCTTTCACTTACCAAATAGTGAGACAGTGACGATAGTAAAGTCGAACAAATTCCAGAGAAATCGAAAGTAGTGATGTCTCAAACCAAGTATTTTTACGACAGCTTCCAGTGTAAACACAGCGGTAAACAAAAGGTTGATCATTTCAAGGCCGTCCGTTACCGCTCCACTTTCCTGGTAGTGCTCCACGGCCATGTTGACCATGTTACAGAAAATGAGCAGCACAATACTGATCTCAAACTTACTGCTCATTGAAAGGTTGTAGAAAAATAATTGAAATTTATTCTGGACAGAGAAGAATAAAAAAACAACAGTTGACATCAATTATTAAAAATAGTTTTCAAAGAAAATAATTAGACTTCTAAATAATACTGTAGGCTTTTGTGATTGCCGGGGTCAGACCTTCCAAGGATCCTCTGAGGCTGCCAGGGTCAGACCTTCCAAGGATCCTCTGAGGCTGCCGGGGTCAGACCTTCCAAGGATCCTCTGAGGCTGCCGGAGTCAGACCTTCCAAGGATCCTCTGAGGCTGCTGGGGTCAGACCTTCCAAGGATCCTCTGAGGCTGCCGGGGTCAGACCTTCCAAGGATCCTCTGCGGCTGCCGGCTCGGACTTTACAATGGTTATCTATGAGTATTGGGTCAGACCTTGCAAGGGTCATTTGTGGCTGTTGAGTAAGACCTAGCAAGGGTCATTTATGATTGTCAGTTCAGACCAGGCAAGGGTCATTTGTGGCCACTGGGGTCAGTACTTGCAAGTTCATTTGTGAGGGTTGAATCAGACCTTGTGAGGTTCATTTTGGCTGTTGAGTCAAACCTTGTGAGCGTGATTGTGGCTGTTGGGTCAAACCTTGTAAGGGTGATTGTAGCTGTTGGGTTAGTTCTTGCAATGGTGATTGTGGCTGTTGGTTCAGTCCTTGCAAGGGTGATTGTAGCTGTTGGGTTAGTCCTTGCAAGGGTCATTTATGTTCATTGGGATTAGACCTTGTGAGGATCAGTTTTGATTGTTAGAGAGCTTGTAAGAAACACTTTGGTGTTGTTGGGGACCTTGTGAGGATCAGTTTTAATTGTTAGAGAGCTTGTAAGAATCACTTTGGTGTTGTTGGGGACCTTTTGTCACTTTGGTGTTGTTGGGGACCTTGTGTCAGTTTAGCGTTGTTGGTGACCTTGTGTCACTTTGGTGTTGTTGGGGACCTTGTGTATGACATATAACCAATGCACCATAGAAACTGATTAAGTCTCATGTCTACAACAAACAATGTTTGGATCAAAACAAACCTTTGGGCGTTTAATTGTCTTTTGAGGTTTCTTCTTTCCAAGTTTCTTCAATGTGTTGTAGTAATTTCTTTGACTTTGTGTTAAAAATGCATCAAGGTAGCTGCCTTCATACTGAGGGAAGATGAGACACACACATTGTTACAGTTCATACTGAGCTAAGATGAGAAACACGGTTACCGGAAATTTGATCGAAAGAAATTTCGTCGACGGAAAATTGATCGACGGTAATTTGATCGAAGGGAAATTTGGTCGAATCTTTTTTTCAGTCGAGACGTTAAAATTTTCGTCAAATTTCTTTTTGAACGCACTATACTATATAGTAAAACAAAATAATGCGTTCAAAAAGAAATTTGACGCAAAATTTTAACGTATAAATAAAAAAAAAGATTCGACCAAATTTCTTTCTATCAAATTTCCGGATACGGAGAAACACACATTGTTACAGTTCATACTGAGGGAAGATGAGACACACACATTGTTACAGTTCATACTGAGCTAAGATGAGAAACACACATTGTGACAGTTCATACTGAGCTAAGATGAGAAACACACATTGTTTCAGTTCATACTGAGGGAAGATGAGAAACACACATTGTTACAGTTCATACTGAGGGAAGATGAGAAACACACATTGTTACAGTTCAAACTGAGCTAAGATGAGAAACACACATTGTTACAGTTCATACTGAGCTAAGATGAGAAACACACATTGTTACAGTTCATACTGAGGGAAGATGAGAAACACACATTGTTACAGTTCATACTGAGGGAAGATGAGAAACACACATTGTTACAGTTCATACTGAGGGAAGATGAGAAACACACATTGTTACAGTTCATACTGAGGGAAGATGAGAAACACACATTGTTACAGTTCATACTGAGGGAAGATGAGAAACACACATTGTTACAGTTCAAACTGAGCTAAGATGAGAAACACACATTGTTACAGTTCATACTGAGCTAAGATGAGAAACACACATTGTTACAGTTCATACTGAGGGAAGATGAGAAACACACATTGTTACAGTTCATACTGAGGGAAGATGAGAAACACACATTGTTACAGTTCATACTGAGGGAAGATGAGAAACACACATTGTTACAGTTCATACTGAGGGAAGATGAGACACACACATTGTTACAGTTCATACTGAGGGAAGATGAGACACACACATTGTTACAGTTCATTCTGAGTGAAGATGAGAAACATACATTGTTACAGTTCATACTGAGGGAAGATGAGACACACACATTGTTACAGTTCATACTGAGAGAAGATGAGACACACACATTGTTAAAGTTCATACTGAGGGAAAATGAGACACACACATTGTTACAGTTCATACTGAGGGAAAATGAGACACACACATTGTTACAGTTCATACTGAGGGAAAATGAGACACACACATTGTTACAGTTCATACTGAGGGAAGATAAGATTCAGAATGTTTTTCATATATATATAAGTTATTGAGATTACAGTAAGAAAAACTAAAAATTCCTGACTTAGAGTTATAATTCAGGGGTCAGCGAAGATCTCGTGGGTCACATGTGGACTGGAAGGTCTGTTTGTCCGTCCCCCAGAGTCAATAGTGATATTTTTAGTCAAAGAAGAATCAGTGCCTTTGCAATGCAGGCATGCAATAGCAGTGGGGAACATTTTCAAGTTCAATAAGTCAATTGTTCCAGGACAAACTTACAGTACCTAACACCACACGGTTTTAAAAGCATGTGTGATCAATGGAAAGGTTTAGTGGAAAAAATTTACTTTGTTAAAGTGTAATCAATGGAAAGGTTGAGTGGAGCAAATTTACAAGATTGTTAAAGTGTGGTTAATGGAAAGTTTTAGTAGAGCAAATTCCCCCCCGGGGCTCTAGTCGGCATGTCCGTCCCAAAAATGGCATGTCGATAAAGAAGCGTTTGCCACGAACCCCCTGAAACGTTACCCGGGGGACATGATCACTGTGTAGGGGACCCGCGCCGAAAGGCAAAGGTAACGCACGGAAACTGCGTTAGAAAGAGCACGGCTGCATGGTTTCCTACCAAGTGCAGTCGAAAATAACATAGAAACAGGTCGGGATATGATTACAGTTGCCGCATGGATATGAGGCGAAGGCGTGTGGCGACCCTAGCCGATGATTCCAAATATGCAGACTTGAGGGTACTGCTCCTAGGCAACCTTCTATTTTTGTCATTTCCCAGCTGCGGTGTGAATTAGTCATGCCGCAGAAAACCCCGTAAACCCTATTAGAGGGCGTCTGTTAACACCTATGAGTCCCCCCGGGGTGGGAAGGGGGGGGCTTTAGAGACGTAAATTGTATCCACCCCAGCCCAAGGAAGTCCGGCCCGGTTGCTGTGTAAGCATCACCCCGGCTGGCCAGGCGTCCCTTCTCTGATGCGGCCTCACTCGCATAGTCAATCGAGTGGAAGGGTGGGTGGGGCCGTCTCAGGGGCGGGGAGCCCTCGGCATGCCGCTTCGCGGCCTGACTGGAATAGAGACCACTGGGGGAGTGGTTGAATGCCAGTTGGGGGCGGTGGAGGTGTGCCGGGGAAGACTTTATGAGCCTTGGCTCGATGGTCTGCTGATTTTCTTAAGTAAGTTAGTTAGTAGAGCAAATTTACAAGGTCGTTAAAGTGTGGTCAATGGAAAGGTTTAGTGGAGCAAATTGACAAGGTTGTTAAAGTGTTGGTTCTTCCAAGCATTCTTTATTGCATTATTCACAGCATGCATTGTATTGAAAATAACTGGATTTATCTTATGTCATGATGACCTGGTGTTTCAACTGTCACCTTTATTAGCTTCAATAACCTCAGTCAGTTCCACTGACCTCAATCACAGCCAGTTCCACTGACCTCAATCACAGCCAGTTCCACTGACCTCAATCAAAGCCAGTTACACTGACCTCAATCACAGTCAGTTCCAATGACCTCAATCACAGTCAGTTCCACTGACCTAAATCACAGTCAGTTCCAATGACCTCAATCACAGTCAGTTCTAATGACCTCAATCACAGTCAGTTCCATTGACCTCAATCACAGTCAGTTCCAATGACCTAAATCACAGTCAGTTCCAATGACCTCAATCAGTCAGTTCTAATGACCTCAATCACAGTCAGTTCCAATGACCTCAATCACAGTCAGTTCCACTGACCTCAATCACAGTCAGTTCCAATGACCTCAATCACAGTCAGTTCTAATGACCTCAATCACAGTCAGTTCTAATGACCTCAATCACAGTCAGTTCCACTGACCTTAATCACAGTCAGTTCCGAGAAATGTTTTACAAAAGTCAAATAACCCAATTCAATTTACCATCTAACATGTGACTCAGTTGTGCAAAGATTCTAACAGGTGGCTCAGTTGTGCAAAGATTCTAACAGGTGGCTCAGTTGTGCAAAGACTATAACAGGTGGCTCAGTTGTGCAAAGATTCTAACAGGTGGCTCAGGTGTACAAGAGTCTAACAGGTGGCTCAGTTGTACAAGAGCTGTGATTGAGATTTTCCTGAAAGACAAAAATTGTGAATGGTGTTTGAATTATTCCTTTTCTGCTGATTTGAAATATTTCAACAAATTTAATCTCAGCTTTTCTCCAGCTTGTACACCAATGTGAAGGCATTTCAGCAAAAACTTTTTGAGTCCCAGTTGATGAGGTGTTGCTCTATTCAATTTCCATGCCATGAAAATGAAGAAAGGCCCAGTATTCCAAGAGTCAGTGCAAATAGTACTTGAAGACTTGAGGCAGAAATACAGGACGTTCTTCCCAGATCTATGCCAGTGTTTGGTTGTGTTGATGAGGAGCGCCAGCTGAACTTTAAGTCAAATTGATCCATCTGCTCTTCAATGATTTGTAATTTGGATACAAAAAATTAAAATTGCAAAATCTTTATAAGTGGCTCCCAGGAGAGCCAGACACTCATTTAAGATATATTGCTAATTAATTCATTTCAATCTTAGCACTACCTACTTGCATTTCAATCTTAGCACTACCTACTTGCATTTCAATCTTAGCACTACCTACTTGCATTTCAATCTTAGCACTACCTACTTGCATTCCAATCTTAGCACTACCTACTTGCATTTCAATCTTAGCACTACCTACTTGCATTTCAATCTTAGCACTACCAACTTGCATTTCAATCTTAGCACTACCTACTTGCATTTCAATCTTAGCACTACCTACTTGCATTTCAATCTTAGCACTACCAACTTGCATTTCAATCTTAGCACTACCTACTTGCATTCCAATCTTAGCACTACCTACTTGCATTTCAATCTTAGCACTACCAACTTGCATTTCAATCTTAGCACTACCTACTTGCATTTCAATCTTAGCACTCCCTACTTGCATTTCAATCTTAGCACTACCTACTTGCATTCCAATCTTAGCACTACCTACTTGCATTTCAATCTTAGCACTACCTACTTGCATTCCAATCTTAGCACTACCTACTTGCATTCCAATCTTAGCACTACCTACTTGCATTTCAATCTTAGCACTACCTACTTGCATTCCAATCTTAGCACTACCTACTTGCATTTCAATATTAGCACTACCTACTTGCATTCCAATCTTAGCACTACCTACTTGCATTCCAATCTTAGCACTACCTACTTGCATTTCAATCTTAGCACTACCTACTTGCATTTCAATCTTAGCACTACCTACTTGCATTTCAATCTTAGCACTACCTACTTGCATTCCAATCTTAGCACTACCTACTTGCATTTCAATCTTAGCACTACCTACTTGCATTTCAATCTTAGCACTACCAACTTGCATTTCAATCTTAGCACTACCTACTTGCATTTCAATCTTAGCACTACCTACTTGCATTTCAATCTTAGCACTACCAACTTGCATTTCAATCTTAGCACTACCTACTTGCATTTCAATCTTAGCACTACCTACTTGCATTTCAATCTTAGCACTACCTACTTGCATTTCAATCTTAGCACTACCTACTTGCATTTCAATCTTAGCACTACCTACTTGCATTCCAATCTTAGCACTACCTACTTGCATTTCAATCTTAGCACTACCTACTTGCATTCCAATCTTAGCACTACCTACTTGCATTCCAATCTTAGCACTACCTACTTGCATTTCAATCTTAGCACTACCTACTTGCATTTCAATCTTAGCACTACCTACTTGCATTTCAATCTTAGCACTACCTACTTGCATTCCAATCTTAGCACTACCTACTTGCATTTCAATCTTAGCACTACCTACTTGTATTTCAATCTTAGCACTACCTACTTGCATTTCAATCTTAGCACTACCTACTTGCATTTCAATCTTAGCACTACCTACTTGCATTTCAATCTTAGCACTACCTACTTGCATTTCAATCTTAGCACTACCTACTTGCATTTCAATCTTAGCACTACCTACTTGCATTTCAATCTTAGCACTACCTACTTGCATTTCAATCTTAGCACTACCTACTTGCATTCCAATCTTAGCACTACCTACTTGCATTTCAATCTTAGCACTACCTACTTGCATTCCAATCTTAGCACTACCTACTTGCATTTCAATCTTAGCACTACCTACTTGCATTCCAATCTTAGCACTACCTACTTGCATTCCAATCTTAGCACTACCTACTTGCATTCCAATCTTAGCACTACCTACTTGCATTCCAATCTTAGCACTACCTACTTGCATTCCAATCTTAGCACTACCTACTTGCATTTCAATCTTAGCACTACCTACTTGCATTTCAATCTTAGCACTACCTACTTGCATTCCAATCTTAGCACTACCTACTTGCATTTCAATCTTAGCACTACCTACTTGCATTTCAATCTTAGCACTACCTACTTGCATTTCAATCTTAGCACTACCAACTTGCATTTCAATCTTAGCACTACCTACTTGCATTTCAATCTTAGCACTACCAACTTGCATTTCAATCTTAGCACTCCCAACTTGTGTGAGAAGTTATTTTAAAGTGAAACATGTAAAATGTGGTTACATGGCAGCCATTTTTGGTTACTTAGCAACCCTATTTTGTTACATGTCATCCATGTTTGGTTAGATGGTAGCCATATCTAGTTACATGGCAGAATGGCAGCCATATTTGATTAGCACTGGCAAAGAAAAAGTTGACAGGTAGTAATAACTTGGAGCTAAATGTCATATTGTCAGGAAAGGTCTGTCACCGATGTGAAATATAGAGGACTGTACAATTCAAATATTGTTCAACTAAAACAAATATTTTGAATCTCAGTAATATCAATGTAATCATGACTGTGTCAGAAAAAAAATCTTATTTCTTGCTTCATGTTACATTTTGTCATGGAAATAAAAGTGGAACATTAATGTTTAAAATTTGTGAGATAGTCTGGTCCTGCACAAAGGTCACCTTGATCCTGGGACAACTGATAGGATTTCTCTTTTCCCAGGTTTTTTCTTATTACTGAGAAAATAGGATAAAAATAACTCTCTTCTGGGAAATCCCAATTATTTTACTTCAAAGTATGTATACAAAAATGTGTACACAAATATTTAACTTTTTATTGAGGATTAGATCATAAATTATTTGGCTTGGTTTCTGAACATCAAAATAAATAAACAATTTTGCCTGGACTTTTTGCTTTTCGACAAATTTAGCTGACACTAAATATTTTCCACATTATTAGCCCGAGGAATCAAGGCTTCTGAGAGACCTTGTGGTAATCATGACTTCTGAGAGACCTTGTGGTAATCATGACTTCTGAGAGACCTTGTGGTAATCATGATGTCTGAGAGACCTTGTGGTATGTGTACCGTATGTTATTAGGCATCTTGGATGCATTGGGTAAAATGGCTTAACAACAAATTTGTTGAAATGAGACCCTGCTATTACACCCAATAAATGAGACCCTGCTATTGCACCCAATAAATGAGACCCTGCTATTACACTCAATAAATGAGACCCTGCTATTGCACACAATAAATGAGACCCTGCTATTGCACTCAATAAATGAGACCCTGCTATTACACTCAATAAATGAGACCCTGCTATTGCACTCAGTAAATGAGACCCTGCTATTGCACTCAATAAATGAGACCCTGCTATTGCACTCAGTAAATGAGACCCTGCTATTGCACTCAATAAATGAGACTCTGCTATTAAACTCAATAAATGAACCTTGCTATTGCACCAAATAAATGAGACCCTGCTATTGCACTCAATAAATGAGACCCTGCTATTGACGCAATCCCACTAATCAACACAATTCGGTTACTGGCCCCAATTATTGTATTACAATGAGGCTCCCTTGTGTAGAAATACATATCTACTAGCTTGGGAAACATTATTGTATTATAATGAGGCTCCGTTGTGTAGATATTGCACTCAATAAATGAGACCCTGCTATTGCACTCAATAAATGAGACCCTGCTATTGCACTCAATAAATGAGACCCTGCTATTACACTCAATAAATGAGACCTTGCTATTGCACCAAATAAATGAGACCCTGTTATTGCACTCAATAAATGAGACCCTGCTATTGCACTCAATAAATGAGACCCTGCTATTGCACTCAATAAATGAGACCCTGCTATTGCACTCAATAAATGAGACCCTGCTATTGACGCAATCCCACTAATTAACACAATTCGGTTACTGACCTCAATTATTGTATTACAATGGGGAAACACAAACATGTTATGTGTGTAAAAATACTGGAAGAGGAACATAATCTCTAACAATAATTCCAGATGCACTGACTTTGATGTTTCTTTTGTCCACATGGACTATGAACCATGTACTTTTTACAATCCGTGTCCTTATCTGATATTTCAGCACAAACTTGTTATCAATTATTTCTAGAGTTCTTGGTTTATCATCATTGCCAAGTATTAAGAAGAGGTGACAATGTGGTCGACCTTGTTTTTGAAATTCCTTAAATAGATTTGATGGACAATGTCATTAAGATGGACAATGTCATTACGATAGACAAACAATGTAGCTACAATGGACAATGTCATTATGACTGACAATGTCATTACAATAGGCAATATCATTACAATAGACTCTGTCATTACGATTGACAATATCATTTGGTTGGACAATATCATTTGGATGGACAATATCATTTGGATGGACAATATCATTTGGATGGACAATATCATTAGTATGGACGATAACTCTAGTTATTGTATTTATTAGAAATGTTTGCCTAAAGAATGTTTTTAATTCCAAATTAAATGCCACATTAAATGCCACATTAAATGTCCCATTAAATGCCCCATTAAATGCCCCATTAAATTCCACATTAAATGCCACATTACCCTTTTCTTCAAGACATTGAAGTTGTCAATGATGACACCAATGAAGAGATTCAAGGAAAAGAAGGAGCCAAACACAATGAAGACGATAAAGTACAAATATGCATATAGGTTGGCTTCATATCTGGGCTGTTCATCAATCTGAAGAACAAAACAATTAAGATTATCAGTTGCACATTAAAACTGACATTTTTCTTAATAACTCATACATTTGGTAAGGAAATTATCGAAACAAAGTATGGAAAAAGCTGAAAAAAGAATGCAACAAAACGACATGTCAGCAAGAATCCTTCATCAGTGAACAAATAACAGTAATATAATAAAATAAAAATAACAGTGTTGAAGCTAATGAAGGCATCTAGCCGACACGTTCACTGATGAAGGCCTCTTGCCGACATGTTCGCTGATGAAGGCCTCTTGCCGACATGTTTGCTGATGAAGACCTCTTGCTGACACGTTCGCTGATGAAGGCCTCTTGCCGACATGTTTGCTGATGAAGGCCTCTAGCTGACATGTTCGCTGATGAAGGCCTCTTGCCGACATGTTTGCTGATGAAGGCCTTTTGCCGACATGTTCGTTGTTTTGTTGCGTTATTTTTTTCAGCTTTACCCATACTTTGCTTTGCTCATTTTCATTTTTCTAACCCAATTGCAGTCTTTCCCCCCTTATTACCAATGAATATTTGGTAAATTAATTAGACCAAACAACTTGTGTAAATAACACAATATATGTTCAGCTTTAATGATGATTTTACAAAATAGAAATGTAAATGTTTTCTGCAAATGCCTTCATCGGTACAAAAAACAACACATTTTAAATAAGTATAAATTAAATTTACATAATATATATTTACATGTATCCTAAAATAGAAAAGAATAAGAGTGGGTGCAAACTCAGACAAAAACAAAGTTAAGAAGAACGGAAAGGAAGTGAGTGGAAGTAAAATATAAAAACCTAACAGGAAAACAGACAAGGCTGCTACGTCGTAAAATTGTGGATTTACACAAAGTTAATTCAAAAAAAAAAAAAAATCACAAGTGCTGGATACTGTTGTATTCAACATGCACAAAGAAGATCAACATTAGACATCCAACAAATGTGAAAAGCTGTGTTTTATATGTGTAGAGAATTGAATACTCACATTGGTAGAATCTGCTGCATCAGCCATAACTTCCATCCAGCCTTCAAAGGTAGCCTACCGAAATAATGACATACAAAAGAAATTAATGATAGCCTAGGGCAGTAATTGGCAAACCAATTAGTCAAAAGAGCTAAAATATCAGCAGCAGCACGATTAAAAAAAAAATTTGAGAGCCAAAGTTCTTTTCAAAAATCTGCCAAGAACCATTTTATTTTCCAGATTTTTGGGCTATGCCAGTTGCCAGTGATAAAAGGCGTAGCTAAGGGGTGGCAGATGGGACATACATCCCCAGGCGCCAGACTTGCGGGGGGAATGGGCTTTAATGGACTTAATTGGTTGAAAATAATGGGTTTCAGAGTTGGAGGGGGGCGTAAAAGTGAATCTTGTCCCTTGACCCCAAACACTATAGATATGTCCCTGCTAGTGGCGTCAAAATAGGGTGGATGGAGTGGTACACCCAGGTGTCTCTTGTTCTATATATGCAGGTGTGGCATTTTCGGACAACTGCAGAGTTTGAATTGTGAAAGGGAGGACGGCAAAAATATTTGGCAGCTCATGGCAGCCTTAATAGTAGCTACGCCATTAGGCAGTATATCTATTGATACCAAAATCGGCTATCATTTTCATCGAGAAGTAGGGCTGAAATCGATGGCACAGATAAATCTTGATCGATGGAGGGGTTTGGGGAGACTGTTCCCCAGAAAATTTTTGATTATTTCAAAATGATATATAAACTGAATTCAATCCGTTTGTGGCGTGCCCCAGGGTAATCATTAAGCACAAGCTTATAATCAACCCCATACTGTACCATTGATCAGCGTGCATAGTTAAGGGTGCTAAAGACAGTCGTACAAACACAAAATGCAGGGGTGCATTATTTTGGCGCATCCTTGAATTTGTTTCTTTCAATTTTGAGGTGGCATTTCAAACTTTCGGGTGGGAAATGGCAAAATTAGCCATAATAATGACCAAAGACATCTTCAATTTCATACCAGCTGGACGTAAAATATATTCACTCTAGTTATGTCACCCTCGAGGGTACACTTTTGCCCTGGATTATTCATTATAGTCCCCAGAAATTTTTTTGGATAAATTTAAAATACAAGAATGCACTTTTTTACATATCTGAATTTAGTGTTGCAACATTCTACACTTAATTGGAGAGCAACGGAAGATATCCTAGTTAAAAAATGTAGGTGCCTTGGATATTTTAGGGGCTTAAAGATGTGATGAGGATATTTTCTTAATTATCATTTTTTCATGAAGGTTTGAAAAACGAAAATTGCTTAACCTGCTTGAGTGATGCAAAAATTAAAAAAAATAATAATAAAATTATTATTTAACTAAAAATAGTAATGTGAAATTTATTTTTTTATTTACATTATTTTTAGGGATAGCTACTTATTTTATAAATGAATTTTCAACAAAAAATAAATTAAATTAAAAAGAGTTCCATCACTGAAAAGCACTGCAAACATTATTTTATATGATGAGCGCAAATGGAAAAAACAAACTTACTTGAAAAATTTAATTCTTAGACTCCCTTAGAGTCAAAAAGAAAAAAAAAAACAGGTTTATTAGAAAGGTCTATGTATTTTTATGGGTTTTGAAAACTTGTCATTTTTATAAATTGCATATGAACGGCATAACTATTTTAAAAAGACATGAGTTGTTTCCAGAAGACATTATATTTATTAATGTGTGATTTTACATAAAGGAAATTCGTATAAAGTATACATTTCCCAATATTCAGTAGATTGAAATTTTTCTTTGAAATTCAAATTACTATAAGTGTCTTAAATTGCCTTTTCACTATACTTTAAAATATTTTTATCTAAATCCACATAATCAAGTTGAAATTGACAAATTAGGAATAAGAATTTTTTTTAAACACGTACCAAAAAATGGAATTGTCATGATAATCGAAATGCTAGCTTACAAAAACAATTCTTAGATTTCTACTGGATTCTCATCAAAAATTAAATTAATAATAAAAAAAAATGAGTGCACTGCCATTGGATGGGGCACTTTGTTTGCTATTCTGACATTAAAAAGAGAAAAGCAGTTGGGAAGTTAATAAAAATAAATATAGGCTAAGTATTTTAAAAAAACAAAACAAATCTGTTATTCAGGAAACTTTGTCACAAAGGTAGCAAAGGTAACAAAGGTAACAAAGGTAACACATTTAAAGAAAACAAAAACACTTTTGATTTAATAATAATTTTTTAAACATGCACTATTTCTTTGCGCCCCTTTAAATTTTAAATTCGACACCAGCAAAACATATACCATGTCTTTGTGGATTTCAAGAAGGCAATCGACCGGGTTTGGCATCCTGCTTTATGGGCCACCATGAGACACTACAACATCAACACAAATTTAACCAGAATGATAAGCAGCCTCTATGATAAGGTCACCAGAGCAGTCTTCTTCAAGACCACGGTTGGAGTACGACAAGGCTGCTTGCTCTCCCCCACCCTGTTCAACATCTTCTTAGAGAGAATAATGTCAGATGCACTGGAAACGCATGTAGGGACAGTCAGCATTGGTGGCAGAACAATCACCAACCTACGCTTTGCGGATGACTTAGATGAACTGGCTGGAAGCGAAGAAGAGCTAGCCAACCTGGTAAAGCGTTTCGACAAGACTTTATCGTCCTTTGGCATGCAAATCAGTGCAGAAAAGACAAAAATGATGACAAATAGCACCACTGGCATCACCACTCAAATTAAGGTCGGTGAGGAAAGATTAGAGACAGTTGGCAGCTTCAAGTACCTCGGAGCAATAGTTTCGGAAGAAGGCTCCAAGCCAAGCCCGAATCGATGGCCAGGATTGCGCAGACCACAACAGCACCAAAGAGGCTCAAGAAAATATGGAACGACAAAAATATAGCCCCCAGCACCAAAATCATGGTGATGCGCTCATTAATCCTCTCCATTTTATGATATGCCTGTGAGTCCTGGACATTAACAGCAGAACTTGAAAAGAAAATAAAGGCGATGGAGATGAGATGTTTCAGAGGCATTCTTGGCATCTGCTATAGAGACCATATCACCAATGAACAAGTAAAAGAAAGGATTCGTCAAGCGTCTGTAAAAAAGCGCAAACTTGAATGGTATAGCCACGTGACCAGAAAATAAGGGCTCGCCAAAGAAATCATGCAGGGCACAACTAGAGGAGGAAGAAGAAGAGGAAGACAGAGGAAAAGATGGGAAGATAAAGGAAAAGAATGGACGGGATTACAACTAGGTGATGCTATGCATAGGGCAGGATACCAAGAGGAATGGAGAAGAATAATTTTTATGTCATCTGTGGCGCCCCAACGGCCGAAAGACTACGGGACATGATGAGGATGATGAAATTCTAAATTGGAAGAAAAAGCATGTTGCCTAATTTTTCAGTCATGCTTTTATGATGAACTATAATGTGAAAACAGATTGCACATGTTTAATACTAACTGATTAAAATTGTAGACCTTTATAGGTCAGTAAATGTATTTTAATAGTGTCATCAAACTTGTGAAGTTGCAAAAAATAAATAAATAAAAATATCGATATATGCGAACAATAAGAAGTAAGACTGGAGCAGTCAGTGCAATTTTTATATCGAATACTATAACTTGATTAGCCTTAAATATACGGATCATCAAATATATCTAGCATTGCGATAATAAATCATAGATTCCCCTAATTATAATTGGTTAAAGGCACTAGTTACTATGCAATTGTCATTTTGAATAAAAAATATATTTTTGTTATATTGTTGTACACATTGTGTTCCAGCTGGGGGAGGGGGGTGGGGGGCGGCAGTGCCCTCCCAGAGAGATAGCTGAAAGAAAAACTGTTGCTAATAATAACTATATTTTTGAAAGCATGATGCCATCTTTCAATTTGTAATTAACACCACTCCCTACTTTAAAAGTCATTCTTTTATTATAAAATATAATTTGAAAACATGAAAAGATTTCTCACGTTTGATACTTAGTGAGAACTCTATTAAAATTCTAGACCTTAAAATTGAAGCAAATGTAGTTAATACAGTGTTATTAAAGTCTTTAAACTTGCAAAAAAATAATTTAAAAGAAAAATACAGTTAAAGCGAAGGGGAAGTAATACTTTGGCTCATAATCGGCAAATTTTTGGTAATCGGTTAATGTCACCAGCTAATATTCTTTTTAAAATTGTTTAAAACATGACAATTTGGTAGTTTTTTTATAAAATATGTTTTGTTTCATTGTTGTACATATTTTTGCTCTGGGGGGGGCACTTGACCCCCCCACCCCCGAGATATAGCTGAAAGAAACCCTGCAACCAGGCATGAATCAACAATTATGCAATGTAAACACATTCTTCTGGCTTTAGGGGAAAGGGAGCATCACAAAAATATAACTAGGAAAAAAAAACTTTCATAACAATCCACAAATAGCAAATATTTTAGGTCCATAAAATGACAGAGATTTTCAAAATGATGAACTAAATAATGTCATCAACTCAAAGTAAAATGAAAAGGTGATTACATTCCCACTGGAATCTCTTCTTTTGATCGCAAATTAAGTGTGGAATAATGCAAAAATAAATTTAGATGTGCGTAAAATTGCATACCCGCAATTTGAATTTTAAAATAATTACTGGCATTATGGGGCTAACTAAGCACCCTCCCAGGAACCCACATCATACCTTTGTCCGGGAGCTCTAAGTGCCCTCAACTTTTTTCCCCTGCTCCCCCTCTCAATGTACATGACAGTATCTTAACAAAAAGCACTGCCTAGATATGGAGCAGGGTTGCCAACTGCCAAACATGTAATGTAAGGACAGTCCATATAAAGTTGAACTACAATAACTTGTCTATGTAAGTGTAAGGACAGTCCATATAAAGTTGACCTACAATAACTTGTCGGTAAATTAAGGACTGATGAGAATGTCATACAATAAACTAACACTGATGAGAATTTCATACAATAAAAAACAAAAAATTTCCATAAAATTAGTTTGCCAATAAACAATGTGAAGATTTAATTGAAAGGCCAGTAAAATGTTATTGCTATTAGAGTTGAACTGATTGACTTGTCAACTCTGGTATGAATTGAAAGGCCAGTAAAATGTTATTGCCATTAGAGTTGAACTGATTGACTTGTCAACACTGGTATGAGGTCAGGCTTAATGCTCCCAAGTATCGAAGCAGACATATTACAAAAAAAAAAAAAAAAGCTTTTAGAATGTGATCATTGACTTTGCTACTAGAAAGTTGAAGAATAAAAATTAAGTTGCAGTCAACAAAAATAAACATAATTTTCTATTTTAAGTTTTGTTTAGAACATAAAATATTTTATTTACTGTTGATATTTATCGATCTTGTGAGCAGCATGTTGTATATAATGTGAGGGCTCCTAAATCATTTAGTGCTTAGACCATCTAAAGATCTGTTGTATATAATTTGAGGGCACCTAAATCATTTAGTGCTTAGACCATCTAAAGACGTGTTGTATATAATGTGAGAGCACCTAAATCATTTAGTGCTTAGACCATCTAAAGACCTGTTGTATATAACGTGAGAGCACCTAAATCATTTAGTGCTTAGACCATCTAAAGACCTGTTGTATATAATGTAAGGGCACCTGAATCATTTAGTGCTTAGACCATCTAAAGGCCTGTTGTATATAATGTGATGGCACCTAAATCATTTAGTGCTTAGACCATCTAAAGACCTGTTGTATATAATGTGAAAGCACCTAAATCATTTAGTGCTTAGACCATCTAAAGATCTTTACTCTGCCCTGGTTCAACCCTTATTCATACTCTCAAATTTTAAAGATCCACGCATTAAGATCATATAAATATTAACAGAGAACAAATAGAAAGTTTCTAATAGTTGAAATATTTCAAAACTTACCACTTGAAAGAGGGCAAGAAATCCTATAGCTGAATTATCAAAGTTGACGTGTGAATTCTCCCAAGAGCCTCCAACAGCCAAACAAACGTTCTTGTTAGGCACAACGCTAGCATCAAACACAGTCATTGATGTGGTGTTTGTGCATTTATAGAAACGACCCTTGAAAAACTGCACCCCCATAATGCTGAAGATGAGCCAGAACACCATGCAAACTAATAACACATTGATGATGGCAGGGATGGCATTCATTAATGCATTGACAACAATCTGCAAAATAATACAATAGCACAGAACCTACAATATGATGGACTTAAAATTGTCTTGAAATACAATAGGTCAAAAACATGTTGAGTTTGACATGCAGATTTTCAACAAAATTTAAAATTAAAATTACAATACTGATAATTAAAGAGATCAAATTTTTATGTTGATGTAAAAATTGTACCTCTCCATCAACTGTAAACAAACACCCACCCCTCCCAAATTACCCGTAAACATTGTACCCCTCCATTATATCCCTTGAGCACCTGTAAACATTATACCAGTAAAAACAAACTAAAGCTGACCGCACCTTCATCCCTTGCCATCTGGAGATGGCCCTTAGAGGCCTTAGAGATCGGAGAGTTCGAAGTGATCTGAATGCAGCCACTGACCCAAGTCCAATATAATCTCCAATCAAACTTAGCAAGGAGGTCTATGAAGAAGCAAATACATTCTTAGATTAAAAATGCTTTTTACACTTAAATCAAGATCAAATCTATGGATGACAATTGAGATAAGCACATGCATCAATAATTATGAGAAATTCTTAAAGAAAATAAAACGCCAAATTAATAATCAAATTAAAATAGTTTTAAAAAAATTTAAACTCAACAGGCCTAGGGAAAGTTATAATTTGTATTTTTACTCTGATATCAACTATGGTAAAAAATAAAAATGACCTATTTTAAAGTTACAGCAAGCTAAAGTTTTCACGTACTAACTGTTTGTTGTTTTTTGGTTTATATTGATGGGCAGCTTTTATAGCCTACTGAAGGAGGCAGCAAAAATCTTGGTCTGCCCCGGGTTACACCAGCCATAGCTAGGCCACTGTTTAACTAAGATGGCTACATTTGCCAGCATAGTGTAACATATTACAATTAGATAGCCACATATACCAAGGTAGTCTAACATGGAAATTAGATGGTCACATTTTTCAGGGCAGTCTAATATTTTGAAAGTAGATGGCCACATATATCAGGGTGCTCAAACTCAGGAATGTTCTTAAATGAAAATAACACTCATACAAGACAAGTATTTTGACCCACTTTAAAATAGGATTACAAAGTCTTCAGAGCATATATTGAGGTTACATGAAATTGGAAGGAAAGAACATTTTAAAATTTCTTTCATACAAATTTTAGGATATTTTGACATTAAGAATAAAGCCATTTTATGTGTATATGTGTGTGTGGTGATGGCATCAATATTTTTGCATAGGAACAGCTGGATCTTCCTGTTAAATTCAACTACATTGGACAATAGGAATATTAAATAATCAACTAGTTCATTCACTCACAAACACGATGAAGAAATCTAATATTGTCCAGAAATTGGTAAAATACTCAGTAAAGCCCAATCCTATCCATTTGAGGACCATTTCAACGGTGAAGAGGACTGAAAAGGTGATGTTGCAAATGCCCAGAACATACATCATGGTTGGTCGTTGGTACAAGTAGATATCTTCAAAAGCCTTGGAGAGATTAAGAAATAGGGTCAATTAATTAAAACAAATAGATATTTGTTTTTGATATCAACGTCACAGATTAAATGTGTAGTGCTGTACCAACCCCACCCCTCCCTTGATTTGGAAAAGTTTGTTTTGTTCTAAAAAATGCTATCAAAAGTTGTAATTTCTAGAATTTATTTTCTGGAGGGTTCCAACTTTCTCTCTATAAAAAAGCCTGAAGTTTTCCCAGCTGAGGAACAGATTTTTTATATTTTTGAAAATTTTCCTTGACATTTACGAGGCGCAATATACTCACAAGATTGTACTCTTTATGTGTGTGTGTAAATTAATATTTGTATCTTTCAAGGATTGGACTTTTTCACTTGCTGTGCTGTAAGTTGATAGAGCTTTTTTTTCTGTCTATTTGATCTATTTTGTAATAGTATTTTATGTCATAATTCAACTGAATATTGTTAATATCACTAGCTTTGGTCTAGTTTTTTTTTGTATACTGGTTTTCATTCCTTTGATATGTATTGTTCAACACACGAGCCAAATCTTAAAACTGATTAAATTTGCAGGGCCATATAATAGTATGTAACAAGTGTAATATGGGGAAGAGTATGTTTAGGACTGTATATATGATGTTGTGTAATATAGGGAAGACTACGTTCAGGACTGTTTATATGATGTAGTATGATTGTAGTATTCCAATTGGACCAATATCGTTTACCTTTTCAATAGACTCTTTATACATTGATAAAAATTAGCAATTCTACTTGTTGCACTTAAATAATTCCTACACACACCACCCATTCCCCGCCCTTTCACACACAAACACACACTCATTTACACATACATGCACATGCTCAGTCACAAAGCCACATTCACTCATACACACTCATGCACTCAGGCTCAATCACACATGCTCACTTACAAATACTCGCACAAGCACAATCACATATGGTCACTTACAAAGCCACACTCACTCACACACGCTCATTGACACAAATTCACTCACACATGCCCACTCACTCACACATGCTCATTCAATCCCTCACATGCTCACTCCCACATACTCAGACACACTCACTACAAACATTCATTCCCACATGATCACTCACAAAGCCACAAATATGTTATGAGGATATAAAACACACTTTTTTAAATATTTAAAATTGTTTTACAGTTGATCCTTCAAATTGTCAATAATTCTTTCAATGCATTGTACCTGTGTTGTCAGTAACATAAATTAACAACCCACATAAAAATATCATCCCATAAAAATCATAAGACACGTGAATACATAGATGAGGAAAGAAATCTTCTTACCAATGAGAGACTACTGCCCAGAATCATAATCAGTACACATAATTCAAAAAAACGATGATCCACAATACGCTTGACAAAAACCCTGAAAAGGAACCAGTTCCTCCCAAAAGCAGTGTCATTTAAAGAATCCATGCATGTGAACCTGTAGACAGAAGTACAATTCTTTTAGTTTGACAGATACTTTTGTGCCAGGAATTTTGCCACAAATCCAACAGCAGGAGGAGTTTGTTTGGAACACACAATGGTATACCGTTTTCACAATATGTTGTCAACCCAATGAATCCTTTCACCTAATGTTTACAAGCTCATTATCCAACTTCAATCTAATGTTTGAGTTCAAATTCCTAACTGATGAGATTTCATTGGAAGGAGTTCTAAGGAAGACAATCCAGCTGTCAAATAAGGAATTATTAAAGACAGAGCAAACTAAATTGTTTTGTTGAATTCTTCATCAAGCTTCACTTATGATGGTTGTGTGACTAGTAGTTTAGACCTTACGATGACCTTACTATGATGGTTGTTTGACTAGTAGATTAGACCTAACAATGACCTTACTATGATGGTTGTTTGACTAGTAGATTAGACCTTACAATGACCTTACTATGATGGTTGTGTTACTAGTAGATTAGACCTTACAATGACCTTACTATGATGGTTGTGTTACTAGTAGATTAGACCTAACAATGACCTTACTATGATGGTTGTGTTACTAGTAGATTATAACTAACAATGACCTTACTATGATGGTTGTGTTACTAGTAGATTACACCTAACAATGACCTCACTATGATGGTTGTGTTACTAGTAGATTAGACCTTACAATGACCTTACTATGATGGTTGTGTTACTAGTAGATTAGACCTAACAATGACCTTAATATGATGGTTGTGTTACTAGTAGATTAGACCTAACAATGACCTTACTATGATGGTTGTGTTACTAGTAGATTAGACCTTACAGTGACCTTACTATGATGGTTGTGTTACTAGCAGATTAGACCTTACTATAATGGTTGTGTTACTAGTAGATTAGACCTTACAATGACCTTACTATAATGGTTGTGTTACTAGCAGATTAGACCTTACAATGACCTTACTATGATATATTGGCACTAGTAGATTAGACCTTACAATGACCTTACTATGATGGTTGTGTTACTAGCAGATTAGAACTTACAATGACCTTACTATGATGGTTGTGTTACTAGTAGATTAGACCTTACAATGACCTTAATATGATGGTTGTGTTACTAGTAGATTAGACCTTACAATGACCTTACTATGATGGTTGTGTTACTAGTAGATTAGACCTTACAATGACCTTACTATGATGGTTGTGTTACTAATAGATTAGACCTTACAATGACCTTACTATGATGGTTGTGTTACTAGCAGATTAGACCTTACAATGACCTTATTATGATATATCGGCACTAGCAGATTAGACCTTACAATGACCTTACTATGATATATCGGCACTAGTAGATTAGACCTTACAATGACCTTACAATGATGGTTGTGTTACTAGTAGATTAGACCTAACAATGACCTTACTATGATCTAATGGTACTAGTAGATTAGACCTTACAATCAGTTGAAGGTGCTAGTAGATTCAAACTAACAATCAACTAATGGCGCTAGTAGATTAGACCTAACAATCAGCTAATGGTGCTAGTAGATTAGACCTAACAATCAACTAATGGTACTAGTAGATTAGACCTAACAATCAGCTAATGGTGCTAGTAGATTAGACCTTACAATCAGTTGAAGGTGCTAGTAGATTAGACCTAACAATCAGCTAATGGTGCTAGTAGATTAGACCTAACAATCAACTAATGGTGCTAGTAGATTAGACCTAACAATCTGCTAATGGTGCTAGTAGATTAGACCTAATAATCAGCTAATGGTGCTAGTAGATTAGACCTTATATTTATTTTTGTTTCAAATTTTAGACATGTAAATATCTTGTAGCTTAAATTCCCCAATACCACATCAATCTAACATAATCATTGGAGCAGTAATAGATTCTCCTTCTGGATTGACTTTGACCAAACGACCATCAAATACTACATGTGCCTATCCCTGGTATGTCTATCATTGTCCACAGAGGCTGGAGATTAATTTTGACTAGATTTTGATGTATGAAATGTGAGATATCCAATAATCCTAATATAATGGCTTGGTCCATAAATTGCGACAGGCGGTGTGGCATTTTAGATGTGGACATGACTATAATATTTGAACTCACCTTATCCGTATACATTCTGGGAGGCAGTTGGGAGGTGGTTCTGAATCACTGAATGAGCGAGGAACGGTTGCTTCTGATTTGCCTGTGTCTGAGCTCTCAAAGTCCGAGTCGTAGGCTCGGTTGGAGTTGTTACTTGCACTGCTGCTGTGTTCTAAAGCACTTTTGAAGCTGGAAATTGGCAGCAATCTGACTTGGGATTTGACAAATGTTTTCTGGGAATAGTCAAGACAAAATGGATTTTTTAAAGAAATTATTTTTTTAGGAACCATTGACTTTAATGATACTCCTAATCCAATGAACTGAGTCTGTAATAGAACCATACAATGATAGTACAAGAGTCATGGACAGATATGGGTCAGAGAGTATGTCATGAATAGATATGGGTCAGAGAGTGCAAGAGTTAAGAATAGACATTGGTCAGAGAGTACAAGAGTTAAGAATAGACATTGGTCAGAGAGTACAAGAGTTAAGAATAGACATGGGTTAGAGAGTACAAGAGTTAAGAATAGACATTGGTCAGAGAGTGCAAGGGGTTATTAACTTTCTCAATTAACGCTACTCATTAGCGATGTTGGCCAGTTTCCAAGTCCCTCAGACATAGAAGAGAAAGGTAGGTTGTTGTATAAGATGTTAAAGTAAATGTGTCACTAGGGTTGGTGTTATACAGTGCAGTTAATCCATGGCACTACCCTACCTCTTTTCAGAGATTCACAAGGACCCCCACTAAGTCTGCCTGCTCTTGTGACACTTTGTTTTTGTGACATCTTGCTCTGGTGACACCTTGCTCTGGTGAAAATCTTTTCTGTTTGCAACTTGATCTCATGAAACCTTCTAATGTGGCTACCTGCTGTGGCGATAACTTGCCATGTCTGGTGACACCCTGTTCAGGTGTACACCTGTTCTTGTTGTACCCTGATCTGGTGGCACCCTACTCTTGTGGCACTCTACTCTTGAGGTACCCTGATCTGTTGGCACCCTACCCTGGTGGCACCCTGCTCTGGTGGCACCCTACTCTTGTGGCACCCTACCCTGGTGGCACCCTACTCTTGTCATTTACTAAGTTTTGTTTCGAAATGGATTTAAGCAAACAAGATCAAATTTGCTAATTTCCACTTGCTGTCACCCCCTGTGAGGATGTCATCCGGGCTGTCTGTGTTCCCTAGTGACAATAATACTTAAACATCTTGTGTCCATAAAATTTTGTCTGATGATTTGATGATCTTGTTTAATTGAAATGTTTGACTGATAAATCAACGTTTAGTTGCAGATGCATTTGGTTAATTAGTTGAATGGATAATTCAAAGCTTAAGGCAAAGCTTAGGAAATCGAACTTTGAGTTTTGCTTCAGGAGAAAATTTCATGTCATTATTATGCATTGTGACAAGTGCTCACAAAGCCGTCTTGAAATACATAGAATCCCTCCATCTGAAGTGTTGATTTAAGAACATTTGTTAGTAAAGGTAATCCAAAAGTGGAAGAAATGGCATCAGTTGACAGTTGACTAAACTCATCCAAATCATTCAATAACTATATCCTCAGCAATGTACAAGTAAGTTAACATGATGTACAAGTAAGTTATTATGATGTACAAGTAAGTTACCATGATGTACAATTAAGTTACTATGACTAGGTTCCTAATCACAATACCACTGTAAAATAGACGTTATATTAAATGATGGATCACACAATACCACTGTAAAATAGACGTGGTGTTAAATAATGGATCAAATAATAACACTGTAAAATAGAAGTGGTATTAAGGATGGATCAACTGAATGAATTCAAGTGAAAAGCTTTTTTTATATAATTCAATGTCAAATAAAAATATTAGATTTTATTGTGTTGTTGTGTGATTGTGTTATTACCTTCCAAACAGGGATGTGATAACTATTGTCCTGTATAACTTTTTTTTTTTTTTTTGAGGGGGTGGGGGGGGGGGTGGGGGGGCGGGGGTAACACATCAAGGCACTAGGGAAGGGTCTATGGTGCCAAGGGGGTGGTGGCGAAAGGTTTTTTGAGAACCAATGGTTTATGAGAAGAAATGAATAAGATCCTTAAATGTTCAACTAACAAACAAAACTCACAGAAATAGTTCTAGCCTCAAATAGTTCAGGGGAATTTATACTTGGTGAATTGGCTAGTGATGTCGAATATTCCTCATCAATTCTGTTCATATTCTGATTAATGTTCAGTTCATCTAACTGTGCCTTTCTCGCAGCTACACCATCATTTTTGAAAGCTGCACACAAAAAAAAAAAGATCAAAGCGGATCGTTACTACACAAATTTGATCTTTTTAACACCAAGCAGATCTTTAATACGACAATTTGATCTTTTTAACATCAAACAGATATTTAATGCAACAATTTGATATTTTTAACACCAAAGCAGATTTTTAGTACAACAATTTGATCTTTTAAACATCAAAACAGATCTTTGCTACAACAATTTTATCTTTTAGAATCAAAGCAGATCTTTACAACAATAATTTTATCTTTGTAACATCAAAGCAGATCTTTACAACAATAATTTGATCTTTGTAACATCACAGCAGATCTTTACAACAATAAGTTTATCTTTTAGAATCAAAGCAGATCTTTACAACAATAATTTGATCTTTGTAACATCAAAGCAGATCTTTACAACAATAATTTGATCTTTGTAACATCAAAGCAGATCTTTACAACAATAATTTGATCTTTGTAACATCAAAGCAGATCTTTACAACAATAATTTGATATTTGTAACATCAAAGCAGATCTTTACAACAATAATTTGATCTTTTTAACATCAAAGCAGATCTTTACAACAATAATTTGATCTTTGTAACATCAAAGCAGATCTTTACAAAAACAATTTGTTTGTTTTTTAGATTTCCTAAATTCAAAATAGAATTATTTATCAATTAAAATGTTGGCAAAAAGTTCTTTCAGTTTAATGACTTTCTTATAATTGTCTGTGTATTCAATCAATGTATGCATCCTATTCAATCAATGTATGCATCCTTTGATCAATAAATGAGCCCTATGATAAATATCAAATTATTAATCTTTAAGTCCTAAAAGTGTTTGTTGGGGACGTAGTGCCAAATAACAACCATGTCTAGCAGTGGGGAGATAGTGTCAAATAACAACCATGTCTAGCAGTGGGGAGATAGTGTCAAACAAACATGTCTAGCAGTGGGGAGATAGTGTCAAACAAACATGTCTAGCAGTGGGGAGATAGTGTCAAATAACAACCATGTCTAGCAGTGGGGAGATAGTGTCAAACAAACATGCCTAGCAGTCGGGAGATAGTGTCGAATAAACATGTCTAGCAGTGTGGAGATAGTGTCAGATAACAACCATGTCTAGCAGTGTAGAGATAATGTCAAATAAACATGTCTAGCAGTGGGGAGATAGTGTCAAACAAACATGTCTAGCAGTCGGGAGATAGTGTCGAATAAACATGTCTAGCAGTGTGGAGATAGTGTCAGATAACAGCCATGTCTAGCAGTGTAGAGATAGTGTCAAATAACAAACATGTCTAGCAGTGTGGAGATAGTGTCAAATAACAAACATGTCTAGCAGTGGAGAGATAGTGTCAAGTAACAAACATGTCTAGCAGTGGGGAGATAGTGTCAAAATATTGTTCTGAACTCTTACATAGGCCAATCATTTGTTACTGTGTGACATAAATTCGTTCTAGAACTGCTATCATCAAATCAATAAGTGAAGCAGTGACATCATCAGATCAAATAATTGAAGTATCTGTAATTTTCTTGAGGAACGTTTGAATAAACTCTATACAGCATTTAGAACTAAATAACTGCTAAAGTCAACAAAACAACCCTACTGTTGTCAAAGAAAATCAAATTCAACAAAAACTCAATCAACAAATTAATGTAGCCATCCGATGCAAAAAGGTGATTCTTTTTTTTCCTTCTTAAGTATCATAAAATGAATACCTTTTAACATAATGGCCAAAATAAATAGATGACATTTTGCTAGGAGAATGCTTTGGTCATGACTTTGATCAATAAATGTCTAGATTAAGTCACACATACATTTACATTCTGTAGCTGCTGATTGATGGCATCATTAGTAATTAGGTTGATTACATTTTCCAGTCAATTTTGTCTACAATACTTCAGCATTCCCGGCAATATGTTATCTATTCTGTCAGCATCAACATGACAATGAGGATCAACTTTCTTTGCCAGACCAATTTTAATGTGTTTAACAGTTTGATGTATCAAATATTCAGGAATATTTTAAACGGTCAAAATAATTTTTTTTAGTCTCCTGCTCTTGTCTGTGCAATGCTCA
The DNA here is from genome assembly GCA_964017045.1 of Omphiscola glabra. Classification (NCBI taxonomy): domain Eukaryota; kingdom Metazoa; phylum Mollusca; class Gastropoda; family Lymnaeidae; genus Omphiscola; species Omphiscola glabra. The sequence continues at coordinate 85,847,520 of OZ024794.1, read as the reverse complement.
AAATTTAAACTAAGAGAAATATTAATCAAATGAAAGAAAGAAAAACAAATTCAAAGAGTGCATTGTTGATTCAGAGATTCTTGACAATCTCAGCCCACCCTTTATCCATAATATTCAAGTACCACTTCAAATTGCCTCCTCATGTTCAGTTGGAAGCCGACATCAATCAGGGGTTAGTATGACACGCAGTAAAACGCTTCTAATCCATCTCACAGGCTGCACATTTGGCCAAGAGCCAGATTGGAAGCGTATAGCCATAGAAAAGAATATCACCTTCTTCATCTTTGGATGCTATTACTGCGTCCGCCTCCCCCTGAGATGCATTTTGTGTGGTGTTGCCGGACGGCCCCACCTTACCATTAGGACAAGTGAAGCAGCAGCACAACAGCTGTTGAAGTCGGTCAAAGCCTTCCATCAGTTTGGATCTCTCGGTGCTGCTCTCTCTATGTTTGTCCAGAGAATCACTGGCAAAGGCATTTAGCAGCAATGCCAAGAAAAGATTAAGGACCTGAAACAATTATTCAATTGAAAACTCAGTCGCATTTCATTCCATTCCGTTAAAGACTTCTCTGGACCTTTCTTAGTTTTAAGGTCAATGCATCTTATGTGTTAAACATTCTTTCTTAGTTTATGGTCCATGGATCTTGTGTGTTAAACATTCTTTCTTAGTTTTAAGGTCTAGGAATCTTATGTGTTAAACATTCTTTAGTCTTACGGTCAAGGCGCAGTGAATGTTTGAGCAATAAAGTAACCACAAAAACTGAATGTGCAATTAATAAAAGGCTTCCAATTTTATTTGCTTACATGAGAGCAAAACTTTGTTAGCTTACATGAGAGCATTGTTTTGTTAACTTACATGAGAGCAATGTTTTGTTAGCTTACATGAGAGCAAAGCTTTGTTAGCTCTGGAGGCAATTATCAATATGTAACTCTTCACAATTTTCCTAGGTAATGCTGAAAATTCTTTATATTTATTTTCCTCAAAAACAATAAAATTCCAATAGACCAATGCTGGTAAGAGCTAACAATAACATTCCCATAGACCAGGGGTCTCCAAACTGCGGGCCGGATCCTGCCAGCAAAGCCAGTTCATCCGACCCGCCGACGGTACTTAAATTTGCTTGATAAAACGTATGTTTACCCACAGAGAAGGAAAACTTGTTGGATTTTACAGCTGCTAACCTGATGTTGAGTTTCTGAAAGCGAAGAACTTTGCCGCTGGTATGCCATCAGTGTTTGGAACAACTTATGTCTGTGAGCAAACATTTTTAAAAATGAAGTATTTGAAGTCAACACATCGAACGAGAGTGACTGATAAACATTTGAAAGCATTTCTGTTGATTGGATGCAGCAATTCCAAACCAAACATTGATGATATCTTGAAAGCCAAACGTCAGTTTCATAAATCTCACTAACCTTTTTTGCTACTTAGTTTTTGAGATTCGAATATGTGTGCACCACGTCTAATGTAGCTATCTTTTTGCTAACGTCACCTTCTTTGCTAACATTTTTAGTAAATAAATATGTTGGCTGTCTTTGTTTTTTGTACATTGCACGCCACTCACCCATGATTAACATGGAATACTAAACTTAGTTTTCCTTTCTTTCCCAGAGCTGTCGTTTTGGCTTGTATTGTATTGTACAGAATGATTATCCGGCCCGTGCTCGTAATTTTTTTCTGTTATCCGGCCCGTCGTGAAAAAAGTTTGGAGACCCCTGCCATAGAATAATACTGGTAAGAACAAACAATAAAATTTCCTATAGACCAATGCTGGTAAGAATGGTGACAATTCTGTCTATTTATTGCATCAAAAACTTACAATAAAATTTCCAAAGACCAATGCTGGTAAGAAGACAACCATGCAAAGTTCACTAGAGGCCTTCATGCACTCGTATAGGGGTTCGATCCATTCCCCGCACAAAACTCGAAATATCATCAGCATGGCGTGATAGAAATCTTTAAAGTGCCATCTGTTGAAATTGTCAACAAAATTAAGTGTCAGGGGACATAATGCAAAGTAATAAAATAATAAATCCATGTACGATACAAAAAAAATATGTAAATGTTAATATTGGATAACCAAATTGATTTATTTAAAGGTTAAACTGAAAAGTGTCCACCGTCCATAAAGTACCTTGGCACACCATCTTTACCAAAATTTTCAGCCGTGTACTGTGTACGAAATAGCTGGAGGCCAATAACGGCAAAGATGTAGATGACAATACACAAGATAAGGCAAAGGTTTCCCAGAGCTCCGAGGGTGCTGACAATGATGGTCAGAAGCAGTCTCATTGTTGGCCAGGATTGAGCCAGCTTGAAAACTCTTAACTGCCAGGAAGAAACATTTGGATGTCAAAACAATTTTTGTTTGTAACTTGTATTCCAATGTGAAGGTAAATGAACTAGACCATTTTTCTTGCAACAATTGTTAGCATGTGAACAAAAGTCTAAAATTAGGATTACCAAAAGCTAAAAATAAACTACACATACCCAACCTGACCATGTAACCATGGAATATCATGTGATTATAGCTCTTATCTTAAATGATAAGATTATTGCTATAACCTGATGAGATAGCTTATTGCTGTAATCTCATGTGATTATTGCATTTTTTAAAATACCTTGAAAAAGGAGCAACTTACCAGCCTAAATGTCCGTAAAACATTGAGTCCATCAACTTGCTCTAAGCCCAAATCCAATAAACTGGCCAAAGCAATGACAAGATCAAAGATGTTCCAGCCGACCATAAAATAATATTTTCCAAGGCCAACGATCTTACAGAATGCTTCCAATATAAATACACATGTGAAAATCTAAAGATAAAAAGTTCAGACAAATTTGAACAATAAAATAACGCACTAGGTTTTGGATCTACAAACAATATAATTTTTATAATGATTATACACTGCGCCAAAAGGGGTCTCTCTATGAAGGAAAGAAAAATCAAAGTTGAGCACTATTTTTGCTCCTACGGAACTGGTCGTGAAGGATGCCCATGTTTGAAATAGGTGGCAGAACGATTCCAAGAGAGATTTAATAAGACGGCACCAAGCAACACAGTTTGTTATACTGTCTATGTTTAAGAAATTTTGCCATTCTGAAAGTATGCTGTCTCAAAGGAAGAGTAAGTCTGGTAGGCCAGTAACAGTTTTGACAAATTAGAGTCCCACAACAGGTGCTCCAGCAAATTCTACATGTGCCTCATCTTGTCTACTACAAACATCTTTGTAACTAAACATCCCAAATTCTACATGTGCCTCATCTTGTCTACTACAAACATCTTTGTAACTAAACATCCCAAATTCTACATGTGCCTCATCTTGTCTACTACAAACATCTTTGTAACTAAACATCCCAAATTCTACATGTGCCTCATCTTGTCTATTACAAACATCTTTGTAACTAAACATCAGCTTTGTGCCTTTTTGCCATATGTTTTTTGAAAACGGAAAGAGGCTTGACAACACTTGATATATCCAGATCTGTGAGCCAGAATGGATTTTTGTGGAGCATTTTGGCCATGGTGTACTATGATCCATAAGTTTCAGGGAGGTGGCATTCTCTGACTAAAAGTAACATTCACTTGGACGGCTACACCAATCGCCAGACAACTCGTTCCCTTGGTTTGGAGCAGAAGCTTTTATTCTCCAGAAATCACTACACAGTGCTTGTGTAATGATATGGGTGTGCTTCAGCACACTGTGTAGTAGGCCAATGGTGTAGTAGACAAACTGTGTAGTAGGCCAACTGTATTACATTGAGGATAAGGTAAGCTCTACCATCAACCAAAACACTAAAGAGGAATGGTCATTGAATTATTTCTTCAGGATTTGATAAGAATCTGTCTTGGACGGTACCGTCACATGAATAGAAGTGCTATCAATAGGACGGGTGTCCACCGTCACACGAATAGAAAGTGATATCAACGTGGGGCCAGCCAACTGCATGAGAATATATTGCCTTGCTGAAGAAAGAATTTCCCGAAGAATCATTTTACATAGTATTGATTTGCCATAACCGTCCCATTCCCCAATCTTATACACCTGATGAGCACTGCATTATATGAGACAATAGTCTCTTTTTGCAGGAGTCTCTAGCAGCCATTGCTATATGACATGTTTGAATGAAACATGAATGATATGAACACTGATTACTGTGAGGCCGTGTATATTATGAACATTTACATGAAGCAAGCAGAGTGAGTGACCACGCATAAGTGTGTTTGTAAGTTTCTTTCAGGAGAAATGAAATTACGGATGACTAAAAGAAAATAAAAGTGTCTTATTTTTAGCATTGTTAGTTTTGGCGCATACTGTAGTAGAGTTTTATATCTGATTTTGCAACGAAAGTCCAAAGATGAGTTAAGATATTTTGTTGTGACTTCCCTTGGGAGCAGCACTTCCTCTTTAACCCCATGAATTCATTCCTTCCCCTTAGTAAGATACTGAAAGATTACCAAAAAAACTTACAATGTTTGAAACTGTTAAAGTCGTGGTCAGAGTTGATGACTGATTGTGATGCTCCAGGGATAAAAACAGCGTATTGATAAAAATGCAGAAGGTGATAATCAAATCAAAGAGGGGATCAGAAACAAACACATAGAAATGATTCTGTATTTTGAGAAAAGGTACGTAGAGACACATCCATCTTTCACAGCAGTCACAATTCCGATCAATCACTTGACCCTCAAGGGCACCAATATCCGGGTCGATTAATTCATCAGCTAAAGGCAAAAAAAATAAAAATGTTTACCTTATATTTACAATATACTTTTAACTTCCAAGAAAGGGTTTATTTTGGTATAAAGGGCCTTACAATATATCTAAAAAATAAAGTAAATTATTCCTGTAAGACAGTGCTGTTATTGTCACTGAAAGAAATTAATACAATCGGATATTATTAAATTCTTTTTTTTAACTACTAAACTTAATTATTATCAGTACCTTTAATAATGGTGATAGTAGAATCTGCATTCACTGGTAAACCTTTCATGGCAGACAAGTCCTGGAAATATTAGACAAAATTTCAATAGTTTAAACGGCAATGTTATACAAAATTTCAGTAGTTTCAATGGCAACGTTATACAAAATTTCAGTGCTAATATTAACTGCATTATCTACATGTTTATAAGCTGAATATTTTACAAATATTTCAGGGAATTAAGTCGTTGGTCCGCTTATGAGCAGGTCATAGTTCTCCTGGTCAATTGATTTCATTATAGAAAACAATGAAGAAAAAAGTAATTAATGGAAGTAACCGCAAAGCCCTGTGAAATATTTACTGTGTACAAAATTGGGTCACACAAAGTGTCCTCATTTTGGGACTGCCATGACAGGGAGCTTCAAATGACCTACATTGAATAATGGAATTGTTATTGTAGATCGCATGGTACTATTTTTGGAATCGTTTAAAGTTGTATAAATCTGGCTTATTTAAAGTTGTATAAATCTGGCTTATTTAAAGTTGTATAAATATGGCTTATTTAAATTTGTATAAATATGGCTTATTTAAAGTTGTATAAATATGGCTTATTTAAAGTTGTATAAATCTGGCTTATTAAGAGTTGTATAAATATGGCTTATTAAGAGTTGTATAAATCTGGCTTATTTCTTTTCATATAGATGTTCAGATCAAAGTTGTATTACTGTTTGTTATAGACTTATCATTTGTCGCAGCGTTAATTTCATGTCATATTTCAAAACAATCTATTGACCTTTTTTATAAAATTTTGAACAGGAGTGAAGCCTGTGGAGATAGTTTTTTCATTGGTCGGGTCAACAGCTGAAGTTCTGCTTTCAGAAACGTTAAGTTCATCCAGAAAATTGCTATTGCTTTTATCCGTAGTATCCGAGTAAGTTCGATTACTGTCAGATTCAGATTTCCGTCTTTTGGTTTTAGACCAGGAGCCTTTTTGATTCTTTGCTCCTTGGTCATAGACAGCATTATGTTTGTTCCTTGCATTTTCTTTCTTTTCTCGTTCTTTTTCCTACAATCCTCAAAAAATACAAAGAAATTAAGCTGCGAAAATCAAGGAACAAAAATACAATAGACTTATTTATAATTAAGCAATAGTGATGCATGGACTTATTTATATTCAAGCAATAACTATGCAATTGACCTATTTATAGTCAAGCATTAATGAACAATGGACCTATTTATAATCAGGCAATAATAAAAATAAAATAAACATATTTTTAAATCAAGCTGTTATCTGTCCATTCTTCATTCCCATCCCTTTTTAATTACAGGTATGTCAATTTAATAATGCACATTGAAATCTATGTCAATTTAATAATGCACATTGAAATATATGTCAATTTAATAATGCATATTGAAATCTATGTCAATTTAATAATGCACATTGAAATCTATTTCAATTTAATAATGCACATTGAAATCTATGTCAATTTAATAATGCACTTTGAAATATATGTCAATTTAATAATGCACACTGAAATCTATGTCAATTTAATAATGCACACTGAAATGTATGTCAATTTAATAATGCACACCGAAATATGTCAATTTAATAATGCACACTGAAATGTATGTCAATTTAATAATGCACACTGAAATCTATGTCAATTTAATAATGCACACTGAAATTTATGTCAATTTAATAATGCACACTGAAATCTATGTCAATTTAATAATGCACACTGAAATCTATGTCAATTTAATAATGCAATGTGAAATCTATATCAATTTAATAATGCACACTGAAATCTATGTCAATTTAATAATGCACATTGAAATCTATTTCAATTTAATAATGCACATTGAAATCTATGTCAATTTAATAATGCACTTTGAAATATATGTCAATTTAATAATGCACACTGAAATCTATGTCAATTTAATAATGCACACTGAAATGTATGTCAATTTAATAATGCACACTGAAATATGTCAATTTAATAATGCACACTGAAATGTATGTCAATTTAATAATGCACACTGAAATCTATGTCAATTTAATAATGCACACTGAAATCTATGTCAATTTAATAATGCACACTGAAATCTATGTCAATTTAATAATGCACACTGAAATCTATGTCAATTTAATAATGCACACTGAAATCTATGTCAATTTAATAATGCACTGTGAAATCTATATCAATTTAATAATGCACACTGAAATCTATGCCAATTTAATAATGCATATTGAAATCTGCTCCATTCACAATTTTCTATTTTTAAAAAACATAATTATGCCTATCTTACAACTAACTAGCTAAATAGTTCCTTCTAACTAGTGAAAAAGTTCATTATAACTAGTTAAATAGTTCCTTCTTACTAGTGAAAAAGTTCATTCTTAGTACAAGTGAAATAGTGTGGTTAAACCCATGCAAGCAGAGAAGAGATAGTGTGGATATACCCACATAATGGGGAGGAAATAGTGTGGATATACCCATGTAAGTACAGATGGTGTCAATATACCCATGTAAGTGCAGATGGTGTCGATATACCCATGTAAGTGCAGATAGTGTGAATATACTCATGTTGGTATAGATTGTATGGATAGTGTGGATATACCTATGTTGGTATAGATTGTATGGATAGTGTGGATATACCTATGTTGGTATAGATTGTATGGATAGTGTGAATATACCTATGTGGGCAGGGAAAAGAGTATAGAAAATGGGAGACCATACATAACCAAACAAAAGGTCTATGAAAATAAGTTTGAAGTAGACATTCAGACTGTTGTTAGACTCACTCGGACTTAATTGTACCGTCTATCTGTCATAGAAAAGTCAATCCCCTAAAGCATCAAAAACTCATTTTGAACCCTATACTCTAATAAGTGACGTCACTGTCAATACAACTGGCTCAAATGTTTACCTTGCCTGCACTGACTGCTTCCTCTTCATAGGACATGGAGACCACAGCCAACATCAGATTAATGAGATAAAACGATCCAAAAAATATGACTATGATAAAAAAGATGACATTCCAAGGTCCCGTAGCTCTTATTGCCTGGAGTAATTAGAAGAGTGATTCCAAGGTCACACACTTCTATTAACATTTATGAAGTAAGTTGCTTTTTCTCATTATTACACACTATAAATACAAATAATAAACCTGTAAAAATTACACAATTGAGAACATTTATACTTATGTTTTTTTTAAAACTTTCTTCAACATATTAATATGATTGTTGGCATCCATCTGTCTTTGTTAGACTATAGTGTCAATTTTGTTTAATTTACACCACGACAATTCTTTTATACAGCTCATTCTAGAGCAACAGACTCTGCTAACTCTAGAGTGACAGTCTTGGCTGGACATCCACAAGGTTGATCCTAGAGTGACTGACTGCACTAACCCCAGAGTGACAGTCCTGGCTGCACCTGCACCTGATGTATAAGGCTGATCTTAGTGTAGCAGTTTGGTTGCACGTCCACATGTGATGTATTCATTGTCTTGACATGACTTAATGATGGGAAAGTACCTCTTGCATTCTGATATTTTTGCACATTCCAGAACCACTATGTTAGGCACTCTGTCCTGCTATCAATTGCACAGAATGTATCATTGCCATCTAAGTTGGAGGCTGATGTGTTTGGCTGGCATATGTGGTCCATGCTTCACTGCCATAGAAAGGCTTACTGAGCATAGAATGTATCATAGACATCTAAGTTGGAGGCTGATGTGTTTGGCTGGCATATGTGGTCCATGCTTCACTGCCATAGAAAGGCTTACTGAGCACAGGATGTATCATCGCCATCTAAGTTGGAGGCTGATGTGTTTGGCTGGCATATGTGGTCCATGCTTCACTGCCATAGAAAGGATTACTGAGCATAGAATGTATCATAGACATCTAAGTTGGAGGATGATGTGTTTGTCTGGCATATGTGGTCCATGCTTCACTGCCATAGAAAGGCTTACTGAGCACAGGATGTATCATCGCCATCTAAGTTGGAGGCTGATATGTCTGGCTGGCATATGTGGTCCATGCTTCACTGCCATAGAAAGGCTTACTGAGCACAGGATGTATCATCGCCATCTAAGTTGGAGGCTGATGTGTTTGGCTGGCATATGTGGTCCATGCTTCACTGCCATAGAAAGGCTGACTGAGCACAGGATGTATCATCGCCATCTAAGTTGGAGGCTGATGTGTTTGGCTGGCACATGTGGTCCATGCTTCACTGCCATAGAAAGGCTTACTGAGTACAGAAGACTGGCAGTTCCTCAGTTTTGTCCTATCAGTGAGTTTAGAACTGTTCCACACCAGTTTATTCAATATGGCCATATCTGTTGCCATTTAATACAATCCTTGTGTTCACTTCTTCATTCATGAAGAGATTGCCCTTTTGATCCCAATATATACCTATTTGAGGAGAGATAGTGTGGATTCCCTGTTGTTAGAAGCCAACTTCAAAAGGTTACAGAGGTCCAAACAGAAGTGTGGACACAGTTGCAAGCAGTCCACTTGGCTATTTTCTTGGCAGTTCTGAGCCCTGGACATTTACTGGAGATGGGTACACCCTTGTAAGCCAGCAGAACTTTCTCTTTGGCTCAGTCACAGGCTCCATGAACAGGCTTCTAAGCATGATGCAGCTTCTTGGGCATGAGTTGTACCTTTTGGTTTAGTCACAGGCTCCATGAACAGGTTTCTAAGCATGATGCAGCTTCTTGGGCATGAGTTGTACCTTTTGGTTCAGTCACTAACATAGATGTAGAGGATGAGTAATCTTGCAAATTGTGCATGAATGGTGCATGAATGGTGATGATCAAGGACTAGATGACAAAGAAGGTAAAGAATCCACTCTAAAGTTGTTAATAACTAAGGCATAGAATCCTCTCTGAGAATGTTGATAGCCCCAGCCTTAGAATCCTCTCTGAGGTTGTTGACATCAGCAGGCATAGAACCCTCTATGAGGTAACTGACATCTGCAGGTATAGAATCCTCTATGAGGTAGCTGACATCTGCAGTGTATAGAATCCTTTATGAGATTGTTGATATCCACAGGCAAAGAATCCTCTCCAAGACTTCTGACAGAGGCTTTAACATGTAAGCTACAATTTAGTTATTATTTATACTGAATCCAAAACCACCCTGCCTGGTTTCTGTCAATACCACCCTGCCTGTTTTCTGTCAATACCTTCCTGCCTGGTTTCTGTCAACACCACCCTGCCTGTTTTCTGCCAACATCACTCTGCCTGTTTTCTGTCAATACCACCCTGCCTGGTTTCTGTCAACACCACCCTGCCTGGTTTCTGCCAACACCACCCTGCCTGTTTTCTGCCAATACCTCCCTGCCTGTTTTCTCCCAATACCACCCTGCCTGGTTTCTGTCAATACCACCCTGCCTGGTTTCTGTCAATACCACCCTGCCTGGTTTCTGTCAATACCACCCTACCTGGTTTCTGTCAAAACCACCCTGCCTGGTTTCTGTCAATACCACCCTGCCTAGGTTCCATTTGCCAGTTGGGTCTCTTTGAAGGCAGGCAATGTCAATCTATCGTCTGGTGATTTCCTTGTCTATATGGCCAGTCTTTCCCATGTCATCGATCTTTTTTAGGTGAGCGTCAAGTTTAGCAAGTGGCTTTTGGGACTCCATCTCAGGATGTTGTTATATATCTCCTTCTCCAAGATCAACTCCCAACCAAAGGCTTTTAGAGTCCTATTTACCCATAGCGGTTTATGGCATTTATTTGGTAATTGTTCCTGAAGAAATTATTCAATTACTTGATTTCAAATATTTTGTTTAATAATTCATTTTTACAGGTCTGCCATATCTTTTAATAATTCAGAAGTACGGATGTTTAAGATACCAATAATAATTCATAAAGAATTTTTTTAAAATATAATTAAAGTGGTTAAAGCGAAAACAGCATGAATGAAATAAATGAAGGACCTTTTTATAAATGTATTCCCAGAAGTCTAAAGTGATCAATGAATGAAATAAATGAAGGACCTTGTTATAAATGTCTTCCCAGAAGTCTAAAGTGATCAATGAAGGACCTTGTTATAAATGTCTTCCCAGAAGTCTAAAGTGATCAATGAATGAAATAAATGATGGACCTTGTTATAAATGTCTTCCCAGAAGTCTAACGTGATCAGTTGAAAACAGCTTAGAAGTGCCCAGCCAAAATGGTCAAAACTCAGGTAACCATATCGAGGATTGTCTCCGATGTCAGGCAAGCAGAGGTAGGAATCAGGACACATGCTGTGATGAAAAGGAAATCTAATAGATGCATTTTGTTGTGAGTTTTGTGATGTTTTAATGACCATCGAATGACCTGAGCATTGTAATAGTATAATAAGTTATGAACTCAAGACTGTGGTCTGTGTCACCACTAACTTTCTTCTTCTTCTTCTATATTTCTTCTATATTTTGAGGGCCCACGATCAATGAATTGATCATTCTGGCTCCTATGTTTCAGAGGGGTTCGCGATGTTACTGTGCATGGTTGTGACGGGGATACTTCACTGGTTTAAAGGGTAACTCAGCAATGGTGTTATGAACTGGGGGTTGGAAGACAGGAGGCAATAGACGCAAATGTGTCAAGTGTAGTTTCCTCAACTGTTGCTTTTGGAAGCTTGTTCAAGTCCCTTATTGTCTTTGGCAGGAATGAAGAGCTCCTGTACTCAGTTCTTGTTTTTAAAAGTTGGAACTGCTTGTCAAATTCTCAAATCTATATGCTTTTTATACCACACATCCCATGACCACACATTCCAGTTATCCAAACAATATTCACATCACATAACCACACACTCATGTTATCCAAACAATATTCACATCACTTAAACACACTCTCCAGTTATCCAAACAATATTCACATCACATAACCACACTCTCCAGTTATCCAAACAATATTCACATCACATGTCCACACACTCCAGTTATCCAAACAATATTCACATCACATGACCACACTCTCCAGTTATCCAAACAATATTCACATCACATAACCACACTCTCCAGTTATCCAAACAATATTCACATCACATAACCACACTCTCCAGTTATCCAAACAATATTCACATCACATGACCACACACTCCAGTTATCCAAACAATATTCACATCACATGACCACACACTCCAGTTATCCAAACAATATTCACATCACATAAACACACACTCCAGTTATCCAAACAATATTCACATCACATGACCACACACTCCAGTTATCCAAACAATATTCACATCACATGACCACACACTCCAGTTATCCAAACCAGTTATGGTGGAAGCCTATGGCCGATGATTCTAAATATGCAGCCCTGAGAAAGCTGCTCCTAGGCAACCGTTTCGTCCCAGCTACTTCGCGAAGTAGTTGCGAGATGGAAACCCACTGTAGAATCCCTCTTAGAGGGCGTCCGATGCTTCCCCGGGACGGGTGGGGGGAGATACTAGGACGTTAATTTACCGTCCCGGCCCCTAGGAAAGTGGGCTGCGGACGCTTTAAATGCAGCGTCTTCGGTCCACAAGATGTCTCCGGGCGGGGAGGGCCTCCATCGGTAAACCCAATCGAGCGATTGCTGGTGGGGGCGCTTCACGCCCGGGGAGGTCTCTGGCGTTCTCCCACACGGCCCAACGTCTGGGAAACCCGGCGCCTGGCAGGTGTGGGTGGGCGCCAGGGAGGGCATAAGGAGCGCGAGCTCGACGGCCCGCTGACGCCATTTCCTAATGAGATATTTTAGTTATCCAAACAATATTCACATCACATGACCACACACTCCAGTTATCCAAACAATATTCACATCACATGACCACACACTCCAGTTATCCAAACAATATTCACATCACATAAACACACACTCCAGTTATCCAAACAATATTCACATCACATGACCACACACTCCAGTTATCCAAACAATATTCACATCCCATGACCACACATTCCAGTTATCCAAACAATATTCACAATGACATCCGTGAATAACTGTAAAATTGGTATCTGTTTATCATTATAACAATGGCTATTACAAAGATAACCCAGCATGACAACCCAACATGACAACCCAGAAAAATTCTAACACTGTTTTAAAGAGAAACAATCATTTTTTAGAGAACATTTTAGATTCAGTTCATCTGGTGAAAATTTCAAAAGTTAATTATTTTCATTGCAACAAAAATAAAACATTTCTGACCAACTATAAGTGTTTGATTCTAAAACTTCTTCAAACTTTAAAATACTTATAATGTCTTTTAACAAAATAATAATCTAAAAAGTTTTGTGTGTCAGTCCATAGACAGTAAGATACTAAAATAATCCTAATAACTGACCCTGATCCAGAAAAGTTGCCACAAATAATGTACTCTCCGTCAGATTGATACCATTTGTCTGGAAGAAATAGGATACATTTCTTCAAAATTCTTCTAGCAATAAAAGGTATAGCACAATTTTGACCAACCTAGAAACAGCTATCCAAACTATTCATAAAAACCAATATTATCATGATGTTCAAATGTTGAGTGTAGAAAAATTCTTTACAAAAGTACTCTAACTCTAATTAGTTAAAAATTAAAAATCATATTGTAAAGCTTTCGAAAATTTGAAGGCATTAAAAAAGTTTCAGTTATATTTAAGTCATTTTAAATATTGGAAGCCTAATATTTGTGCTTATGAACACTGGCCTCAAATTTGTGCTTATGAACACTGGGTCATATTTATGCTAATGAACTTTGGCCTCATATTTGTGCTTATGAACACTGGTCTCAAATTTATTCTTATGAACACTGGTGTCATATTTATGCTTAAGAACTTTGGCCTCATATTTGTGCTTATGAACACAGGTGTCATATTTCAGCTTATGAACACTGGCCTCATATTTGTGCTTCTGGACACTGGCCTCATATTTGTACTTATGAACATTGAAACTTTTAGCTCAGATACAGAGCAATGGTGTAGGTTTATTCACTTAAAACAAAGTGATGGTGTAGGTTTATTCACTTAAAACAAAGTGATGGTGTAGGTTTATTCACTTAAAACAAAGTGATGGTGTAGGTTTATTCACTTAAAACAAAGTGATGGTGTAGGTTTATTCACTTAAAACAAAGTGATGGTGTGGGTTTATTTATTTGAAACAAAATGATGGTGTAGGTTTATTCACTTAAAATTATAAAACCTCAAAAACAAAAAAGAAATTAATCTTACTCTAGGAATGAATTTTTGGACATACCAGGATTTCTGATCCACTTGGCATAATAATCATCATAAGTTTGAGACGGATTCTCAATATAGCCTGTGATGTTCATAACACATTTGTTGCGAAAAGCCCCCATGTAGATTTGAAGTCCAAACATGGCAAACACCATAAGGCAGAAGAAGGTCAGGAGAATGACTTCAAAAAGCATCTTGAAAGCTCGTAATAATGCGCTGACCATTGTTTTCAACCCTTTGGATAAATTAAATTTAGGTTACAATAAAAATCATTCCTGATAATAACTGAATTATTTTTAAAGCTAAACGAAGAGAAATATTGGTTTTGTCCTCAACAATCAACAACTCAAAACAACAAAATAATTTAAAAAATTCTCTCCTGTCATGAATAATTGTGAAAATATATTTTAGAACAGGGGTGGATAACTCAAATGGCTTCACAGGCCATTTTGATCTAGATTCAACTCTTCACGGTGGCATTTCAAAACATCTGTCAAGTATATTAAACACCAAATAAAAGTCTACAGAAATATTGATTTTATCTTAAAGCACATATTCCAATGATAAAACATCTACCAGTTCTGCCATACACATAAATTGAATAGATTATAATTGAGATATTACTCTCTCTCTCTCTCCCTCTCTCTCTATATATATATCTACATATACACACAATAGTTTATTGTAGACAAAAGGAAATAAGAATGAAAATAAAAATGAGTTACAAGAAAATCAAAATTTGCTGACATCTTGCCAATGAGAGTTGATTTTATTATTATTTTCTAGCTACTGAATTTCAACATTGAGCTTTGCCACTGTGAGATGTGTCAATAGTAGAAGTGTGATCTTTGTTGTGATCTTTGTTGTCATCTTTGGACTTGTCCCCTGTCACCCTGTCAATAGTAGAATTGTGGTCTTGGGACTTGTCCCTCTGAGATGTGTCAATAGTAGACGTGTGATCTTTGTTGTGATCTTTGTTGTGATCTTTGGACTTGCCCCTCTGAGATGTGTCAATAGTAGAAGTGTGATCTTTGTTGTGATCTTTGTTGTGATCTTTGGACTTGCCCCCTGACACCCTGTCAATAGTAGAAGTGTGATCTTTGGACTTGCCCCATTACACCCTGTCAATAGTAGAAGTATGATCTTTGGACTTGCCCCCTGACATCCTGTCAATAGTAGAAGTGTGATCTTTGGACTTGACCCCTGACAACCTGTCAATTGTAGAATTGTGGTCTTTGGACTTGCCCCCTGATACCCTGTCAATAGTAGAAGTGTGATCTTTGGACTTGCCCTTCTGAGATGTGTCAATAGTAGAAGTGTCATCTTTGGACTTGCCCCCTGACAACCTGTCAATAGTAGAAGTGTGATCTTTGGACTTGCCCCTCTGAGATGGGTCAATAGTAGAAGTGTCATCTTTGGACTTGCCCCTCTGAGATGTGTCAATAGTAGAAGTGTCATCTTTGGACTTGCCCCCTGACACCCTGTCAATAGTAGAAGTGTGATCTTTGGACTTGTCCCTCTGAGATGTGTCAATAGTAGAAGTGTCATCTTTGGACTTGCCCCTCTGAGATGTGTCAATAGTAGAAGTGTGATCTTTGTTGTGATCTTTGGACTTGTCCCCTGACACCCTGTCAATAGTAGAAGTGTGATCTTTGTTGTGATCTTTGGACTTGTCCCCTGACACCTTGTCAATAGTAGAATTGTGGTCTTTGTTGTGATCTTTGGACTTGCCCCTTGACACCCTGTCAATAGTAGAATTGTGATATTTGGACTTGCCCCTCTGAGATGTGTCAATAGTAGAAGTGTGATCTTTGTTGTGATCTTTGTTGTGATCTTTGGACTTGTCCCCTGACACCCATCACATGGAGAATTTTGATCTTTGGACTTGCCCCATGACACCCATCAATAGTAGAATTGTGGTCTTGGGACTTGTCCCCTGACACCCTGTCAATAGTAGAATTGTGGTCTTTGGACTTGTCCCCTGACACCCTGTCAAGAGTAGAATTGTGATCTTTGGACTTGTCCCCTGACACCCATCACATGGAGAAGTGTGATCTTTGGACTTGCCCCCTGACACCCATCACATGGAGAATTGTGGTCTTTGGATTTGCCCCCTGACACCCATCACATGGAGAATTGTGGTCTTTGGACTTGTCCCCTGACACCCATCACATGGAGAATTGTGGTCTTTGGACTTGTCCGCTGACACCCATCACATGGAGAATTTTGGTCTTTGGACTTGTCCCCTGACACCCATCAAATGGAGAATTGTGGTCTTTGGACTTGTCCCCTGACACCCATCACATGGAGAATTGTGATCTTTGGACTTGCCCCCTGACACCCATCACATGGAGAATTGTGGTCTTTGGACTTGTCCCCTGACACCCATCACATGGAGAATTGTGGTCTTTGGACTTGCCCCCTGACACCCATCACATGGAGAAATGTGATCTTCGGACTTGTCCCGTGACACCCATCACATGGAGAATTGTGGTCTTTGGACTTGCCCCCTGACACCCATCACATGGAGAATTGTGATCTTTGGACTTGTCCCCTGACACACACCACATGGAGAATTGTGGTCTTGGGACTTGCCCCCTGACACCCATCACATGGAGAATTGTGGTCTTTGGACTTGTCCCCTGACACCCATCACATGGAGAATTGTGATATTTGGACTTGTCCCGTGACACCCATCACATGGAGAATTGTTGTCTTTGGACTTGTCCCCTGACACACATCACGTGGAGAATTGTGATCTTTGGACTTGCCCCCTGACACACATCACATGGAGAATTGTGATCTTGGGACTTGCCCCCTGACACCCATCACATGGAGAATTGTGGTCTTTGGACTTGTCCCCTGACACCCATCACATGGAGAATTGTGGTCTTTGGACTTGTCCCCTGAGATATGTGACAAGGAGAGTTGCAATCTTGAGATTAGCCACTCTGAGACCTGTGACAATGAGAGTTGCAATCTTGAGAATAGCCACTCTGAGACCTGTGACAAGGAGAGTTGCAATCTTGAGATTAGCCACTCTGAGACCTGTGACAAGGAGAGTTGCAATTTTGAGATTAGCCACTCTGAGACCTGTCACATGGAGAGTTGGGATATTTTGATTTTTCACTAGATTCTTATCACCACAAAATCATCACATGAAGAGTTGTGATCTTGGGACTTGTCCCTCTGAGATCTGTCACATGAAGAGTTGTGATCTTGGGACTTGTCCCCCTGTGCCCTGTCACATGAAAAGATGTGATCTTGCACTTGTCACCCTGTGCCCTGTCACATGAAGAGTTGTTATCTTGCACTTGTTATAATGAGAAGTGATACCTGCAAATTGTGATCTTTGGACATGTTGTCTTGAGATCTTTGACATGGAGAGTTGCGATCTTGTGAATGGTCACCACAAAACCTGACTTTCTGTGATTTTATTAGTTCCTGAATTACTTCTTGTAAAGATGATACATTAATTATTTATCAGCACTAATCCATCATTACCTGGTACAATAGAGACAGTTTAGCACTAATCCATCATTACCTGGTACAATAGAGACAGTTTAGCACTAATCCATCATTACCTGGTACAATAGAGACAGTTTAGCACTAATCCATCATTACCTGGTACAATAGAGACAGTTTAGCACTAATCCATCATTACCTGGTACAATAGAGACAGTTTAGCACTAATCCATCATTACCTGGTACAATAGAGACAGTTTAGCACTAATCCATCAATACCTGGTACAATAGAGACAGTTTAACACTAATCCATCATTACCTGGTACAATAGAGACAGTTTAGCACTAATCCATCATTACATGGTAAAATAGAGAATTTTAGCACTAATCCATCATTACCTGGTACAATAGAGACAGTTTAGCACTAATCCATCATTACATGGTAAAATAGAGAATTTTAGCACTAATCCATCATTACCTGGTACAATAGAGACAGTTTTTAAAGCTCGTAGCACTCGAAATGTTCTCAGCCCCTGTAAATTTCCTACAGTCATTTCTTGAGAGACTAACTGCAATACAATTGTCATATATCTGCAGACAAAATGATGATGAACAGATCAATTACCTTATGCTAATTATAGCTGCAGATAAAATGATGATGAACATCAATTACTTTATGCTAACTATTCAAGTTCATTTTTGTACAAATAATTCTGAAAAAGCTTAACTTTTTTTTTTTTTATTATTTCCATTTAGTCTTTTTTCCTGAACTCAGTTATTCAGCTATTAGTTTTAATGTTATATTCTATTGACTTGCATTGCTATCAAATGTATTGTACATTTTATAACTTGTATTAAAAAATTATATTTAAAAAAAACAAAGAAAGAAGAGGGTGTATAAATCAAAATATATAATTCTAGTAAACATCTATGGCTAACGTAAGTGTTACTTACGCAGTTACAATGACAATAAAGTCTAGCCAGTTCCATGGATCATACAAGTAGGTATGTTTGTGAGTAACAAAACCACGTGCCATTATTTTAATGATGCATTCCAGTGTGTAAATGGCTAAAAACAAGTACCTGCAAATTTTAGAAAAGAAGTGTATAATTTAGGTTTATTTTGAAAACCTACTCTGGCAATGAAAACGTTCAGAATATACATATTTTGCTAAAAAATAGTCCTGTTGCAATAAATGGTTTTTGTTAAATGAAAAATCTCAAATATGCCCATATGTCTCAGTATTTGCTATTGTGAAAGACAAAAGATTTTACCATTCCATATTACAGTTCCTAATCTCAATTTCTTCAATGCCATCCATTATTTTATGATGGCATCTATAAAGACTATTGAACAGCATCCCAATGTTTTAAATATCAAAGTTTAGTTAAACTTATTTTCAAACACTTGCATAATATTCCATACACATATTTACATTTTCTTCTTCTGTCCCCTTTAACCAGGGATGCTTAATGGGAAGGTACGGTTGGCCATTAGCTGCAATGTGCCAGGCCTGCTGAAGATTCATTTGTGGACTTAAAGGTGTCTTCAAGACCATCTACCAACAGCATGGTCTTCCTCTAGCCCTGAAACCCAAGTGCCCGCTATGATAAGCTTGCGTTTTTTCTTGAGAGTTTAATTCATATCCCAGGTCTGACATCGGTGTAAGGGTTGGAATAAAGACATTGTTAATTAGCCCGGCTTTGGTCTCCATCTTTACTTTTGGGTGTCTTAGTGGCAGGGGTATGAGGTAATTGGCTGTATTCACCCTCTGCACTCTTGTCTATATCTTACTATCCAGTTTTCTAAAAATGTTTCCCAGATATTTTAAAATCCTGGTGTTGATGGTGCAGCTGATCACTGATAATTATGTCCAGTTTTTCTGGGCTACGGCCTGCTGACATAACCTTTGTCCGGTATGGTCAGCTGACATAACCTTTGTCTTATCTCTGCTCATTTTGATTCCATAAAGTTTGCATATATTTATTATATACCTTTATTTATATAGTAAAGACAATGAATGCTGGTTATAAAGAAATGAAAGTTAACAATAACAATGGTGACGTTATTGTTTTTAACAATGACATCCCAATAAAAAATCTGTTACTTACTCAATATTCTCAGCTATAGGAAGATATGGCACGGCCAGAAAGACACAATTGACAATTATTGTTAAAAATATACACAAATCAAAGAATTGATTGGTGGCTATTCGGAGAGTTAACCGCCTCAAGCTGTGCCACGGGGCAAGGATAAATAAGGATTTGGTTGCAGTAAATCTGTAGATGAACTTCTTCCCAAACCTAGATCCAATCACCACAAATGTCTGTGTGGGAAAGAAAAGTTAGGAAGTCTTGCAGCTTCATGATGATCATCAAATGAGGTCACATATAATGAGGATCATCAAATGAGGTCACATGTAATTATGATCATCAAATGAGGTCACATATAATGATGATCATCAAATGAGGTCACATGCAATTATGATCATGATATGAGGTCAAATATAATGATGATCATAATGAGGTGACATGTAATGATGATCATAAAATGAGGTCACATGTAATAATGATCATGAAATAGGGTCACATGTAATGATGATCATGATATGAGGTCAAATATAATGATGATCATAATAAGGTCACATGTGCTGGCATCCGTCCGTCACAATGTGACAATGGTATGGAATTCGCAGGACGAAATCCACAAGGCCTGGGATTATTCTTATAGGATTATTAGCTGGTTCCCAACAGCAAATCGCCTCTCTCCACGCCGCTGGATGACCCCAAGGGAACATCATGTGGATGATACAGCTTGGCACCAGTGGCGTCGCAGGAGTTGCCAGAATGTTTCATTGTATCAATGTTATCCGCCTATCGGGACTCCATCTCCGGGGTTTGAATTCAGAGTTGCCTCTCTTAGATGAGTTGCCGGCCAAGGTTAACGAGTCCCATCCACCCGGGACACATGTAATGATGATCATAAAATGAGGTCACATATAATGATGATCATGAAATAGGGTCACATGTAATGATGATGAGCAAAACTGTTGACATATAAGACAAATATATTTGTTATAATAGTTGAACTTATTTAAGCTGTTGGCAAAATGAACATTTAAGAATGTAACAAAGTTTTTAAAGTGGAATATTTTGTAAAAATGAAACACAATTCTGATCTGAGAGTTTGTTCTATTTGCAAAATCTAGGCCAATATCTAAGGAAGACCTGAGTGTCTGATTAGTAGTCTAAATCAGGAGTCTGCAAACTATGGCCTACGGGCCACATCTGGCTAATGATCCCGCCCACTGAGTCAACAGTGATTTTGAAATCACAGAAGAATAATTATCTCTGAATAATTTGGGTGTAACAACAATAACAAGGAAGTAAATTTTCAAAGGGTTAAAAAAATTAACTTCGAGGTACAATTTGGACAAACTTGCATTACATCACCCAGATGTTGGTATAAAAATGTGCGATGAACGGAAAGGTTAAATTTGGCAAATATATATAAGGCCGTTCGTTGTTTCAATGCTCTTCATTGCCTTATGCATCAACAAGCATTATGGGGGAAATACCTGGAGATATCTTGTCACAGAACTTGTGGTTTTCCATAAAATGGCTTCAATCATTGTCTGAAATACGGAAATAACAGAGGAATATCCTAAATGACCCCATCCCACGTCCCTCTGGTCACTCAGTTGTGCAAAGGTCAGTTTGGAATATTCTTATCTGGGAGCTAAGATTAAGATTTCCTTGAATGACAAGGACCACTCTCAATTTTTTTCTTACACATAGCCAATGTTTTTGGAAAATAGCCTTTTCTAAATATTTAAAACTGAGAGACCTATGGTTATTGATGAGATATTCTTACCAGCCCTGGTCATTGATGAGATATTCTTACCAGCCATGGTCAATGATGAGATCTTCTTACCAGCCATGGTCATTGATGAGATCTTCTTACCAGCCATGGTCATTGATGAGATATTCTTACCGGCCCGGGTCATTATTGAGATCTTCTTACCGGCCCTGGTCATTATGAGATCTTCTTACCGGCCCTGGTCAATGATTAGATCTTCTTACCAGCCATGGTCATTGATGAGATCTTCTTACCGGCCCTGGTCAATGATGAGATATTCTTACCAGCCATGGTCATTGATGAGATCTTCTTACCGGCCCTGGTCAATGATGAGATATTCTTACCAGCTCTGGTCATTGATGAGATCTTCTTACCGGCCCTGGTCATTATGAGATCTTCTTACCGGCCCTGGTCTTGATGAGATCTTCTTACCGGCCCTGGTCATTGATAATATCTTCTTACCGGCCCTGGTCAATGATGAGATCTTCTTATCGGCCCTGGTCAATGAGATCTTCTTACCGGCCCTGGTCAATGATGAGATCTTCTTACCGGCCCTGGTCATTGATGAGATCTTCTTACTGACCCTGATCAATGATGAGATCTTCTTACCGGCCCTGGTCAATGATGAGATCTTCTTACTGGCCCTGGTCATTGATGAGATCTTCTTACTGGCCCTGATCAATGATGAGATCTTCTTACCGGCCCTGGTCATTGATGAGATCTTCTTACCGGCCCTGGTCATTGATGAGATCTTCTTACTGGCCCTGATCAATGATGAGATCTTCTTATCGGCCCTGGTCAATGATGAGATCTTCTTACCGGCCCTGGTATTTGATGAAATCTTCTTACTTGCCCTGGTCATTGATGAGATCTTCTTACTGGCCCTGATCAATGATGAGATCTTCTTATCGGCCCTGGTCAATGATGAGATCTTCTTACCGTCCCTGGTATTTGATGAAATCTTCTTACTTGCCCTGGTCAATGATGAGATCTTCTTACCGGCCCTGGTCAATGATGAGATCTTCTTACCGGCCCTGGTCATTGATGAGATCTTCCTACCCGCACTTGTCAAAAAAAGGTTTGCAGACCCCTTGCCTTAGCGTTAAACCATATTATTTATTTAATTTGTTTAGAGAAACCAGAAACTAACCTTGATTTTAACAGAAGAGTTATTAATAATTCTGCGATTTGGAATTGGGTGTTTTTTTAGTTTGAAATAAGTTTTTTTTTTGCAGAAAAATAATAACAGTTCTATTTTCTGGTATTATTTAAGGTACCTGGAACTTAATTCTTTTAAGAAATATGAACACAGTGCAATGGAAAATGCGGAAGAAGACAGAATTAAACAAATATATTTGCAAAAGGTTTCTTCAGCAAACAATAAGAGTACAAATGAAAAATATTATAAAAATAACGTATCTTATGCTGTATGACGTCTGAAGGAGACTACAGACTGGTCCAATAAATCATATAAATAAATAGAGCTGAATGAGAACAAAAAAATTAACTTACTTTGTCACGAATCCCTGGGTCAATTTCTTCAATGGGACACCCCAATAAACGATTTGGGAATCGCCCATAAGCTTTGGTCAATGCATTGCCTTCTTTAAGGTCTGGGTTTTCAGGTGGGAGTGTGTCTTCATCTTCCTGTGAGCCAAATTTGAGTTCACCATCCACTAGATGAGCATCCTGGGCATGTCTAGCTCGGTGGAGGTCACGCTGATTTAATTCAGCCTCACGTTCCAGCAGAGCCTTATGAGATTCTTCAGTGAACTGTCTGAAGGCTGGAGGGACTATTTTCATTTCACTCATTTTCATTTCATTTGTGAATTGAACCCAAAGCTTCACTGACTGTAATATCCCATGCCATCAACTTTCTCTCAGTTGACTTCTTTATTTTGCAGATTTCAATTTATTTCCCATTTGAAATATTTTCTTAACTACAAGTAGATTACAGTTGGCTAGCTTTTGTTGAAATATAATCCTAGCTGCTGAATTTTAGAACCCATTCTGAAATGTAAAGAAACCCAATAGAAGAGCAGATTACCAAGTGAAATTAAGTTACAATACAAGGAATACAGAAGTCAGAAGGGATTAAACAGGCTAAGCAGTTTATACCATAAACATTTGGTCACATATCACAGGCTTTGATAAGAGGTGGTATATCTAACAGATTATACACAGTGATAATCAAATGGGAAACATTCTAAAAGCTATGGCTACAGCAATATTATTATGATTTTACTACAAGATTCACACAGCAGAAACCTCTTTTACACAAACAACAAAACAAAACCTATATTTAGTCAAAAACAAGTGGTTGTCAATCCCATGTCCATGGCAACCAACCCCAAAATTAAATCCACTATTTGATAAGCTATAATAATTATTTACCTTATATAACATTTTTTTATTTATTTAAGATGATTTATTATTAGTTATATTTCCTCTAGATATCGGCTCTAATTGGTGGATGTAAAATTAATTATTATGCTAGTAATTGACTACAAAATGTGAACAACGATACCCTCTATAAATTAAAAAGTGGAGTACCAGTAGGCCATTTTGACAATGAAATTATGCAAACCAATTTTCGGGTTTCCCAGGCAATACTGTAGTCCCTAATACTAATACTATTGACTAAATTAATTTTTTACTATGGCTTAATCGGTTGCAGTTTTTTTACAACCGGTGTGGGTATTTTAAGAAATGGGCCTACAGATAGTCCTACACCCTACCTGCAGGACTTTAAAAAATAGGCCTACAGACATTCCTACACCCTATCTGCCAGCCTTTATACAATAGTCCTACAGACAGTTATACAGACAGCCCTAACCATACCCGTGGCTCTTTATAGATTGATATAATAATAATAGGCACCTCCCTTCAAAAATTTTTTTTACCTGAATTCATACGTCATGCATGACAGCCTTTTTGTTTTACTCAGTACAATACTATTACTATAAAACATGTGATTTTGCGGGAAAGGCGGTTGCAAAAAGGAAGCAAGACATAACAGAGGCAAAATATATATAAGACATATTAATTTAGTTATTACTGATATTACCTTGCCCATCTTAGACATTTTAGGTTCAAGTCAATCATAAGCTTTTTTTCTAATAGATTTAAGCAAGCATCAGGTTAATCCTTTTTGTTTCTGCATAGCCCTGGCCTAGGCCCTACTAATAAGTAAATAACTGATGAATAATAAAAATAAAACAATGACCAGTAGTCTGTAGCACTACCACTACTAGTTGCAGTGTTGTCAAATGTTATGTGGCCTTACTTAGGGGTCCTCCATTAATTATGTCAAGAATTTTTACGCAATTTTTGACCCACTCAAACTTTTGATGACCCCCCATTTAATTATGCCAACATTTTTTACCCCCACCCCCCCCCAAAAAAATAATATAAATAATTTTATAAATCCGTTTTACTTTGTGCTGATGTATTTTTAATAACACAAAATTGTAGGCTAAACATTTTACACATCTTTAGCTTTTTAATCAACAAGTTTAAGTTTTTACACTTAAATTTTATAATGCAGAATCAAATAAAAGGTTTTTAAAGACTAAGACTAAATATCATAATATCATTATTTGTGGAAGTGTAAATATGATTATTGTCAGTATACCTGACAATTAAAATATAGTTTTTAGCTGCTATCATTTTCCCATGGAATAGCCAGGTGTTGCTCTATCATAACAATGGACATCATGAACATCATTTGGGTATGGCAGGGGGTAATTGCTCCCCCCCCCCCCCCCCCCCAATGTTGCAGGTTTTATTTAAATTGCTATGTACTGTGGTGCCTCCAGTAATAAGCAGCTTAACAAGCCGACCAAGTTTTCGTTTTGATGAACTTTAGACTTCTCTTACAATAACAAAGTGTGCTAACATTCTGACCAGCCATCTGCAGTGCATAGACAGACACACATTGAATAACTCGTCTATTGTTAAAAGCCTAAAAATATATGCTTATTTGCACTCATTAAATTGTTTAAAATAATGTAAGAACCAGTCCATTTTTAAGATTACAATTTTAATAGAAAAAAACATGATTGTTGACGTCAACTAATCTAACCCACCACCTTACCCCTTGTCAACAACTGTCAAACATTTCCAAACCCCTTCCCCCCTCCTGTTTTGTTGAATTAATTAATGGACGCCCCCTTAGTCTTACTAATCTTAGCAAATATCACTTTGAATCAAAGTTTGACTATGTTTGTTTTTACTATAAATATAATTAATCAATGCATGTGGTGTGGCCTTACTTTGCCAAATTCACTCACAATGACTTTGAGTCTATACTATGAGTATGAGTAGTATAGTATGACTATGAGTATGACTATTCTTATTGGCTAATTTTGAAAGATGGGTACATGACGTCATTTGCATGTTTTGTTATGTTGCTGATGACTTTAGGGTTCAGGTTAGGGATATATTTAATTAAATCGTTCAGGTTAGGGTGAGGGATACATTTAGGAAGTTTTTTCATTATTTTTCAACGTTTTATTCTTAATTTTACGGGTCGTGTCAACCAAGATGGCAGCCATGGTAAAAAACGCGTCCCAATCTCTCAAAATTAACCCTATTATTATGTAAATGTATGACGAGTAGTATCTAGTATTAATTAGGAGTTATTACTTTATAACTTTAATTATAATAATAATACTATTAATACTTAATTATTTATTATAATTACATTGTTGGCATTTATTGCCTGGGCTATGTATTGCAAGGTCAACATTACTTTAAATTTAAATGAGTGAGTGAGATGTTTTATATTTATTTTATAGTTAACTATTTATATACACTACTGAAATACTTGATAAATATTTAAATTTAAGTACAACTTTGCAAGTCCTTTTTTTGTAATTACCGCAGCTACCAACTATTAGATTTCATTTGGTAATTTTCAATAACATTTAGAAAGCCACTTCCATTACTAAATAATAAAGAAATAAACGAAGTTTGAACTTACTGTATTTCACTAAGAAGACGAGGTTATCAATAAATCGGCTTTAGCAAGATATTCATTTTATATACTAACATTCTTTTAGGCCACCAAAACTTTAGGTGAATATTTACTTCCGGTTGATATGCGTAACGTTGTAAAGGAATGATCAGTTACTTCCCTTTCTCAGTATTCTAAAACATTAGAAATTTCGGCTTGTGCTTATAAAATATTCTTGAAAACATTCATACTATTCATTATGAATTCTTTAATATTTAAAATGATTTAAAAAATACAACTTTAACTTTAATTTGTAAATATTTCTGAACTTAATTAAACCGTGCACTATATTTAAAAGAGCATTATTCTTAACAATTAAGATCTTAACTTTTGTAGTGCATTTTATACCCCCCCCCACCACCCATATTTATTTTCGGGGACAAGATTTATGTTTATTGAGATAACAAAATAATGTTTCGTTCAAGTTACTTTTAAAACACTTAATATAAAGCTTAATGAACTCTGTTGCTGTCTATTCCTAGTCGGCCCCCGGGAGATTTTTTAAAAGACATTTTTATGGAGGTTCGGCATTTTAGGCCCACTGTATATTTTTGTCGTGCAAAAGGGATGACAAAATTCTTAGACCGCCCAGAGCGGAACTTACCCTACCTAAGCCACTGAGCATAACGGTGACCAATGTCACCTATATCTCCACCCCATCACCCAAAATGAACTAAATTCAGTTTAGATTAGAGTATGCTTTTTTTATTTCTCATGCGAATCTACTGATCTTCCATCGAGCGCCTACCCAGGGGGCGGATAGAGGGAAAGCCCACCAGATATGGAGGGTACCGGGGAAATAAATACCCGGGGCGGACCAAGATCAGAACCTACAACCTTGAAGGAAGTGAAGGGATCCACAAAGGCTAGGGAACCTTACACAAAACTTAAGGCAGCTACTTAGGGACATAGAGTAAGGGGCAACCCCCCCCCCCCCCCCCCGCAGATGGTTGTTAGCAGGACTAACTTCCCGGCCATGTAAAATATTAATTTCATGAAAGCCAATCAACAGAATATAACCCGGACTGATACCATTGGAAATCGACCTATGTCTGGATATGGACATGATTTTTGGATCGCGACCTGGAATATATAACTAAGCCTGTTTAGAGTAGGAGCCTTAGCCAACCTAGTAAATCAACTGGTTAAATTTAAATTATATATTGCTGCATTGTAAGAAATTCGATGGAAAAATTCAGATATCCTCAAAACAAAATACCACAACATATTTTATAGTGGCATCAACACCAACACTCTAAGAACAGGATTTGCAGTGAAAAAAGAAGCAGTCGGTGCAGTCATTATAGGCTTCAAACCAGAGAATGAAAGAGGAAAGATGTTCAATATAATATTCATATATGTACAAGGAAAGTCGACATGAAGAATCCAATGATAATGGGATCCGACTCATAGACTTTGCTTCAGGAAAAGGGATGTCAGTTAGCAGCACCAAGTTTCCACACAAAATATAGATAAAGTTACTTGGAACTCACCACATGGAATCACCCACAACCAAATTGACCATGTTCTAATCGGTCGGAGGCATGTATCAGATATACGAAATGTAAGAAGCTATCGAGGAGCAGATGCAGACTCTGACTATCTACTTGCGATGTTTAAATATAAGCCAGGGTTTCTTTCAGGCATCTCTCCGGGGGGGGGGGGGGGGGCTGTACCCCGGGGAAAGTCAAGTGCCCCCCCCCCCCGGAGCAAAATGGGTAAAAACAATAAAATGATTACATATTTTTTTAATTAAAAACGACTAAATTGTTATTTTAAACAGTTTAAAAAGAATGCAATCTGGTGCCTTTAACCGATTACAATTAGTGGAATCTATAAAATATCGCTACGCTCGATATATTTGATTATCCGTATATTTAAGGCAAATCTTCTTAGAAGCTTATATTATTCGACTAACTAACTAACTTAAGAAAATCAGCAGACCATCGAGCCAAGGTTCATAAGGTCTTCCCCAGCACACCTCCACCGCCCCCAACTGGCATTCAACCACTCCCCCAGTGGTCTTTATTCCAGTTAGGCCGCGAAGCGGCATGCCGAGGGCTCCCCGCCCCTGAGATGGCCCCACCCACCCTTCCACTCGATTGACTATGCGAGTGAGGCCGCATCAGAGAAGGGACGCCTGGCCAGCCGGGGTGATGCTTACACAGCAACCGGGCCGGACTTCCTTGGGCTGGGGTGGATACAATTTACGTCTCTAAAGCCCCCCCTTCCCACCCCGGGGGGACTTGTAGGTGTTAACAGACGCCCTCTAATAGGGTTTACGTGGTTTTCTGCGGCATGACTAATTCACACCGCAGCTGGGAAATGAAAAAAAAAAGAGAGGTTGCCTAGGAGCAGTACCTTCAAGTCTGCATATTTGGAATCATCGGCTAGGGTCGCCACACGCCTTCGCCTCATATCCATGCGGCAACTGTAATCATATCCCAACCTGTTTCTACGTTATTTTCGACTGCACTTGGTAGGAAACCATGCAGCCGTGCTCGATCTAACGCAGTTTCCGTGCGTTACCTTTGCCTTTCGGCGCGGGTCCCCTACACGGTGATCATGTCCCCCGGGTAACGTTTCAGGGGGTTCGACATGCCATTTATGATACGGACATGCCGACTAGAGCCCCGGGGGAATATTATTCGACTATAAATATCGCAATGTTTCGAAAGTTCGCCTGTCCGATTATGAGCCGAAATGTTACTTCCCGTTCGCATTATCTGTATTTTTTAAAAATTATTTTTTGCAACTCGCAAGCTTAAAAACTTTAATAACATTGTATTAAACTACATTTGCTTCTCTTTTAAGGTCTGTACTTTTAATAGAGTTCTCACTAAGTATCAAACGTGAGCAATCTTTTTATGTTTGCAAATTATATTTTATCATTAAAGCATGACTTTTACAGCAAGGAATGATGTTAATTAAAAATTGAATGATCGTCTCATGCTTTAAAAAATATAGTTCTTATTAGCAACGGTGTTTCTTTCAGCAATCTCTCCTGGAGGGCACTGCCCCCCACCTCCAGCCGGAGCACAATGTGTAAAACAATATAACAAATATATATTTTTTTAAATTAAAAATGACAAAATTGTCAATTTAAAACAGTTTTAAAAAGCATAGTAACTGGTGCCTTTAACAGATTACAATTTGTGGAATCTATAAAGTATCGCTAGGCTCGATATATATGATGATCCGAATATTTAAGGCTAATCAAGTTACAGTATTTTGTTATAAAAATCGCACTGAACCGTTCCAGTCTAACTTCCTATTGTTTGCATATATCGCTATTTTTATTTATTTATTTTTTGCAACTGACAAGTTAAAAGACTTTAATGACAATTATTAAAATACATTTAACTACCTATAAAGGTCTAAAATTTTTAAAATAGTTAGTCACTTACTAAACATGGCATGCACAGTGTGCAATCTGTTTTCAAATTATAGCTCATCGTAAAAGCATGATTAAAAATAAGGATATGTGTTAATTATAAATTGTATGATGCAAAACTCATGTCATGATGCAAGAAGCGCCGTCCCTCCAATTATAACTATTGAGGGCCATAATCTGTCGGTTGTTGAGCATTTCACATACCGTGGATCCAATATTTCTAGTTCTCTCTCCATTGATGAAGAGATAAACATCAGGATCGCAAAAGCAGCAGCAACTATGGCTAAACTGAATAAGCTGGTGTGGAATAATCTCAATCTAACTGAAAAAACAAAGCTAAGTGTCTATCAGGCATGCGTGCTTAGTACGCTCCTATATGGCAGTGAAGTGTGGACCACATATACCAATCTCGAGCGGAAACTCAACAGCTTCCACCAAAGATGTCTGCGTCGCATTCTACGCATCCGATGGCAGGACAAGGTGACTAACACAGAGGTCTTGGAACGTTCCAAAATGAGTAGCATATTCTCCGCTCTTAGCAAGAAGCGCCTTCGCTGGTTAGGCCATGTAAGGAGAATGGAGGAAGGCCGTATTACAAAGATGCTGTTGTATGGAGAGTTGGCAGAAGGGACAAGACTTATTGGACAGCCTCCCCTGAGATATATGGACGTTTGCAAAAAGAGCATGAAGGAAGCGAACATTGAAGTCAACAAATGGGAGATCATTGCCGAACAACGTTCCAGCTGGCGAACGGCAGTGTACGAAGGAGTGAAAAAGGGAGAAGAAGGAGTGAAAAAGGGAGAAGATGTGCGAAAAAAGGCCCTTGCAACAAAAAGAACAGCACAGAAGGCCAAAATTAACCAGGAATCATCATTCTCCTGCGTGAAATGTAGTCGAGATTGTCACTCCAGGATTGGCCTAGTGAGCCACTCGCCGAGGTGTAGGACTACAATATAGCTACTCCGTCGTCTAATTATAAAATTGAAAGGGCGCATACAAATAGTGCAAGTTCCATCAATTATTATTAAACCGAAAGTGATTTTGTTTTCTTTAAATGTGCTACTTTTGTTACAAAGTTTCCTGAATAACAGATTTTTTAAAAAAAGACTAAACCGATTTTTATTAACTTCTCAACTGCTTTTCTCTTTTAAATATCAGAATAACAAACAAAGTGCCCCAACTATTGTCATTGCACTCATTTTTGTTATATTATTAATTTTATTTTAGATGAGAATCAAGTAGAAAGCTAAGAATTATTTTTTTTTGTGAACTAGCGTTTCGATTATGATGCCAATTCCATTTTTTGGCACGTGTTTCAAAAAATTCTTATTGCTAAATCAAAAATTTAAATTAGATTCTTTGGATTTAGATAAAAATATTTTCAAGTATGGCGAAGAGCCAATTTAAGAAAGTTATAGCCAAATAAAAATTTCATTCTACTGAATATTGGGAAATTTATACTTTATTTGCATACGAATTTCCGTAAGATAAATCACACATTACTAAATATAATGTCTTCTGTCAACAACTCATGTCTTCTTAAAATAGTTATACCGTTCATTGGCAATTTATAAAAATGACCAGTTTTCAAAACCTATAAAAATGTATAGACCTTTCTAATAAACCTGTTTTTTGTCTTTTTTACTCTCGTAAAATTAGGAAATATTTAGATAAGGTAGTCTAAGCATTATAATTATAAGTATGTTTGTTTTTTCCATTTGCGTAAGGCATCTAAAATAATGTTTGCAGTGCTTTTTAGTGATGGAAACCCTTTTAATTGAATTTTGTTTTTTCAAAATTCATTTATTAATTGAGTAGCTATCTATATTAATAATGTACATAAAAAATTAAAGCCACATAACTATTTTTAGTTATATACTTATTTTTTTTTTTGTTATTATTTTTGTGCATAACACAAGCAGGTCAAGCAATTTCCATTTTACCAAACCTGCATGGAAAGATGATAATTAATCTTTAAGCCCCTAAAATATCCGAGGTACCCTGCAGTCGTAGGGGTTTCTGGGCGCACACAATGGCTCTAAAGTTAAGTGACACCTACATTTTTTAAACTAGGATCTCTTCCGTTGCTGTCCAATTAAGTGTAGAATATTGCACTATTAATTTCAGATATGTGATAAAATGCATTCTTGTATTTATCAAAAAATTTCTGGGGACTATAATTATTTAAGGGGCGAGAATAATGTACGACAAAAGCGTCCTCAAGTGTGACAAAACTAGAATGAATATAGTGGTGCGAAATTTAAGATGTCTTTGGTCATTATTGTTGATAATAATGGCACTTTCCACCTGAATATTTGAAATGCAATCTCAAAATTGTCTGAAAGAAACAACAAATTCAAGTATGCGCCAAAATAATGCATCCCTGCAATTTGAGTTTGTACGACTGTCTTTAGCGTCCTAAATTATGCACCCCTTTCCTCGCGCTGATCAATGGGACAGTATGGGGTTGATTATAAGCTTGTGCCAAATGGAGTGAATTCAGTTTATATATGGCACTGGGCTAAATAATTCCTTCCCAAAAAAACATTAAAAATGTTCTTCAGTTCAAAAGGTATAATAGTAACACCGAATTCAAGTATACTCAAAAATACACCTCTTGATTTTGAAATAATCCAAAATTTTCTGAGGAGCAGGCTTCCGAAACCCCTCGAGCGATCAAGATTTATCGGCGCACACGATTTCAGCCCTACTTCTCGATGAAAATGATCGCTTATTTTGGTATCGATATATACACTGCCTAGTAGCGTAGCTACTATTAGTGCTGCAATGAGCGGCCAAATATTTTCCGCTTCCCCCCCCCCCCTTCCCCATGTTCACGATACAAACTCTGCAGTTGTCCAAAAATGCCACATAATAATAATAATAATAATCATTTGAAAAATCACGCTTCGTCCCCAAAGGCTCGAAGTGCGGTACAAAAACAAAGCTGGGAGATAATAACTAGCTGAAAAAGATGGTAGACAACTTCACCCCATGAGGTGTTTGCGAAATAGATGAGTTTTTAGATTTGTCTTGAAGGACTCCAGCATCTGGCTGTGTCTGAGAGCGTCAGGAAGGGCGTTCCAAATGGTTGGGCCAGCAAATGCAAACGTGCGCTTTCCGTAAGTCTCAAGGCGAACACGCGGTATCGAGAGAAAAAAAGAAAAAGTGACACCTGGGTGGACAACCCCATGCGCCTTATGTTGACGACACTAGCAGGGGCGTATTTACAGAGTTTGGCGTCAGGGGACAAGATTCATTTTACGCCCCCCTCCAACTCTGAGACCCATTATTTTCAACCAATTTATACCATCTAAGCCCATGCCCCCTCCACCGCTAGTCTGGCACCCAGTGACGTATGTCACATCTGCCACCCCTTAGCTACGCCTCTGGCTACTGACAAATGGCATCCCCCCGAAAATCTGAAGTGCCCCCCCCCCCCCACCGGGGGAAAATTTCTGAAAGAAACACTGATATAAGCAGAGAATAAACATAACTCACAATGATCGTAATCAATGAGAGAAACGATATGATGACCCACAAGCGTACAAAATGAAGCAGAAGTAGAAGTAGAACTAGAAGCAGAACTAGAAGTAGAACTAGAAGCAGAACTAGAAGCAGAACTAGAAGCAGAAGTAGAAGCAGAACTAGAAGCAGAACTAGAAGCAGAACTAGAAGCAGAACTAGAAGCAGAACTAGAAGCAGAACTAGAAGCAGAACTAGAAGCAGAACTAGAAGCAGAACTAGAAGCAGAAGTAGAAGTAGAACTAGAAGCAGAACTAGAAGCAGAAGTAGAAGCAGAACTAGAAGCAGAACTAGAAGCAGAACTAGAAGCAGAACTAGAAGCAGAACTAGAAGCAGAACTAGAAGCAGAAGTAGAAGCAGAACTAGAAGCAGAACTAGAAGCAGAACTAGAAGCAGAACTAGAAGCAGAACTAGAAGCAGAACTAGAAGCAGAACTAGAAGCAGAAGTAGAAGCAGAACTAGAAGCAGAACTAGAAGCAGAACTAGAAGCAGAACTAGAAGCAGAACTAGAAGCAGAACTAGAAGCAGAACTAGAAGCAGAACTAGAAGCAGAACTAGAAGCAGAACTAGAAGCAGAACTAGAAGCAGAACTAGAAGCAGAACTAGAAGCAGAACTAGAAGCATCACATGAGGAAGTAATCAGGAAAAGCAACATAAATGAACAGTGGGATAGGATAAAAAATGCCACGAAAAGAGAAGCAGAAAAAGCAGTAGGATTACATCAAACTAACAATAGAGTAGGCTGTGTTGATAATGAATGCAGAGAGACTATCGAAGAAAGAAACAAAGCACGAACGATCATACTACTACAAAAGAAAAACAGAAAGACAATACAAACATACAAGGAAGCCAGAAGGAAAGCCACAAAAATATGCAAGAAGAAAAAGAGGGAATGGGAAAAAGCTAAGCTAAAAGATATAGAAGACATATCAAGAGAGGAAAACATCAGACGAATGTACATGAAGAAGAAAATAATGTATAACAAGCCAGACCCATATGTGTGAGAGCCAGGATTGAGAATTTATTACCGAAAATAGTTAAGTACTATGGAGATGTGGGTTGAATATTTTGAGGACATACTAAATGCAGACAATAGACAAGATAAAGATTATCAACCACCACACCGAGGACCAGACCCTTTTATAAACTGCCCAACTCTAGAAGAAACTAAAAAAGTATTATAATTAATTATATGAAAAACCACAAAGCCCCTGCAGAAGACCTCATCACAGCGGAACTTATTAAATAGTGAGGAAAATAACTACACACTCAGATACATAAACTCATTACTAAAATTTGACAAGAAGAGAAAATTCCAACAGAATGGGAAAGAGCATTAATAACCCTAATACACAAGTAATGCTCCAAATATCAGTGCACAAACG
Source organism: Omphiscola glabra (assembly GCA_964017045.1). Taxonomy (NCBI): domain Eukaryota; kingdom Metazoa; phylum Mollusca; class Gastropoda; family Lymnaeidae; genus Omphiscola; species Omphiscola glabra. The sequence continues at coordinate 85,812,752 of OZ024794.1, read as the reverse complement.
ACAGAGGAATCTCCTTATTGAATGTTTCTTACAAAATACTGACGAAGCTAATTGCCAAAGACTACAACCTTACATTGAAGAAATACTAGATGACTAACAATGTGGATTCAGGCAAAACAGATCAACGACTGATCAGATTTTCACTATCATATGCCTATTATAGAAATGTTATGAATATAATATCCCAGTACATCAACTCAATGTAGACTATAAAATGGCCTATGATAGCATCAAAGAAAATATCTATATGAGACTCTGCAAGAGTTTGGCATACCCAACAAACTGACAAGACTGATACGTGTGTGACGATTTGAGGCTGGACTTTGTAAAATTCTTCGATCGTAAATCTGCCCTTGGAAACCCTTGTAAAATAATGCAATTCCTCCCCTCTGCTTTGCCCCGCAGTAGCATAGCCCGAGTGACTTCCCTTGTTATTTTCGCATTCTTACACCAAATAGCTCACGCATAAGCGTGATTATGGATTTTCTACCTCACACCGATAAACTTTGAGGGTAGAAGGTCAAACCCGCAATATCAAAAGTGATTATCATTGGATGGCCGAGTGGTCTAAACTGAGCAAATCTCAAGCAAAAACACCACCAGCATCCCGGGTGGATGGGACTCGTTAACCTTGGACGGCAACTCATCTAAGAGAAGGCAACTCTGAATTCAAACCCGGAGATCGAGTCCCGAAAGGCGGATAACATTGATAAATGAAACATTCCGACAACTCCTGCGACGTCACTGGTGCCAAGCTTTATCATCCACATGATGTTCCCTTGGGGTTATCCAGCGGCGTGGAGAGAGGCGATTTGCTGTTGGGAACCAGCTTAATCCTAGAAGAATAATCCACTGTAGACTTCGTCCTGCGAATTCCATACCATCGTCACCTAGTGACGGACGGATGCCAGCATATAAATGGGCACTCTCTACAATCAACCCCTTCAGTATCTTGTATCCTGATGACATTGCAATGCTAGGGAAAAGTATTATTAGCAGTTCTACGGAAAATATTAAAGACATATCAAAATCATTTATTGATTAATAAATCAACCAAAAAAATAATTAAAAGATACATGACTATGGTGAGAAAAGAACAGACAGATGAAGACATTAAAATTAGAAACCAGACTTTCGAAAAAGTAAATCAATTCAAATACCTAGAATCTTTAATAAATGAAAGAAACGAATTACTAACAGAAATAAAAGAATGATATTCTGCCGGAAACAGGACATACTTCAGTAGTCAGAAAATACTCAAAAGTAAAAACATAAAGAGAAACAAAGAAAACTATAAAACTGTAATCAGACCAGTTGTAACATACGCAAGTAAAACTTGGACCCTAACAATGACGGTAGAAAACCTATTAAACACTTGGGAGAGAAAAGTTATCCGGAAAATATATGTACAAACAAAGGATGAATATGGATGGAGAATACGAACCAACCATGTCTATATCAGGATCCCACTCTAATAGCAGAAATTAAAAAAAGGGTAGGCTAGGCTGGGCGAACACTTAGAAAGAGTGTCAAATGACAGAGGAGTGAAGAGGGTACATCACCAGAACCCAATAGGAAAACGGCTCAAAGGCAGACCTATGCTTATATGGATGGATGATGTGAAAAAAGATCTACAACAGCTGGGAATCCAAGCATGGAAAGGAAAAGCATTAGTTAGGTCTGAGTGGAAGGAAGTAGTGAGGCAAGCCAAAGTCACAGAGATGGATGGAAGGATGCTTTTTTATTTAACTATTTCTATTATATCGTCAGCATAGGGTCCCATAGTTATCTATGCATTGTCCATAGATGTTGATATTTATCTATGCATTGTCCATAGATGTTGATAGTTCAATGTAGTACAACCGGGCTTGGACTACTTGAATATCTAATATGCTTACAGTAATAATGATGACAAAATAAAACATCGTACGAAAGAACACTTCAAAGTGAATTGATTTTTAAAGCAACCTTTAACTTTAATTGATGAACGAAATTGCAGAGTTTGAAAGAGATTTTTGTCTATAGTAAAGATAATCCAGTAACATTTTCTCTCAGAAATAAATGATAAACAAGCTGACGTGTTTTCAGTTTATATTATATATGGTCAGTCGAAATCTACTAGGAGCACTTGAAATATCGTATATGCTAATTGTGTCATCTTTGGGTGAGCAGATGGCCGATGACACCGATTCTGGAACAACATATTATTGTGCAGTAAGTGCAGGGGATTGGTGGGACATCTGCAGGTGCAGGGGATTGGTGGGACATCTGCAGGTGTAGGGGATTGGTGTGACATCTGCAGGTGCAGGGGATTGTCACATGAAAGTGGTTCAGCTGAGGAAGTCTTTTGTCCTGTCTGCTGAGAAAGTCTTTTGTCCTGTCTGCTGAGAAAGTCTTTTGTCATAAAGGTTCTTCTTTTATAATCCTATCTTTCTATTAGATGCCTGAAAAAGAGTATGTAACAATTCTTGTTACATCTAGGAACGGGTAAATATTCCTCCCCCACCCCCCACACGAAATGAAAAAACTCCTCAGATATCCGAAAATTTCGCCCCTCCTAATTGGCAAATGCTCCCCCCCCCCCTTGAATTTGTACATTCTATTTACGACTATACCATGTCGCTATGAAATGTGACGCCTCCAGAAATAAACAACTCAACAAGCAGGCCAAATTTTGGTTTATTCCACCCACCCCCTTTTTCTGAAAAAAAAACCAAACTATAATGACTAATGACGTTGAAAAATTGAAGGTCCATTTATTCTTTTGAAAAAGCCTTTTTAAAAATCAAATTTATAATTAATTTATTTTAAAAAATGAGATGTATTAAAAAGTGTATGTAGAACGGAACTTAGTATTTGGTTGCACTCTATAAAAATCTGACATATTGACATTGTGGGTCAGAGGTCAACCATTGATTCGCACTTTGTACAAGAGGTGTGATGGATGGTGTCGTAACTGTAAGTTACATTTTTGAGTAGATGTAGAAACATTTGCAAGTTGTCCAAAATTTTCCTAGCCAATATATTGTATTATATATACATTTTTTCGCCGTTGTATTGTATATAAACATAAAAATTGATTAGACGATTTATCGAAGTAGCAGAAAGTGACAAAGTTCACATACTCCTGGCTACCAAGCCTAAGACTAAGTAAGTTCGACTCCACCACGTCCATGACGATGCACATTTTTTTTTTAATACTACATGTCATACCGAATGTGCCAACCAAATTAATCAGTAAACAGAAACATTACCACCAATTTATTGTTTAGGCTAACTAATTTAATATAGCCTACTAATAATTTTCTAACTTAGCCTGCTTGATAATTTTAAAAAAAAATTATTATAAATTATAGTTATAGGCCTAAGCCTAATTGATTCACTTTTTTGGGGCAGAAAGTCACTTCAATTTCAAAATGATCATAATAAAAAATATTATTATTAGCCATATAAATAGGCCCTATCCTGATCCTGATAGCCATGGGGTCACTATCCCAGTGGGATCCCTTTCACTTTTCCAATGGGGTCCTGATGGGTTCCCTTTCCCTGTGGGATCCCCACCTCATTTACAGAGCCAGATGATAGGATCATTTTCCTCGTGGGATCCAGATTTACTAATTTTAAATCCACCACTAAGTCATGTCAATATTGCTACCAAGCTAAGCCTAGATTCATCATTTCACATAGCACCTATTGTGTATGGCCATTGGTATTTATATAGCCATAGCTTATATTAGGAAAAATGAAATGGGGCCCCTGGCCTGAAAGGAGTGGATATTTTGAGTCCATGACCCTTCTGCATTTGAATATGGATAATCAACTGTATGTGTACTGTTTGGTAAAGATCCATCCATTAATGTAGTATTCACTTCCATTTTCTCTTTATTATTAGTAAACTGAATGCGTCTTGAAAGTCAAGAGTGTATTAATAAAAAGTGTTTGTCTAGGGCAGTGATCAGCAAACTCATTAGTCAAAAGAGCCAACAATCAGCAGCAGGGCGATTAAAAAGATTTTTGAGAGCCAAATTCCTTTTCAAGTACCTGTCAAGACATGTTTTTCAGAGTCAAAACTGATTTCTAGCAGACTGGCTGAGGTGCATTCAGGTCACTAAAGTGCCATATGTGGCTCGCCGCGATTTGCCTACCACTGGTCTAGGGGATTAATAGCTGTATGTGAAAATGACATTTATCATTAATACTGTGTAAATGATTACAACTCAAGTTTAAAAACCGATTTAAATAATTAATTTTAATAAGCTCAATGTATCAAGTGCATCGAGATGACTTGAAATTGACAACTGAACGATAAATGTAAAAGCTTCATAATTACACTTTGCCAGAATCAAAGTAAAAAAGAAACTTAATCTACAATTATATAGTTGATTCTAGTATTTTAGTTTCTTTGCAACAATTTCAATATGCTTTAAAATCTAATTTGGTACCGTTAACCATACTCAAACTCAAAATTTCAAAGACATCTAACATGCACAAAAAGTATCCTATTGGAAAGGGCTGACATTTAGTTTTCTAATAACACAAAGATTACCTTTCATTCACTTATTTAAGCCATTTTTAGGCCTAACAATATAACTATAATGCCTTTCTTTAAAATTACTTTAAAAGAAAAAACCCACATAATTATGAATTTTTTTTTTTTTCAATTAATATGATCAGATGATGATAGGGTGTGGTTAGCATTGACATTTTAGAAGCTATTGAAACACAATTTTCCCCAGTAATAGATAGTGTGCTGCTGAAATAAAAGACATTTTATTAATTATTATTTCACATAAAAATAAATAACCTTCACGTTTGAAAGCAAATTTGTTGAAAAGATACTGTGGCCGACATATTGGTATATTTAAATACTTCATTTTAAATTTAATGAGGCTATGGTAATAACTGAAAGTAAAGACATTTTATTTATAATTCTTTAGCATTAAAATAATTAACTTTCATATTTTAAATTAAAAGTAGGAAAGAAATTTTATTATTTTTTCCACTCGCTAGGCCGCAAATGCTTGTAAAGTTGTTTTTTTGCAATGTGCAAAGCCATCTTTGTAATTCTTTGTACTCCGTAAAGAACAATAACTTTGGATTACAAGAAAAGTAATAACCCCAGTTACAGTGCCCTATATTGTTCCACGTAGGTATAAATATTTTAATAATGGCAATGGCATCTTAAATTTTTTGGCACATTTAGTTAAGTTTTATAGATTTCTATACCTTTCCCTGGAACTTCCCTGGTATCTGTGAATGTCTTTTTAAAGTGGCTTGCAGCTTCTTATTCTATAAAATTCAGTTTTTTATAAGGTGCTTATTATTATTAAATGTCCTTTTATTATTTCTTATGATTTTTTATATGAATGATTTGTATAGTTCCCCTATCTTAGGGATAACTAAAATATCCTCTTTTGAATGAGGATCATATTTCATTTTAATTGATAAACAGTAATAGCTTTCACATTGGTGAATACCTTTTTTTTAATAAGCCATCTTATAAAAGTTTGATATTGTCTTAAAATCCAGCTTGAATATTACTGAAAGGAGCTTGGCCACAAATTCAGTGTATACAACTTTTAATACAAGAGATTATAAATCTGGCTATTTATAGAAAAAAAATTTTTTTTAATTGGTTGTATTTTTTGACAGATCACTAAATTAGCGAATGCTGTAGACTTAGGAAGTTTTTTTCAAATACGAACCAGAGCAAAGATAGGCTGTTTAATGCAACCATATTCTTTTAATGAACAGAATTAAATGTTGTAAATTTAAAAAACGAAGCGGCTATTCGTACCCGGGTATCAGAAGTGAGAGGTTTGGGATTAAAAAACTATTTAAAATATTATTGTTGGGTTTGTAAGACAAAATGAGGTATCAAATGAAAGATAATTGGACTATGCATTTGTAAACTTAATTCTTCAGTTTAACTAAAATAAACTACCACAAATGACATCCGAAAAGCATTTAGTAAAAATGGACCCGGACACGCAGCGCCGCCATTTGCACCCCGGTCCCATTAGACTCAATTTAATTAAAATGGCGCTGTATATGAGGGGCTGGGAACTGCATATTATTACAAGTATCACATAGTCCAGTGGCATGCACAAAGAGTGCTTTGGCATACCTAGGGGTTTACAGACCTAGGGTTTTAATTTTTATTGTCACCTTTATATATGTGTTTTTGGAATAGAAAATCACAAATTTGAAATTTAGCCTCAAAAAGCATTGAGTAAAAATGTGTCCCCGAGTCGGTGGGTTCATTTTATGAGGACTGCAATGTCTCAAAGGCATTATTTGTTACACATGGAACAATATCCAGCCCTTAATAGATAGCACTTTTTTAATTAAATTATTGACATGTTGTACATTTATTATACGCTTCTTAAATACCAGACGAAATAAATGTATGTCAACATTTTTTTTACTGCAATCCAATAATCACATGGTAGTGTTACTGTGGAAAACCTGGGCTCTGAATAAAAGTCTTGAAAGACAATAGTCACCTGCGAGATGAGGTATTTAAGGTGAGCTGCTGGCAAAATTAGAAGGGACCACATTCCGAACCGGGAAATAAGACAAATGGTATGTGTCATCCCAATCAGTGGGTGGGTGGGGGCTGCAGAATGTGCATACATTCTGAAATAATTATCCTGAAATTCCCAAGTCTATAAATAGACCACCCACCCACCAGGTATGCACACTCACACACAAAATCTCTTAAATCAACAAAGCCCTCCCCCCTCTCAGAGCAAACGTTATAGAAATTTTATATCTAAAGCCAAATGTACCCTAAAAATCTTTGAAATGTTTGATTTCTAATTATTTCTAATGCTATTGTGATAACTCTAAGTACGCTGTTCACCTTTGTATGTTTCCGCACATATGGGTAATTTGTGGCATAATTATTTTGTTAAGCTATGCCAGTTGTCCTGAACTATGTCAAATTGTAACATTACACTTAAAAATAGTGAATAATTTTAAAAAATGTAAGTAAAAATAAATAAAACAGAAATGTAGGTCACTAAGCGCTATCTAGTAACTATTTGTATTAACTAGCGGTAATTTCTTGGATGAATTACTAGTTAGCACCAGGCCCGGAGGATGGTGGCGTGAAATTTTGACTTTTTATTCATACATACGATATAGATGGCCCTTAAGAAACAGGTAAACATTTAGATGACATAGAAAAATTTGTTTTCTCAGGTAACTCTTCTTTTCTTTGCCAAAAGTAGAGAAATCATAGGACACAAGGAAGCAAGATTGCACATACCAAGTACAAGCACAGGAAGGCATATACTCAAATATATAGTAAAAGCCTACCCAGAGTAAGTTGGAAACTGAGAAATTGATTTTTAAAAAATTCAATCATGGGAGGGTTTTTCCCCTAGTGCACAGCCTGACAATGGGAGGGGGTTTGTCCCCTATTGCACTGCCTGGGTCTTCTCTTGCAACATCAACAAAATATCTCTTATATTACTATAGTCAGACCTGTAAATTACCAACCGAGAAATAGTGCCACCACTGGCATATTGCCAACTCCCCCCTACCCCCTCTTGCTAATCTTGCTAAATGGCAAGAATATCTATGGGACAAAAACTTGTTTTTCCCTGTGAATAAAAAATGAATATTAAATTAGTTAAATGACAATGTAAATTATAAATTTCAATGATTTCCCCTTTTGATGTCTATATTTTGAATAATTCTATACTCTCTTATGTCAAGTAGTACCATAGTCTGTAATGCCAAGTAGTTTCATACTCTCTAACGCCAAGTAGTTCTAATTTATTTCTAGACTGAACCTGATAGCCAACAATCTGGTCTTATCCCTGAATGAGGAGTACCTGGAGTTGGACAGTCAAGTCACTCTCCAGGAAAATGATGAAATAGCTGTCATACCTCCTATCAGTGGTGGTTGATTGGGATTTGTCATACATCTTAACAGTGGTGGTTGACTGGGAGTTGTCACACATCTTAACAGTGGTGGTTGACAGGGAGTTAGTTGTCCTATCAGCAACAGTGGACTAGTCCAAATTTCTCAGCAACAGTGGACTAGTCCAAATTTCAAGGTAGTTATTTGTTAAGGCTGTATGATATGTGCGTTAATTATTTTGAATTATGTAATGGTCAGCTGTTCTTTTTTAGACTGATCCATTTTCATAATCAACTTTATACCTTTATAAATTATTTTCAACTCTTCATCAATCTGTTCAGTTTTGATGATGTATTCACATATTTTTATTATAGTGAAATGTTCTTACTAGTTTGTGATATACATAAAATAAATTTAGTTTGTTAATATTGTTAATGTCATGTTTAGTTTCCTGGGTAACATTTGCATTTTAAGTAATGACCAGAGCCATCATGTGGGCCATACAAAAAGAATGACCAGAGCCATTATGTGGGCCATACAAAAAATAATGACCAGAGCCATCATGTGGGCCATACAAAAAGTAACGACCAGAGCCATCATATGGGCCATACAAAAAGTAATGACTATAGCCATCATGTGGGCCATACAAAAAGTAATGACCAGAGCCATCATGTTTAGCAATAAGGGCATTCAATAACGTTATTTAATAATCTTTGGCTCAATGGGTATTTTCCCCTGCCAGCAAAAAACCTAATCTTTGATTCCATTGTTTCAATTCTCCACTATTTTACTGACAAGATGAATTTTGTGGATGTGGTTGAGGATAAACTGAAAGTAGAGGACATCACAGACATGGTCTCATCAGAAACTTGTGGAGCAATATCTATGTTTGTTGGTAAGAATAACTTTATGTTTGTACTTGTCCTGATTATTATACTAGTCCTGATTATTATACTAGTCCTGATTGCTTTACTAGTCCTATGAGAATAACTTCCAGTTTTTCCCATTATTGATTCTGTGATATCAAATAGAGATTCAACTGTAAGTATTTTCTTTCTATAAGGAACAACCCGTGATAACTTTGATGGCAAACGTGTTGTGAGGCTTGACTATGAAGCTTACATGCCTATGGCTAAAAGAAAAATGCTTGAAGTATGTGCAGCTATCAGGGAGAAGTGGGATATTCACAATATTGCTATCATTCATAGGATAGGGTAAGTCACTCAATAAAATAATACAGTTTATATATTTTGTCTGCCTTTACACGAATATTATAAAGGTTCTTTGTTCTACAAATATTGCTTGTTCTACACATAATCTTTGTTAGTGTTTCCCTGATACCAGTTCTCTGCTGACAATGCTCATGTTTGAGAGGTAAAAGTTAAAGTTTGTTTGGCATAACAACAAAATATCTGCCTCATATCCCATCACAACTTTACCTACGCAGGCCCCACCGTATTATAGAATTTTTAAACTTTCCCTACTATTTAATTAAATGAATTTATTAATTTTAATTGTTTTTGTTTCCTATTAATATCATACCACAAACTTTATCCGTAATAAGTTCATGAAGATGATTCCTCCTCATGTAAAAACTCTAAGCCCCATATAAACAAATAAAGTGCAGCCTTCCCATGTCACTGAACAGCTATTTTATTATTTTCTTTTACTATTTGGAAATCGTCGGCGGGCCTATTGAAATGATATTGTGGGATGACTTTGGCCCACAGGCCAGACTTTGAATACCCCTGATATATAGGGTTAATAATTGGTAGTATAGTAATAGTAAATCTACAGGGTTGTCCCTGTGAAAGGGACTACAGTAGAACCCGGTTATGTCGACGGCCTCGGGGTATGCCAAAAAGCGTTGAGATAACCGATGATCGAGATAACCGCAAACCAATATGGCAGCAAAATATTAACATGTGCTTGAAATTTCTTTGTGTACATGATGTGCGTTAATAAATGAGAATGTACATGCACGTGTTTTTGGAGGTTTTTTTTACACAACAGCGTTTTTTACAGAATTAATAAACCAAAATCATAATTTTGGCTGTTGTAGTTTTAAAGTTATGAATTTTACTTCGTTTGTCCTTTTTTAACATGGACCGCATCGCCACATTCTGTGACCAATTCCGCTGTTCGCGTCACGAGCTAAATAACTCTCGCTTTAATGATAATTTTATAAAACTTTTATTTACAGAACTAATGCTGTATTAAAAATTATATTATACAATTATATATAAATTATAATTTATCTAACTATGCACTAAGTATACCAGTAAATTTAATATAATGTATTAATATAAGGCTTTTCTGTTTACCAAATCTGCGGCTACCATTATACCGGTATATGCTATATAATCTATATAAGGCAACGCATCCCCTTATTACTAATATACTTTTCGGGAACTACTTATTTTGAACTTTCAACTTTGGCGCATGACTAATTAATTAAAGCTTTCCCTGAACTTGATTTTGATCGTTTTTAATAGTTTTTGCCCACGGCAACCTTTTATGAATGAGATGGTATAGCCATTATGCAAGTGACTGTGAATGGCTGCCCAAGCGCATAGCCATGACACTTTGCACACGGCAAAATATTATACAGATTGATTCCAATGCATTGCTTAGTCAAGGTTTGTGGTTTCCTTTCATGGCATCGATAACTAACATTTTCAAAAGCTGGCGATTGGTCATGAGGATCGAGATAACCAACGTTTAGTGGCAAATTTGGCCCTCTTTTGTGCTCGAGATATTAGGTTTCGGCGACATAAAAGAATCGATATAACCGATGAGAAAATGCTAAGACAAAGAGAGAATTTGGCGGTTCCACGCCAAAGACGTCGACTTAACAGGGTTGGCGAGTTAACCGAGGTCGTGATAAGCGGGTTCGACTGTAGTATAATAATCGCTATTAAATCTACAGGATTGTTCCTGTGAAGGAGGCTAGTATAGTAATAGCCATTTCATCAGCTCATCGCCAGGAATCTTTGGAAGCTGTGCATTACGCCATTGATACTGTCAAAGCTATAGTGCCCATTTGGAAAAAGGTAAAAAAACATTTGTTTGTAATCTATTCAAACCATCACAACCATAATATCTGGGTGCTACCATCACAACCATATCTGGGTTCTACCATCACAACCATAATATCTGGGTGCTACCATCACAACCATAATATCTGGGTGCTACCATCACAAACATATCTTTGTGCTACCATTTTTATTTCTTGTAATGTTGACTTAATTTTTATATTCAGGGACAGAAATGATTATTTTAATATCCTTTATATTAACTTATCTTTTGTTGTGTGTTTCTGGATGGCAAAATCTTGGAATGGCTAATTGACCCACTTCCCTCTGAGCTGAAACTTGGCCCATATATTTTTTTGCCGATGACAACACATTGGTTCAAATTTTCAGCACCACCCCTCAACCCCCTAAAATTAGTTCTTCCTGTTTTTCAAAGAAAAGATGAAAGAAGTATGATGCCACTAATTTCACAAAATAAAATTCCTGATAACTGCACTAGATGAGATTCTTACAAAAAATGTCAAAGTGTGTTTGGTGCGTAATATTTTCTTTTGTTTTTCTGAAATAGTTGGTGAAATAAATCTGTGGTGTAAAAAGCAGACATGACTTTAGAATATTAATATAAAATAATTAAAAATGCATATAAAGAATTTATACGACAAACTTTTTTTTATATGGGTTGCTTAATTTTAACCCCTCTTTTTATCTCTAGGAAGTTTATGAAGATGATTCTTCCTCTTGGAAACAAAACAAAGAATGTACCTGGAGTCACGACCTTCCTTCATCCAGCAAGTTAAATGAAAGCACATCAACAACTCAGTTGTGCTGGCAGCCTGGTCAGACAGGTGTGGACACAGGGGTGGACACAAGTCTGGACATGTCGACTCAACAATCTCACACCCCTTCTAACAAATTTATTATATCTTCCTCAGTTACTGAAAAATTATAACTCATAAACTCTAACTACACTTTGACATTCAGAGAATGTATAAATTCTACTCTATGCAGTCATGCCGATGGGAATAACACCAAGCGCTAGTGCCTTAGACTTAAAAAAATTCTTTAAAATAAAATGCCCCAATACAGAAGATTTCATCCAGTATTTGAGCACTTGAACTGCCCAAATATAGAAGATTTCATCCAGTATTTGAGCACTTGAACTGCCCAAATATAGAAGATTTTACCAGGTGCATGGCTCTAGTGAACAAATAATTGATTTTAAAAAAACTGTTGTGTCATTATAACATTACATCTCTCAGAGCTTAAACTTAAATTCATAGAACAAAGTCAGCAGATGAAATGGGTCCTTAAAATTATATCCTCAGCCCTCAAAAATCTATTTAGAAAACCGTAACCAAAAAGTTGCACACAATTGCTTCTGTGATCAACAAAAAATTCATGTAATTCCTGCTGCCATTGTTGGATAAGGCAAGCTACTAAGGTACAACGTGAAGCTAGCAACTATGCTCTATTGACATCTCAAGAAACTATACTCTCTTGACATCTCAAGAAACTATACTATTGTCATCCCCTCTTATGAACAAGACAGCATTTCAAGTTTAATGGAAGCTTTTCAGAAAATCGCTGGGCATGGGCACTTTTGGGCAGGTGTATTTATTGCTGTAACTTTGTAACTTTCTCATGTTAAATAAATGTAATAAGTTGTATAAATAATTTATGTATTGAAATGTTGGACCTAAATGATTTATTATTTGAAAGCAAAACTACAAATAATCTAGGAAATTAGTAAAACACAGTAAGGTTAAACCTGATAAAAGGAACGCAACAAAATTTGTTTTGTTGCGTTCCTTTTATCAGGTTTAACCTTACTGTGTTTTACTAATTTCCTATTGTGCTAACCTGATTGCAGTCTCCCCCATTATTACCCTACAAATAATCTAATCAGATTATTACTGTGTAATCTTGCATGTGTTTCCTTGAAAAATTATGACTCTCATGTTTAAAAAGTTACTTTTCTCTATTCTAAAACTAAAGGCTGCACCTATTGGTACCCGGGTACCATTATTGAGAGGTTGGGATTAAAAGACGATTAAAAATATTATTGTTAAGTTTGTAAGACAAAATGAGGTATCAAATGAAAGATAATTGAATGTACTATACGTTTGTAATCTTAATTCTTCAGTTTTACTAAACTAAACTACCACAAATGACATCCGAATAGCATTGAGTCTAATGGTACCTGGATCCATTTTGACTATTGTATTTGAATATTGTATTTTATTAGTAGTAGTTTATCTAGGTTTGGTTTTTAGTTTGTGTATGTTTAATCCAGTCCAAGATTTATTTAATAGCAAGCAATGGTTGATCTAAGTTTTATTACTGTATAAACTATAAGAGAGTTGATAAACCAGGGGAAATTACTCCAATTCGGGTAAAAAGGAAAATCTTGATAATGAGTGATCATAAATAGAAATAAAGTTATATATTGTTACTGTCATTGTTACTGTTGTTACTGTCATTGTTACTGTTGTTACTGTCATTGTTACCAATGCTACTGTCATTGTTACTGTTATTGTTACTAAATGTTACTATTACTGTAATTGTTACTGTCATTATACTAAAGATACTGTCCTTGTTACTAATGTTACTGTCCTTGTTACTAAAGTTACTGTCCTTGTTACTATTGTTATTGTTACAAATGCTACTGTTCCTTGTTACTATCATTGTTAATATTGTTACTGTCCTAGTTACTAATATTACTATCCTTGTTAGCTACTTCCGGTTCACCAGCGCTTGACAGGCAGCTGTGTAATCGCTCCACATTTTCTCATTTTTGGAATGTTTTTCTCAAATTTTATTCCTGGAAAAATGGACATGTTTGTATCTGAAAGTCTCCTGGACGTATTAATATAATTTATTTCGAAAATAACTTGGAATTGGTGGACTTATTCTGTGTTTTTCCATTCTATATCCGAGATTAATGGAAACAAAAACAGTCGACGTCATTAACAAACACTTCCGGTTCACAAGTCGCTTGATGTGCTGCAGTGAAATATCGGCACTCCTCAGAACGGCGGTCCCAAATTCAAAATATAATGTTTCTAGAAAAATAAAATTTTTAATTCATTTTTACCTCATGGAACTTCATTAAAATTATTTTTAAAAGTAAAATAACATCTTTTTGGTGGAATACAACAACAATTTAACAAATTTTACGAAATCAAAAACATTACATTTTAGTGAATCTTTTGTCTTTTACGGCGCCATTGTGGTAAATATAGGAGAACTCTTCTGTCCTTAAAGATATCTTATAAAAGTTGCCCAATTGGATGTATCTAGCTATTATCTAGATTAAAATAAATATGTTGTATTTATTTTATTACTTTAATTATGTCTAGATGTCTGATATTTCTTTCTAAATAAGTGGTGGGTTTACAATTTTAAATATTTAGGTAGCTCTCACATATTTAAAGTATCTTTTATCGGTTTATTATTGTGAAATAAGGTCTTGTTTCACTAATAAAATCGGATATTCTCATATAGGAATAGGCCTATGGTTTTTAAATTAATTCACAAATTTCTTTACAATAATTAGGACGTTTATTTAATTTCTGCCTGGGGGTAAATAGCAGAAGGTTGCTTTAACTATATAATAGGTGCCCTATTTTCTTCGCTCATAATTAGTTGTACCAGGAACAATATAAGTTTCTTTTTTTAAATGATAATGATTATGACAAAGCTCCAGTGTTTTTCTACTTTTTTATGATGCAGCGGTTCTCAACCTGTGAGTGATGAACCTTTGGGGGTCGAATGACCCTAACTCATATATATAAATCTGCAGGAATCATTAACTATGAATGAGTATTAATAAAAATCAATTTATAAGAACAAACGGATTATTTCAGCAAGGTAAGTTCACACAAATGAAGCAGTTTTTTTTTTTAAATCGTAAAGATTAAGAAGCAAGGTATCTAGTATCTACATACAATTTATAACACATAACACTTGAAAATTATTTATGATGGCACCCCCCTCATCAAGCATATTAATTCATTTTTGAGTTGAGGGCAAATCTTTAAAAAGATGATGACAATAATATCAATGACATAGCAAGTAGCATAATGGACATGCTTTTCACTACTTGCTAGGAGGCTCCACTAGCATAATGGACATGAGG
Source organism: Omphiscola glabra (assembly GCA_964017045.1). Taxonomy (NCBI): domain Eukaryota; kingdom Metazoa; phylum Mollusca; class Gastropoda; family Lymnaeidae; genus Omphiscola; species Omphiscola glabra. Next base: position 85,797,706 of record OZ024794.1, on the reverse strand, counting down.
CTCCACTAGCATAATGGACAGGAGGCTCCACTAGCATAATGAACAGTAGGCTCCACTAGCATAATGGACAGTAGGCTCCACTAGCATAATGGACAGGAGGCTCCACTAGCATAATGGACAGTAGGCTCCACTAGCATAATGGACAGGAGGCTCCACTAGCATAATGGACAGTAGGCTCCACTAGCATAATGGACAGGAGGCTCCACTAGCATAATGGACAGTAGGCTCCACTTGCATAATGGACAGGAGGCTCCACTAGCATAATGGACAGGAGGCTCCACTAGCATAATGGACAGGAGGCTCCACTATCATAATGGACATGAGGCTCCACTAACATATTGGACAGGAGGCTACACTAACATAATGGACAGGAGGCTCCACTAACATAATGGACAGGAGGCTCCACTAGCATAATGAACAGGCTTTTCGCTGCTTGTGCATTTGTTGGTCTATTCTTCTTTTAATCGTGATAAGCAAAACAATAGCAAGCATATATTAAGGGTCGTTTGCAAATTGCATCGTGCTCACATGCTCGGGGGAGGTCAGGGGCATTGACTTACAGTATATTGTTTGGTTTGTACCGGTACAATGTTAAATAAAGCACAATGTGCACAAAGAGTACAATGATGACAAGAAATCTACACACACACACACTGTAAACAAAGCTCTGTCTCGTAGCAACAAATAACACATGCGATAGAATCTCGTGATAAATGATCTGCCTCTCTCTGTCATTTGTCTCCACACGCTTTTATAGTCTATTCTACTCATCTTTTGAGAACCGCCTTACGCATTGTCTTCCTTTCCAGTTTTATCCAGATTTTTTTATAAAATTCTGAATGACAAGGACAATACTTATTTTGTTGTAAACAAGGTTAAAGGGAGACTATTCGTTTGCTACCTACACCTTAAATGCGGTCTCCAGTTTGTTGTCTGCTAGAGTTCATGCACAGGGAAAGCGTGACGCAAACACGTCGCCTACATAACATTGAAGCACACATGATTGTCAGCAAGTATTGGTGACCTGATTTTGTCTTTGGCAGAGGTCCAACGCAGTCTATTATGACGTGACTGAATGGTTCGTTAAAAGCTGGAATGGGTTGAAGAGGAGCTGCTGGTATCTTCTGATTTGGTTTCCCTACCACTTGACAAGTATGACATGATCTGCAGTAGTCCGCCACAACTTTCTTGATTTTGGCCAAAAGAAGTGTGACGTGATTTTGTGATATGTTTTGTTCACTCCCAAATGGCCTGAAAGTGGTGAATCATGGGCTAAGCTCAGGATTTCGTTCCCGAAAAGTGTAGAAACTACTATCTGATGAACTATCGTCCATTCTTCGTCAGCTTTTTATTTCTTAATAAGTATGTCATCTTGTAAGAATTAACAAACAGGGAATTGCTCAGCTTCTTCTTTGGTCATAGTGTTGTCTCGAAGTTTAAAGATTTCTGGATCATTCTTCTGCTCTTCATTGAGCTGCGTTCGAGTTGGTATTTTGTGATCCTTTGACTCTTCGTTCATCATCCTCATCATCATGTCCCTTAGTCCTTGGACCGTTGGGGCGCCACAGATGACATGAAAACTATCCTTCTCCATTTCTCACGGTGTTCTGCACTACGCATAGCATCGCCTAGTTTTAGTCCCGTCCACTCTTTGATGTTATCTTCCCATCTTTTCTCTGCCTTCCTCTTCTTCTCCCTCCTCTAGTTGTGCCCGGCATCATTTCTTCGGCAAGCCCTTGTTTTCTTGTCATGTGGCCATACCACTCAAGTTTGCGCTTTTTTACGGACACCAGGAGGTCATCGTACTGCCCAGTTGACAAATCCTTTCTTTCACTTGTTCATTGGTGATATGGTCTCTATAGCGGATGCCAAGAAAGCCTCTGAAACATCTCATCTCCATCGCCTTTATTTTCCTTTCGAGTTCTGCTGTTAATGTCCAGTACTCACAGGCATACAAGAAAATGGAGGGGACATGAGCGCATCAGGTTGATTTTGGTGCTTGGGGCTATATTTTTGTAGTTCCATATTTTCTTAAGCCTCTTTAGTGCTGTTATGGTCTGGGCAATCCTGGTCATCAATTCGGGCTTGGAGCCTTCTTCCGAGACTATTGCTCCGAGGTACTTAAAGCTGCGAACTGCCTCTAATCTTTCCTCCCCGACCTGTACATAAAATTTAACAAACATAACCATGAACTTAAAAATTAACATACATTAATAAAATAAAATAAAACAAATGTGTGTTCGCCCAGCCACTCCATAACTATTTACATGTCAAGCAATGGACGGCACCCAGCAGTATCGTCTATCGGTCAAAGGGGGGAATCATTCAGGATATTAAAGTTTAAAGAGATGTGTTTTTAGTGCAGTTTTGAAGGCTGTGATGGTTGGTATATTGCGGATGTGTAGTGAAAGAGAATTCCATTGTTTGGGGGGGCACATATAGAGAAAGATCTTTCATCGTATGTTTTTGTGCAAGTCTTGGGGACAGAAAGAATACGCGCGTCTGCGGAGGAGCGAAGCTGTCGAAGGGGTGAATAGACAGAGAGAAGTTCGGTTAGATAGGAAGGGCAGGAACCAGAGAAAAAGTTGTGGCAGAGAATAGAGAGTTTGTAATCAATCCGTGCTTGCACTGGGAGCCAATGAAGTGAATGAAGTAGTGGTGTGACGTGATCACGTTTTTTTTCCTTTAAAACTATCCCAGCAGCTGAGTTTTGAATTTTTTGTAGTTTTTCTAAGAAGCGTTTTGGTGAACCTGACAAAAGAGAGTTGTAATAGTCAAGACGAGAGAAAACAAGAGCACAGACTAGGGTTTTTGCACTTATTGTTAGGTAGTAGCGGATGGAGCTGATCTGACGGATAGCGGTGTATGCAGAGCGACAAATGTGAGAGATATGATTATCGAGAGAGATGTTGTTAAACAGAATTTAACCAAGATTTCTAGCTGAGGATGTTAACTGTATGTCGAAGTTACCTACTTGAAATGAGGTGGGGAGAGCTGAGTGCGAGGATAATTTGTGATCGTGAATAAGGAGTGCTTCCGTTTTGTCATCGTTAAGCTTCAACTTGCTGAGTGTCATCCATGACTTGACATCACCAATGCTCTCCCGCAAAGTCGGGACAGCGGAATCGACAAGAGAGGGATGAGTATGCTTGTATAGCTGCGTGTCATCCGCGAATGACTGACTCTTCACAGCATGCCTTCCGAGCCTGGTATACATTGTGAATAGAACCGGGCCCAAAACTGACCCTTGTGGCACTCCGTACACCAAGTCAGCCCTGTCGGAGATACAGTCATCGACAGCGACCGCCTGCGTTCTATTGGAGAGGTAGGACCTAAACCAAGCCAAAACTGAACCAGAAATTCCAAAGTAATTTTCAAGGGTTTTGTAAAAGGTTTCATGGTCAACGGTGTCAAAGGCCGCACTGAGGTCCAAGAGGATCAGGATGGAGACATCACCGCTGTCCAATGCTAGCAAGAGATTATTGGTGACGCTCAAGAGAGCTGTCTCAGTGCTATTGAAAGGTCTATAGGCTGATTGATTAGGACTGAGAAGAGAGGTGTCCTTTTTAAGTAAGCAAAACGTTGTTTTAGAACTAGTTTTTCAATGATTTTAGATAAAAATGATAAGTTAGATACAGGTCTATAGTTTTTTTAGATTATTTTCATCCAGACCAGGCTTCTTAAGCAATGGTTTGATGACAGCTGTCTTACAAATAGTTGGAACAGTGCCAGAAGACAAGCTTTCAATGCCGTCCAATAGTAATGTTGGTCGGACACCCACAACGGAGACTAAGTCTGATTTGAGATGGATGACATGTAAAGTAACATCAATGAATCCCACCTCTACGCCTCGTAACAGGATGTTGCTCACAGTAGCAGTAGATCCAGACAAGGGAAATATACCTTCATATATGCTATAAAATTGGCCGCTATTTCCATTTCTTTTAATTTTATTTGTAGTTCTCTATCTTTTTCTTCTTCCTCTCTCTGTAGCTCTAGCTCCATTTGTTTAAGCTATCTATCTTCTTCTAGCTCCAGTTGTTTGAGCTTCAGTTGGAGCTCCATACTAGGATCATTCGGCTTTGTGACGGAGGCAAGTTCATCCTCAGACAAAATATCCTCATCCACTAAGTGGACGATGATCATATCTCGTACCGTCTTTTTTAGCGCCGAATGAGCTAAATGTAATTAAAAATTATTGACTTACAGTATACCGTAAGTCAATAGTTTTTAAATTATATTTCTTTTGGTTTTATAATTCATTATAATAATTAACATAATAAAACTTATTAATTTTAATTAGCCCTGGTTTGTGTATCGTATACTTTGTTAGTGTATTTATTATTTTTTATCGTCTTTTGCTGTGTACCGGTACTGTTTTAGAAGGAGACATACACTTAAATAAGAGATTAATTTCTCCATATTGATAACAGTACGTAACACCCCAATCCTTCATACTGGCGTATACCCCATTAGATGGACTTAGAGTGTATGGACATCACGACGGGACCTTCAACGCTCGAGAGAGCCCGGTCCTACCAGTGGCGTAGCGAGCTTAACTCGCTCCCGGGGCACAATACCTTTTTAGCGCCCCCCTATTAAAAAACCATACAATATTATATGTAAAATATACTTGCAAATTAATAAATAAATAAAGTAATAGGCGCCCCTTTGTGAGTAGCGCCCGGGGCATGATGCCCCCCTTGCCCACCCCCTCGCTACGCCACTGGGTCCTATACCCTAGTGTAAGCTGATGCCCCTGAATCTGACTTAATAATGGTCTATTATTATTACATTACTTTAACCGCATGATTATTTCTTTTGGTGTGAGACTGGAAAAAAATCTGGCCACAAATCGGCAAAATAGACCAAAACAACCTAAGCGTTTGACTGACTTTGTAAATACATGTTTTATATTAAAATTTCAATTTAAACCCACTGAAAATACATGAAAAAACAATTGGAAAACAATAAATAAATGTTATAGTAGCCTCTGACGTTTTTAATGTAGTTCCATGAGGTACAAACAATTTTTTAAATTTTATTTCTGTACAAATAATAGGGGACCGCCGTTCTGAGGAGTGCCGAAATATCTCCACATTTTCTCCTTGTTTCTCTCATATTTTTATTCCTGGATGCAGAACGAAGTAGTCATCTCTTGAACTGCACTTCGCTGGTTATGAACACTTCCGTAAAACACTATTCAGAACGCTGTGTGGCGATCTTTCAGGCCACAATAGTGTTTATATATTTCAAATTGTTTTGATAGACTTGGGAAATTAACTTGAAAGATATGCCCTGCCTTCACTATTCATCTACTATACTGCGTCGGCTGTGTACCCCGGATGGCTATCTCCTTAGTGTTGAAGTTCTTTCACGATGTCGATCATTGTGTTTAATAAAAAAGAAAACTGCAAGAGGTTTTCGTGGGGGAAGAAGGAGGATGGGATCACGACATTCAGCTCCCACGACAATAGTGCGTCAAAGGACTGTTGATGTTACCATTGGGCTCATTAAGACGCAGTCATCTGTAAAGACATCATTGATCATCAATGACCTTATCACTGAGAACAACAACTCAAACTCATGATTTCACACCGCCTCGACGGGGTGTCACGAGATCAAATCTAGTTGTTGTTGACTGCCAGCCTGCTGTGATGAGATCAAATCTAGTTGTTGGTGACTGCCAGCCTGCTGTGAAGCAGCAATCACGTCATTTAAGGGTGCTGTATTTCAACTCCCAATCATGCAGCAATCACGTCATTTAAGGGTGCTGCATTTCAACTCTCAGTCATGCAGCAATCACGACATTTCGGGGTGCTGTATTTCAACTCCCAGTCATGCAGCAATCACGACATTTCGGGGTGCTGTATTTCAACTCTCAGTCATGCAGCAATCACGACATTTCAGTGTGCTGTATTTCAACTCCCAATCATGCAGCAATCACGGCATTTCTGGCTGCTGTATTTCAACTCTCAGTCATGCAGGAATAAGACATTGGTTGTGTGCGATCTTGTTTTAGAGAGCAAGGCTGACCTTGTGTTCATCAATGATGACCTTGTGTTCATCAAGGCTGACCTTGTGTTCATCAAGGCTGACCTTGTGTTCATTAAGGCTGACCTTGTGTTCATTAAGGCTGACCTTGTGTTCATTACTGAGACGTGGTTTAAACATGTTGGAGATGAGGTCAAGCAGCAAGACATGACACCTCCGGACTACGTCCTTCACTATTGCCCAGGGCAGTCGCACAGTGGCGGTGGTATTGCTGTCCTTTACAGGAGCTCCTTCAAGAATAGTGTGGCGTTCTCAAAATCGGACGAGTTTTTTTCATTTGAGATGGGCAAGATGCAACTTAATTATGGTGACCAAGCCATAACGTTTCTATGCATATACAGGCCACCCCCTGATAAGTGATACGTTTCTATGCATATACAGGCCACCTCCTGATAAGTGATAAGTTTCTATGCATATACAGGCCACCTCCTGATAAGTGATAAGTTTCCATGCATATACAGGCCACCTCCTGATAAGTGATAAGTTTCTATGCATATACAGGCCACCCCATAATAAGCGAAACAAGTTGAAGATCTGTCAGTTTACTGCTGACTGTCTTCGGCTTCTGGAAACGTACGCCTCCACAAACACCAACGTCATCATAATCGGTGACACAAACTGCCATTTCGATTCCACCACCGAATGCTATGTGAAGACCTTAAAATCAGCTCTTGACACACACGGGATGACTCAGCTTGTCAGTGTCCCGACACAGAAGCGGGGTCACAACCTAGATTGGCTGGTTGTCAGAGAGAATCTTGCAGCTATAATCTGCAACCTCATAATAGAGGACAAACTGATCTCTGATCATTTCCCAGTAACCTTTGACTTTGATTTGAGGAAGCCAAGGCGCCTTCTGCGCACAGTCACATCCCGTGACCTCCCAAGGATAGATCTGGCGGCCTTTAGATGTGACGTCGCCGCCCTCAGGTACAGCGAAGATGATCCTGCAACAGACTACAACAGTGGCCTCAGAGTTATTTTAGACAAACATCTGTCTACACGTCGCGTTACGGACCACCCTTCCGCCCCATGGCTCACACCAGAAATAGAGGACGCCAAGCAGAAACAGCGACGTGCAGAACGCAAATGACGGAAGTCTGGCTTGACTGTGCACCGACAAATCTTTGTTGAAAACAAGGAACGAACTAAGCAGATGGTCATTGCAGCTAGGACTGAATATTTCAGTCACCGGATTGTAGATTGCAGCTGAAATAGGGACTTATTTCACATTGTCGGTCAGCTGACCGGTAAACAGAAAGACACATATTTGCCAAACAATATTGCTTTGGCCGAGCTACCAGACGCTCTAAATGAGTTCTTTGTTACGAAAGTTAAGAAGATCAGGGCGAGACTTGACATTTGCACAGATGCTCTAAATGAGTTCCTTGTTACTAAAGTTAAGAAGATCAGGGCGAGACTTGACATTTGCACAGATGCTCTAAATGAGTTCTTTGTTACGAAAGTTAAGAAGATCAGGGCGAGACTTGACATTTGCACAGATGCTCTAAATGAGTTCTTTGTTACGAAAGTTAAAAAGATCAGGGCGAGACTTGACATTTGCACAGACGCTCTAAATGAGTTCTTTGTTACGAAAGTTAAGAAGATCAGGGCGAGACTTGACATTTGCACAGATGCTCTAAATGAGTTCTTTGTTGTGAAAGTTAAGAAGATCAGGGCGAGACTTGACATTTGCACAGATGCTCTAAATGAGTTCTTTGTTACGAAAGTTAAGAAGATCAGGGCGAGACTTGACATTTGCACAGATGCTCCCGAATTCTTGCCGTTTAATTGCACTCCTATGAGCGAATTTTTGGAGGTCACTGAATCGCATGTGAAGAAATCCTGGTTGACTCCCCAAGAAAGTCATGTTTGCTTGACCCTCTTCCGGCAGGTCTGTTGTGTGAAAGTTTGGATTAAATAGTCCCTATCATTACCGATATCATAAATCAGTCTTTGAAAACTGTTTTTTTTCCATCCTCTTTTAAAGAGGCGGTTGTAACTCCACTGCTAAAGAAAGAAAATCTCGACCTTAATTTGTTGGAAAATTATCGTCCCGTCTCTGATCTACCATTTTTATCAAAGATTTTAGAGAGGGTCGTTCTTCGACAGCTCCTGGATCACCTCACTCGGTGTGACTTGTTTGAGCCTTTTCAGTCAGCATACAGAACGCATCACTCTACTGAGACAGCCCTGGCAGCGTTCGATACGCTTGACCACGGCATACTTCTCCAACGTCTGCAAAATACGTTCGGTTTCACAGATACCGTCCTGAGATGGTTCTGCTCATATCTGACAAATCGGGTCCAATCAGTTAGCGCAAACGGCTTGACCTCCATGAAATACATTATTGAATTCGGAGTACCCCAGGGCTCGATCTTAGGCCCGGTGCTTTTCACTATGTACGTTCAGCCCCTGGGTGCAGTGATCAAGCATTTTGACATGGTATATCACATGTTCGCGGATGATACCCAACTTCAGCAGTCCGTGATCCCCTCTCAGTTCCCTCAGCTTCTTAATATGAAACAGAAGACAGTTGAGTCAGTTAAGCACTGGATGACAATAAACCAGCTCAAATTGAATGATGAAAAGACTGAGCTGATCCCCATAGCTACCGCTCAAAAGTTAAAATATTAAAAAGATACACCATCCTATACTCTCTCAGGCGTGCAGATTGAGTTTGCTCAAACAGTGCGAAACCTGGGTGTCTACTTAGACAGAACACTAACTATGGAAAATCACATTAACATGATTTGCAAGGCGATTTTTCTAGAGCTGCGCAGAATTAGTCATATCAGACCTTTCTTAACTTTGAATGCATCAAAGAGGCTGATGTCTGCATTCGTTCTATCACGCATGGACTACTGCAATGCTCTCATAGTGGGTCTTCCAGCTACGCTCCTGGATAAAATTAAAAAAGCACAGAATAATGCGGCTCGAATTGTTCTTCCTAAACGCAAATTCGACCATGCTAAAACTCTTCTGAGAGAATTGCATTGGCTGCCGGTCCGCGCTCGCATAGAGTACAAAATTGCAACTCTGTGCTACCGCTGTTTGCATGACCTGGCGCCGTCCTATCTCCAAGAGCTCATGACGCCTTATGTACCCACTAGACAACTCCGCTCATCCGATAGTGGCAAACTCTCGATACCGCGTGTTCGCCTTGAGACTTACGGAAAGCGCACGTTCGCATTTGCTGGCCCAACCATTTGGAACACCCTTACTGACGCTCGCAGACACAGCCAGACGCTGGAGTCCTTCAAGACAAATTAAAAAACTCATCTATTTCGCAAACACCTTCTGGGGTGAAGTTGTCTACCATCTTTTCCAGCTAGTTATTATCTCCCAGCTTTGTTTTTGTACCGCGCTTCGAGCCTTTGGGGATGAAGCGTGATTTTTCAAATGAATTTCATTATTATTATTAAATATTATTACTACTAATGTTATTGTTACTGTCCTTGTTACTAATGTTACTGTCATTGTTATTGTTCTTATTATTACTGTCATTGTTACTATTATTACTGTCATTTTTACTAATGTTACTGACATTGTTAATGTTACTTTCACTGTTACTATTGTTACTACTACTGTTACTATTGTTTCTGCCATTGTTAGTAGTTAATTAGACACGGACAATCTGTGTCAATATAACAATATATATTAATATTAATCTTTAATAATAATTTTACATTACACATAGACAAACGTTTTGGTACATGCCTTCATCAGTACAAGACAGAAATAATTATAAATCAAATTTACATAATTTAAATATATAGATATATCCTACCTAAAAAAAGAGGGGAAAAAAAAGATTGGGCGAAAAAACCAGACAGAAATAAAGTAAAGAAGAATGGAAAGGAAGTGACTTGATGTAAAATGTAAAAGCCCAATCAGGTAAAAAGACATGGCAGTTACTTAAAATTGTCGATTTGGTTTATCCCTTTATGGAGTTAACGTACCAAAACTTGTTATTAATTTATTCTCCATATACATCATATCCGGTGTGTTACTAGTATACCAGTAACTGCGACGTCTAAAATGCCATCATGGTTAGTGCTATTGAAATGCTTGGAGACCTGCTTATTTATGTTAAAGAGGTGTTATCTAAATCGGTCTCAAAGACGACGACCTGTCTCTCCTACGTATAATTTACCGCACTTTTCACAAAGGATGGTGTAAATTACGTTGCGACTTGTGCAGGTAAAGCCATCTTTTATTCTGAATATTTTCAGAGGGAAAGTGATCTTATCAACTTGAATCACGTAGGGACATGTGTTACATCGGCTACGATTGCAACTTTTGGTGCCTTTATGCACTTGAATAGCAGGGAGGTGGCTTCTAACAAGAATGTCTCTAAGGCTTTTGTCCCTCCGGAAAGCGAAAAGAGGTTTTCTGAAAACCTCATTGGTGACAGGATCTGCCATAAGAATTGAGCAGATTTTCAGAACCAGAAAACGAGCTTTAAGGTTATTATGGGGAATGAAAAGTTTAAATAACGTTTGACCTATCACTAGCGTCAGAATGAGTGGCTCTAAAAGAATCTTGTCTAGTCATGTCTTTAACTCGAGTGACAGCTGTCTAGTCATGCCTTTAACTCGAGTGACAGCTGTCTAGTCATGTCTTTGACTCGAGTGACAGCTGTCTAGTCATGTCTTTGACTCGAGTGACAGCTGTCTAGTCATGTCTTTGACTCGAGTGACAGCTGTCTAGTCATGTCTTTGACTCGAGTGACAGCTGTCTAGTCATGCCTTTAACTCGAGTGACAGCTGTCTAGTCATGCCTTTAACTCGAGTGACAGCTGTCTAGTCATGCCTTTAACTCGAGTGACAGCTGTCTAGTCATGCCTTTAACTCGAGTGACAGCTGTCTAGTCATGCCTTTAACTCGAGTGACAGCTGTCTAGTCATGCCTTTAACTCGAGTGACAGCTGTCTAGTCATGCCTTTAACTCGAGTGACAGCTGTCTAGTCATGCCTTTAACTCGAGTGACAGCTGTCTAGTCATGCCTTTAACTCGAGTGACAGCTGTCTAGTCATGTCTTTGACTCGAGTGACAGCTGTCTAGTCATGTCTTTGACTCGAGTGACAGCTGTCTAGTCATGCCTTTAACTCGAGTGACAGCTGTCTAGTCATGCCTTTAACTCGAGTGACAGCTGTCTAGTCATGCCTTTAACTCGAGTGACAGCTGTCTAGTCATGCCTTTAACTCGAGTGACAGCTGTCTAGTCATGCCTTTAACTCGAGTGACAGCTGTCTAGTCATGCCTTTAACTCGAGTGACAGCTGTCTAGTCATGTCTTTAACTCGAGTGACAGCTGTCTAGTCATGCCTTTAACTCGAGTGACAGCTGTCTAGTCATGCCTTTAACTCGAGTGACAGCTGTCTAGTCATGCCTTTAACTCGAGTGACAACTGTCTAGTCATGCCTTTAACTCGAGTGACAGCTGCTTTTAAAATTTGTTCAGGATATGACCTGCGTCGAAAAAAATCCAACATTTCAGCCGTCCTTTTCCGAAAATCCTCATCATTACTACAGAGTCTTCTCAGTCTCTGCAACCAAATCAGCAGTGCCATCGGCAAAGACCACCTGCATTCTATTGGAGAGGTAGGACCTAAACCAAGCCAGAAATTCCAAGTTAATTTTCAAGGGTTTTGTAAAGGGTTTCATGATCAACCGTGTCAAGGGCCACACTGAGATCTAACCCATAGACACGGTGATAACACATAGACACACAGTGATAAAGCTAACTCATAGACACAGTGATAACACTAACACATAGACACAGTTAATAATACTAACCCATAGCCACATGGTAATAACACTAACACATAGACACAGTTGATAATACTAACCCATAGCCACATGGTGAGAACACCTACCCATAGCTACACAGTGATAACACTAACCCATAGACATACCGTGAAAACACTAACCCATAGACAGTGATATCACTATCCCAAATATAACCTACATGGTGATTATACTGGCCCATAGACCCAGTGATTATACGGGCTCATAGACACAGTGATTATAGCGACACATTGATAACGCTGACCCATGGATACGGTGATTACACCAACGCATAGACACATTGATTATATAGGCCAATAGATAGTAATTACACCAAAGCATAGCCTATCGAAATACAGTGATTCCATAGACACACAGTGATTACATATACACACAGTGATTACATAGATACACAGTGATTACATAGACACACGGTGATCATATAGACATGGTGATTATACTAGCCCATAGACACACAGTTATTACATAGACACACATTGATTACATAGACACACAGTGATGACACTAGCGATGAGACATTTGATCATGCGATGATGCAGACTTTTTAAAATGACAGAGGGCGGAAGTCACCAACCGGAAGTACTAGGGAGTTCCATTAAGCAGGGCAACTCAATTGACCTTTTTTCCTCTAAAAACCGGTGATATATAAAATCTATGTTTGCCTCCTTTCAATCCGTTCCTTTAGGTCTCCTCCGCTCCGATGACTACGACTTGAAATTTGTGCGCCGGGTCGGAAATGAAGTTCAGAACCTTGAAGGAGCTGGCGTTCTTTGGCACCGCTCTAAATGCACGACTCTTGCTCGGCCCATCGCGCGCCACAGAGAAGGGGTTCTCTTTTGAACATGCAATTAGTCTGATTAGACAGATCAATCAAACGGGTCATGCAAATATTTGGCTGTTAACTCAGCCTACACAATAATCCTACAGGAGGCCAAGCGCCACAAATAACGCCATTTTAATAGCCGAGCTAAAAACGTTGAAACAGACGCCTTTGACATTGGTCGGCTTATTATTTGATCGATATTGCAGCCCCGCTCACCGGGCCAGTTTCAAAACAACAAATACGCCGAGCTGAAGGCATGAACAAAACTTGCTATTGTCATTATTTTAGAATTTGAAAGTGGATCGCAGCTTGGTAAAGGTTTGCCCATAAAGTGTTGGAATTAATAGCCCATCGGTCTCTGGTTCAGTCAGCAAGGAACAATGCCCCGTGTCGTCATCGCAAGGCAAGATCTCCAGGGACTTTCAGAAATCAGTGTTTGTAGCGCACACACCAACATTAGCTTCCTTGGTTGTAGACAACTTTCTCTCAGGTAACTCTAGAGAAGGATAAATAACACGCAGTAATTAATAACACGCAGTAATAAATAACACACAGTAATAAATACGTACAGTAATAAACAACATACACACTAATAAATAACATACACTAATAAATAACATACAGTAATAAATACCATACAGTGATAATAACATACAGTAATAAATAACATAGTGTGACCCAGTGGACCATACCGAAATCAATTTGTTTCAATGAACAAGGATTGGCGCAAGGACCTTTTCTTTAGGTCATGTTTCACTGGCCGGTGTCCATCTATTTAAGCCATGTTTCACTGGCAGGTGTCCATCTATTTAGGTCATGTTTCACTTGCTGGTGTCCATCTATTTAAGCCATGTTTCACTGGCTGGTGTCCATCTATTTAGGCCATGTTTCACTGGGTGGTGTCCATCTATTTAGGTCATGTTTCACTGGCTGGTGTCCATCTATTTAAGCCATGTTTCACTGGCTGGTGTCCATCTATTTAGGCCAGGTTTCACTGGCTGGTGTCCATCTATTTAGACCATGATTCACTGGATAGTGTACATCTATTTAGGCCATGTTTCACTGGCAGGTGTCCATCTAAATAGATCATGTTTCACGACCCGGTGTCCATCTAAAGTTGTCTCCAAATTGAACCTTTACCTCAATCAATTTAACCCCTTGATCCCCATTAAGCTCATTTTATCACTTCTTTAACCCCCTGTCTCCCCCATCAGGAAATCCTAGTTAACCCTCGAGGGACATGACTGGAACAGAAATGAAATCTGTGAGAATATCTGGCATTTGAACAGGTCCGACAACTGCGAGTCATTTGTACACAATAAACACCATTCGTGCTGTCGTCAGTGATCTCCCCTTGCTGCGATAATGTACACGGCAGAAGAATCGGCAATGGCACTGAACTCAAATGAAAGGAAAAAATAGTTTGGGTGAGGCATTGGTGGAGAAATTGATGTTTGTCATGTGGTGGATTGGTGGAAGATATTAGTTGTGTGGGTTGAATATATTGATGTTTTTGGTTGGTGGCAAGCATTTGGTGCGGTGGACTAGATTAACACAACGTTTGGGGTTGCTACACTAACAAAATGTTTGGGGATGTTAGACTAACACAGTGTTAGGGCTTGTTAGACTAACACAATGATAGGGCTTGTTAGACTAACACAATGATAGGGCTTGTTAGACTAACACAATGTTAAGGGATGTTAGACTAACACAATGCTAGGGGATGCTAGACTCACACAATGTTAGGGTATGCTAGACAAACACAATGTTTAGGGATGCTAGACTAACACAATGTTTGGGTATGCTAGACAAACACAATGTTTGGGCATGTTAGACTAACACAGTGTTTGAGGATGTTAGACTAACACGTTGTTTCGGGATGCTAGACAAATACCAGGTTTGGGATGCTAGACTTACATATTGTTTGAGGATGCTAGACTAACACATGCTTTGGGGATGCTAGACTAACACACTATTCAGGGATGCTAGTATTGCTAGACTAACATAATGTTTGGGCATGATCAGCTAAGATACATTATTGATTCAAATAAATGTTTTTTATTAAATTGCCAGGGCCGTCTTTACAGCAGCGGAGGCCCTTAGCACAGTAATGTACCAATGCCCCTAGCCGTCTTTACAGCAGCGGAGGCCCTTAGCAAAGTAATGTACCAATGCCCCTAACACTCAAAATACTCAGGGGGCGGGAAAGATGTCTTAAGATAGGCCCTTAATAGTGAAATAAACGATAACATCCCATGTACTTCACTTAGACAGGGGCTCCAAAATCGTCTTAGTCGTGCGCCCTGGGTACATTTTTCCTGGGAACGGCAATCTAAACCGTTATATTCAAGTAACTTTATGAAAATCTTCAAGGCCTGGGTTGTCCTTGGTTGTCCTGGTTTGTCCTAGGTTGTCCTGGGTTGTCCTCGGTTGTCCTGGATGGTCCTCGGTTGTCCTGGTTTGTCCTCGGTTGTCCTATGTTGGCATGGGTTGTCCTATGTTGGCCTGAGTTGTCCAATGAGTTTTGACCATTTTCTTTCAGGTCACTTCTCCGCCGGGGAATGGGGGTAATATTTCAGGCGGGGGGGGGGGGGGTTGGGGCAGGGCATCTGTCAGATCCGAAATTAGGAATTTTATGCCCATGACCAGCTCTGACTTCGTCGCCACCACCATACACAACCATAAATTCATTCTGGTAGTGGAACCCCCTGATGTTATGCTTTTAAAATATCGATTAAAATGTGTCGGTTCTGTCCCTTTAATTGGGGAGGAAGAAGAGATCGAGGGCGTCGAACGAAATTGTGGATAATGTTTGGAGAGAGGTCTCAATAAGCCCCTCCCCAGAAAACTTTTGATACATTTAAAATGATGAGATGTATTTTGGCGCATACATGAATTTTCGATTCATATCTGGGAAAGTAAAATTTGTTGACTAGAGTTATTCGCCCTGAAGACGTATCTAACTTGTCATTCGCATTTATTTATAATATTAATTTTGCAATGTGCCGATAATATTATGATTCTGAGTTAAAATTGGGAGACGTGCTGTCCACTGAAATCACATTTACTTTCTCAAATCTTTCAATATTCATTAAACATATGGGCATCATGATGCTTCTAAAACGGTGAGTCTCCTAGAAGCTTGAGGGCCCTTAGAAGAGTGAGGCCCTGGGTCAGTGCCCAGTGGGCCCATGCCTTAAGACAGCCCTGCACATTGGACATATTGTTTTGATTACATTGCACATATTGTTTTGATTACATTGCACATATTGTTTTGATTACATTGCAGTATTGTTATATATCTTGTAAGTCCATGTCTCATTTTTTATTTTTTCATAGAATTGTTCGGTAGCCAGGAGGTCGGAGGCCGGAAGTCGGAGGTCGGTAGTCACAATAACTGTTTTGCATTTTGAGAAAAATGTTGGTCTTTTCATTCCAACGGAGTTCGCGTTTTTTCGACAATCATGGATAATCCTAATGTCTGCAGTCAGGGTGTCTTTGTGATCAACATAATGTCTGTTTTCTACTTGTCTTTGTCATCAACATAATGCTGTATTCAGCTTGTCTTTGTAATCAACATAAAGTCTGTATTTAACTTGTCTTTGTCATAATCATACTGTCTGTATTCAGCTTGTCTTTGTGATCATCATAAAGTCTGTATTCAACTTGTCTTTGTCATCATCATATTGTCTGCAGTCAGCTTGTCTTTGTGACCATCATAATGTCTGCAGTCAGCTTGTCTTTGTGACCTTCATAAAGTCTGCAGTCAACTTGTCTTTGTGACCATCATAAAGTCTGCAGTCATATTGTCTTTGTGACCATTATAAAGTCTGCAGTTAGCTTGTCTTTGTGACCATCATAATGGAAGATCGTGTGGTTCCATAATGGCGGTTGTCCATCTTGTAGAATAGATAGACATCGATTGAAAAAATATATTTTTAAAAATTATTGAAGTATTTAAATATTTATGAAATTAAATATTTTTTAAGTTTTGGAGACGTCATTATACCAGCTCCAACTTTGGGCGAAAAGGCTCTGCCATAGAGCCCAGTGCTCTGTAACACAGATAGGCAAATATATTGAAGCGAATTATATGATGCTAATCTAGCATTTAACAAAAGTCTACAGATGCTAGGCTAGCACTGTAACAAAAGTCTTAATATGCTAGTCTAGCAATGTAACAAGAGTCTAGAGATGCTATTCTAGCACTGAAACAAGAGTACAGAGATGCTAGTCTAGCACTGTAAAAGAGTTCCTTAGCATACAGGGACACCAGCCTTTGTATAATGCCCCTCATTAACATACTAATACAATTGAACCTGTCCCATAATCCACAACAACAGAGAATTAATGATCCTAGGGGCATTGAAAGGCAAGGGAGGTCACTCCATAATTCCTAACCGTTGTTCCAGAGCTAAAGTTTGAAATTTATCGCCCCTGTTGTAACGTTGTCCTGAGCACCAGAATAGCGATGAGAACCTTGATTGTGATGAGAAGCTTTGATTGTGATGACCACCTTGATTGTAATGGCCACATTGATTGTGATGACCACCTTGATTGTGATGACCACATTGATTGTGATGACCACCTTGATTGTGATGACCACATTGATTGTGATGACCACATTGATTGTGATGATCACATTGATTGTGATGACCACCTTGATTGTGATGACCACATTATTTGTGATGACCACATTGATTTTGATGACCACCTTGATTGTGATGACCACATTGATTGTGATGACCACATTGATTGTGATGACCACTTTGATTGTGATGACCACCTTGATTGTGATGACCACCTTGATTGTGATGACCACCTTGATTGTGATGACCAAATTGATTGTGATGACCACATTGATTTTGATGACCACCTTGATTGTGATGACCACATTGATTTTGATGACCACCTTGATTTTGATGACCACCTTGATTGTGATGACCACCTTGATTGTGATGACCACCTTGATTGTGATGACCACCTTGATTGTGATGACCACATTGATTGTGATGACCACATTGATTTTGATGACCACATTGATTGTGATGACCACATTGATTGTGATGACCACCTTGATTGTGATGACCACCTTGATTGTGATGACCACCTTGATTGTGATGACCACCTAGATTGTGATGGCCACCTTGATTGTGATGAACACCTTATTGTGATGACCACATTGATTGTGATGACCACATTGATTGTGATGACCACATTGATTGTGATGACCACCTTGATTGTGATGACCACCTTGATTGTGATGAGCTCCAAGAAATGCGCCTTCTCTTTCTCATCCAGAATCGGGTGAATGTCGAAAACTGGGTATAAAATGTTTTAACTTAAAACATCCGTACATCTCACACTGTGCATCTCACCCTGTACATCTCATCCTGTGCATCTCATCCTGTGCATCTAACCCTGTGCATCTCATCCTGTGCATCTCATCCTGTGCATCTCACACTGTGCATATCACACTGTACATCTCATCCTGTGCATCTCATCCTGCTGCATCTCACACTGTGCATCTCATCCTGTGCATCTCATCCTGTGCATTTCACACTGTGCATCTAACCCTATTTGCATAGTACAACTATCCCTATGTAAATATCTATATTAGTCTCTCTCCCCCTCTCTCTCTCTCTAATAGTGTACACCTTATTGTGTGCTTCTCTCTCCGTCTCTTGTACTCCATCTTAACATGTATACACCACTCTCTCTACCCTAGCCTAATGTTCTCAAGACTCCGACAAGTTTTCCCACAAGGTAACATATGATAAATTAATGATGTTAATTAATATTTTCAGCCTTTCATATCGGAAAGATTTGTGTCCTTATTTACAGTTTACGACCTATCAAGATTTACGAGACACAGGTGCTTCACAGTCCTTACTACTTGAGGGTTTACTTCCCTTGTCCGAAACTCCTACTCCTGGTAGCAATATCCTGTTATGAGGCGTAGAGCTGGTGTGCATTGATGTACCTTTTCATCTTATTGATCTCAAGTCAGACCTAGTCTCCTGACCTATGGTTATTGGTGTCCGACCAACGTTACCATTGGACGGCATCTCGTTGCTTCTAGGCAATGATTTAGCTGGTGGGAAGGTCAGAGTCAAGGCCATCGTTACTCATGAATCTTGTTTGACTGAATTTCAAGAATAAAATACAAGGAGTCTCAAGAAGTCAAATAATCCCAAGACACCGACTCGGAAGCAGCGTATCGGAGAGCAAAAGAGATATCCAGAAATAGCTAAACAATAATTTGAACATGTTCTTTTATGCTACTAAATTTAATATGACATAGTTATGATAAAATGGCGACCTCCAGACGCAGCAGCTGACAAAGAATGGAGGGTAGCTCATCAAATAGTAAATCTTGATATTGTTCGTCCTTCGCACGCGATGATGGCCAAGGCTACATTCCACCGGGAGAAAACAGGTAGCCTGTCAGTTCTATTTGTGCATGGAAAGCTTTTCTGCACGTTAGTACACGTTGTGTTTGCTTTTAGTTGGATTGGAATCGATTCTGCTTTTCTTTGCCTGGCGCTTTCTTTGGAAGTGATCGGTGCGCTTTCTTTGGAAGTGATCGGTGCGCTTTCTTTGGAAGTGATCGGTGCGCTTATTCTCTGAGAGTTGTGCTACAACAGTGAGTCTGTCCAACCAACTTGTACGATGGATTGCAAGTGATACCAACGAATCAAGGTCATTGTCCACGAATTTGAGTGAAGATTTTCGACAGTCTTTGAAGCGTTTTTTCTGCCCACCAGCTGAACATTTCCCACTGAAGAGTTGACCGCACATTAGTCGCTTGGGAAGTCTGCTGTCTTGCATTCTTACAACATGCCCTGCCCATCAGGCTTGTTATTATTGTAGGAGCGTGTGGATGCTTATAAAATCAGCCCTTTGTAGGTCCTCTGTAGAATAGTCCCCGCCCATTACCCAACCCCCATTAAAAATGCCATGATTGAAATTGTATCTCAAACGATAAAATACAAATTAAAAGAGAAATCAATTTAAAATTCAATATTCCTCTTAGTACATTGTTTCAGTCGGCAACCCAACAGAAATCCCATCGCAACCCAATTTGAGGTCACATCCCATGGGCTGAGAACCTGTGCACGAGTAACTTATTAAACTATGTGTCATATGAGCTCCCTTAATATTATGTAGTTTTTTTTCTTCTGAAATCAATTTAGAAAGGCATATAACATATATAAAAATATATAAATAGATAGGTTTATTTACATTTTAAAAGCAACCACTGGTTACAAATTGCTAGAACCACCGGTTACAAATTGCTATAACCACCGGTTACAAATTGCTATAACCACCGGTTACAAATTGCTATAACCACCGGTTACAAATTGCTAGAACCACCGGTTACAAATTGCTATAACCACTGGCTTGCAAATATTTCGTGACTGGGTGAAAACTAGAATTTTGCGTCCTGTAAAGAATGCAAAGCAAATATAGTATAAAGGTATTTTTCTACTGGCGGATATATCCAACTTTAGCATTAGGAGCATTAGCTAGTTGTTGTAAGCTTAAGAAAGGGACATTGAAGTAACTTGAGTTAAAAACCTCTAAAGTCACTTAAAATAGTTTTACATTCATTAATAGTCTATAGCAGCTAAGTAATTAATGAAACCAACTCTTTCATAGTAAAATTTGGTTTATTTTTACATTTTTAATTGAATTTATTTACCCGGGATTTCCCAGGAATACCAGCGATGATTTTTTTTTGTATATCCCATTTTCCCAGGATATGCAAAAACACCACGGAAATAAGAAACCCTTCCCAACTTGGCCATATGCAACCTCCTGTCTAAGTAGGCAATGCCCAACTTACTGTCCAAATGGGGCATAGACAACTTTATGTCCAAGTGGACCATAGACAACTTCCTGTCCAAGTGGGCCATAGACAACTCCTTATCTAAGTAGGCCATACGACACTTCCTGTCCAAGTGGACCATAGACTACTTCCTGTCCAAGTGGACCATAGACAACTTCCTGTCCAAGTTGACCATAGACAACTACCTATCCAAGTAGGTCATAGACAACTCCCTGTCCAAGTAGGCCATGCCCAACGTCCTGTCCAAGTAGACTAAAGACAACTTCCTGTCCAAGTGGGCCATAGGCAACTCATTGTCCAATTGGGCCATAGACAACTCCCTGTACAAGTGGGCCATAGACAAACCCCTATCCAAGTGGGCCATAGACAACGTCATGTCCAAGTAGGCCATAGACAACTCCTTGTCCAAGTGGCCCATATACAACTCACTGTCCAAGTGGGCCATAGACAAAGTCCTGTCCAAGTAGGCCATAGACAACCCCCTATCCAAGTGGGCCATAGACAACGTCATGTCCAAGTAGGTCATAGACAACTCCTTGTCCAAGTGGCCCATATACAACTCACTGTCCAAGTGGGCCATAGACAATGTCCTGTCCAAGTAGGCCATAGACAACCCCCTATCCAAGTAGGCCATGCCCAACGTCCTGTCCAAGTAGACTAAAGACAACTTCCTGTCCAAGTGGGCCATAGGCAACTCCTTGTCCAATTGGGCCATAGACAACTCCCTGTACAAGTGGGCCATAGACAACTTCCTGTCCAAGTGGCCCATAGACAATTTCCTGTCCAAGTGGACCATAAACAATTTCCTGTCCAAGTGGGCCATAGACAAATCCTTGTCCAAGTGGCCCATAGACAACTTCCTGTCCAAGTTGGCCATAGACAACTCCTTGTCCAAGTGGACCATAAACAACTCCTTGTCCAAGTGGGCCATAGACAACTTCTTGTCCAAGTGGCCCATAGACAATTTCCTGTCCAAGTGGGCCATAGACAAATCCTTGTCCAAGTGGCCCATAGACAACTTCCTGTCCAAGTGGGCCATAGACAACTCCTTGTCCAAGTAGACCATAAATAAATTCTTGTCCTAGTGGGCCATAGACAACTTCTTGTCCAAGTGGCCCATAGACAACTTCCTGTCCAAGTGGGTAATAGACAACTCCTTGTCCAGGTGGCCTGTAGAAATAAAACAAAGCTTTAAGATAAATGAGGGTGCTATGCGGGCCCTTGGCAAGTTTTTGGACTTAATTTTAAGCCTCAGTGTGTTTCAATGGCTTTGGTAGGGGCAACAAATACGTCATGCCCATTTCAAATACAAGCAGCGCACAGAGAATGTCAACAGCTAGCTATTCGTAAAATGAACTTTGGGACCCAACAATTCCCAAAGGAAACATCGAAAAGAAAGAGCAATTTAAATGAAGTCGGTGATAGGAAGGAGACGCAGAGGATGAGACGCTCACACACACAGTCCCACACTCACGCACACACACAGTCCCACACTCACACCCAAACACAGTCCCACACGCAGTCACAGACACAGTCCCAAACAGAGACACAGAAAAAGAAAGCGTGAATAATTAAACATTAAGTGGAAACCAACATTGTTCAACAAAACAAGAAGATGTGTCATTCTATAAGGACACATCTCTACAGTATATGTGTCATTCTATAAGGACACATCTCTACAGTATATGTGTCATTCTATAAAGACACATCTCTACAATATATGTGTCATTCTATAAGGACACATCTCTACAGTATTTGTGTCATTCTATAAGGACACATCTCTACAGTATATGTGTCATTCTATAAGGGCACATCTCTACAGTATATGTGTCATTCTATAAGGACACATCTCTACAGTATATGTGTCATTCCATAAGGACACATCTCTACAGTATTTTTGTAATTCTATAAAGACACATCTCTACAATATATGTGTCATTCTATAAGGACACATCTCTACAGTATATGTGTCATTCTATAAGGACACATCTCAATATTACATTGGGAAGACGACAAAGAAAAAATAAAACTATGTATTTTTTGCTGGTGTAAAACATGTATTAGAAAGTACGCAAGGAATGTTCATACTTTAATAGACGTAGCTTTTCTAGGGAAATAATTATATTTTAACAGACGTAGCTTTTCAAGGGAAATAATTATCTTTTAATAGACGTAGCTTTTCAACGGAAATAATTAATATTTACCTTAGGCGTATTTCTGATGAAGAAAATCTTTTAAATTATTTTGATTCTTCATTTTTGTCAGGTTTATTTATAGTTTCTATCAATAAACGTGGTCAAAAAAGTGAACCATAAGAAACCTTCCGTTACAAGAGAAATGAAGAGCAATCACTGGCATTTTTTAAGGAGGTGTCTATTCTATGAAGCCATTTTAAACAATTTCAATATCTTAAAATCAGTCTGTCATTGTGACAGTAAGAAGCGTGTCAATGTGACAGTAAGAAGCTTGTCATTGTGACAGTAAAAGTGACTGTTTGACTGACAAGTGTTGTTGTCGTGTGTACTGAGTGAACTTTTAGACCTGATTGTCCTGTGTTGTTGTGTGTACTGAATGAACTTTGAGACCTGATTGTCCTGTGTTGTTGTCGTCTGACAGGACATGGTGAGTTGTGTTCATGAATGTCTACACTTAAATGTGTGGATCTTTGCTGGATAACTTAAATGTGGGAATATTTGCTGGATAACTTAAATGTGTGGATATTTGCTGGATAACTTAAATGTGTGGATATTTGCTGGATAACTTAAATGTGTGGATATTTTCTGGATAACCTAAATGTGTGGATCTTTGCTGGATAACTTAAATGTGTGGATATTTGCTGGGTAACTTAAATGTGTGGATATTTGCTGGATAACTTAAATGTGTGGATCTTTGATGGATAACTTAAATGTATGGATCTTCGCTGGATAACTTAAATGTGTGGATCTTTGCTGGATAACTTAAATGTGTGGATCTTTGCTGGATATCTTAAATGTGTGGATCTTTGCTGGATAACTTAAATGTAAGGATCTTTGCTGGATAACTTAAATGTGTGGATATTTGCTGGATAACTTAAATGTGTCAATATTTGCTGGATAACTTAAATGTGTGGATCTTTGCTGGATAACTTAAAGGTGTGGCTCTTTGCTGGATAACTTAAATGTGTGAATATTTGCTGGATAACTTAAATATGTGAATATTTGCTGGATAACTTAAATGTGTGAATATTTGCTGGATAACTTAAATGTGTGGTCACGTGATGTGGGGTATAAAAAGAAATTTAAATTTGAGAATAAAATGAGTTGTTACACAGACCACAGCCTTGAGTTCATATATTATGATACAAAAATAAACTCAAATAATGAGTTTTTTATATAGTTTAATTTACTTGCTCCATATATTTAGTTGACCTAATCTTAGTTGACGTAATATAAGTTGACCTAATACAGGTTGACCTAATCTTAGTTGACCTCATCTTAGTTGACCTAATCTTGGTTGACCTCATCGTAGTTGATCTAATCTTACTTGACCTAATATTAGTTGACCTAATCTTAGTTGACCTATATATAATAGTTAACCTAATCTTAGTTTACGTAATCTAAGTTGACCTAATCTTGATTGAACTCATCTTAGTTGACCCCATCTTAGTTGACCCAATCAAGGTAGACCTCATCTTAGTTGACCTCATCTTAGTTGACCTAATCAAGGGAGACCTCATCTTAGTTGACCTCATCTTAGTTGACCTAAAATTAGTTGACAATCTTATTTGATGTAATATTTCCAATTATTCTGAGATCTTGGCCCAGTGGTTCTCAACCTTTCTAATGTCGCGACTCACAGGATGAGAACCGCTGTCTTAGCCCTACTGTTTTGTTTGTGTGGTATTTTTTTGTTGTTGAAGTTTGCCGCCCCTTGAAAAAATGGCCCCTAAGCCGCCGCCTATATCACCTATACCTAAAGCCGGCACTGCCTATGCCTAAAGCCAGACATCCGCCTGTATCACCTATATCTAAAGCTGACACTGCCTATATTGCCTATGACAAAAGCAGCCACTGGCGATGAAGATTCTCCTTGTCTGTGACGACCTCATCACTTACCATCAGCCACTGATACCACCACTGCTTTACCTCCGGAGTGATGAAAACCGTGAGGTGACAGGTGCGATCTCTGGGAATGTATAAGTGGTCTACTTCGATTCAGGAACATCTACAAAGCCAGCCAACTACTGTGACAAAGCCAGCCAACTACTGTGACAATGCCAGCCAACCACTGTTACAAAGCCAGCCAACCACTGTGACAAAGTCAGCCAACCATTGTGACAAAGTCAGTCAGCCAACCACTGTGACGGTTAGTTCGGTTGATTGAGAAGTTCTACAGGGGAAAGACGGGGGTCACAGAATGGCTACTTAATGTGGGTTCATAGAAGCATCCAAAGAGCGCGAACAGCCGTTTCACTTTGATAGATTAAATGAAATCATATTGTGACTTCATTGTGATCTGGCGTTGTGCTCTAACAAAATACCTCACTGAACATATCTTCAACAGGTTCAGAGGTTCACAGCATAAAGGCAATATCATGTCAATATAATGTCAATATCATGTCAATATCATGTCAATATCATGTCAATATCATGTCAATGTCATGTCAATATCATGTCAATGTCGTGTCAATATCATGTCAATGTCATGTCAAGTGTGCATGTTAAAATCAACATCTAGAACCAAGAATAAAAAGTTAAACACTAATTAAGAATAAATTCTGAGTTTGCCTGTCTAATCCGCAGTGCATTCCTTTGTTGACGCATGCGCGAGGTCAGTGGGCAGACAACTAGGGCCGAGACAAAACGAAAAGCGAACGTCATCATTGATCACATGTGAAAACAAGTTCATTCCATCGTTTGCATTCACACAGTCAGTCACGCACGACACCTCCTGCTCCACCGCCTTCTCTCACATCGATCGTCTGATGTTGATCTCACCAAACATTTACAATTTATTGGCGTAATCCCGGGAGTATTGAGTCGGCCTCTCGTGAATCCATGTATCACATCACAGACAAATTGAACAAGAACATTTCTTGGCATAAAAATTAAATAAATAATATATATAATGCGGAGAAGGCTACAATAGATTTATATTTATTAAAACAGCTTCATGTGTTTTCATATGTAGTAACAACTAGCTAATATACCCAGCTTTGTCCGAGTAGCAACAAGCAACACTTGTAGAGATTTATCAGTTAACAATGAGATTTAGTTTAACCCTTTGAAAACAATTTCGTTAAAGAATCAATCTTTCTTAAGAAAATATCCAAAAGGAAAAATGAAAATACTTATAATGTAAACACTGAAATAGGAGGTGTGGGTAGGGGCCAGTTTAGCCATTGGCTAAAGTAAACATCTAAATGTTAAAAAATATGCCATAAAAAATAATTCCACAAATGACAACGCTGTAGCCAGTTAGTAACTACATAGAAGTGAGGTAAAGTGCCCCTTCCGAAACAGGGACCCAGGTCAGCAATGTTGTTTTATAATTATCACTGAAAGCTCTTATCAAAATCATGTATATGAATAATAAAGTTGACACTTGAAAGATGTCCTATTAAGATGGTTGACAAATATATAAGAACAGATGTTGTCGTTATTTAAAATTATGGCCCTGACCCCGAAAAACGAAAAAAAAAATCTTATTGCAGTTTACATTTTACGTTCGATGAGGGAAGAAAATTATTTTTAAAAGTTTCCCCAAAAATATCGGATGTTAAAATGCCCATTTATAATGTTTGATTAAAATTAGCGCTCCAGGTCTCGAAATAGATGGATCATATCGGATGATATCCAAGAATTGTTTGAATATAAAACCGTAAGGATACGGTCTCAAGGTTTTGTTTATAATTTCAAGGGCGGCTAATCAAAGACCCACGGGCCCCGTGCAGCCCCTTGCGGCCCCATGCGGCCCTCTTACATTGCATCAGATGTCTCGTCAGATGTATAAAAGATGTTCTTTCTTCATTCGATTTTGTTCTTTTGTGATGGTAATTACCGGGGCCCTATTTTGGCAGATTAAAACAAAATGACGTCTATGAAATAATCTCAAGTCTTAAATAAAAACTATAAAACATCATTTACTATTTAAGAGTAACTACCGGTACTTAAAGTCAATATTTGTAGAAGCATAACAAAGTCAAGGTGCACCTATTTATCCAATGGCATTTTTTTCTGTTGCATTCCGATTAAGTGTAGATTGATTCAAATCTAAATTCTGGTATATACCAACCATCACAGCCTTCAAAACTGCACTCAAAACACATCTCTTTAAACTCTACTACTCCGACTGATTCCCCACATCTGACCGATAAACGATGCTGCTGGCCGCCGTCCATGGCTTGTCATGTAAAGTTCTGGTGTGGGTGGGGTGAATATGCATTAGTTTTTGTTTTGTCTCTATACAGCTGTTCTTTATTACATAAATGTGTTTTATTTTATTGTCACGATTATGTCTCTTTTTCTATATTTGTATGTACAGTGCGGTGAGCCTAGCCCTAGGCTGGGGTACTGCAGTGAGCCTAGCCCTAGGCTGTGGTACTGCAGTGAGCCTAGCCCTAGGCTGGGGTATTGTAGTGAGCCTAGCCCTAGCCTGGGGTACTGCAGTGAGCCTAGCCCTAGGCTAAGGTACTGCAGTGAGCCTAGCCCTAGGATGGGGTATTGCAGTGAGCCTAGCCCTAGGCTGAGGTACTGCAGTGAGCCTAGCCCTAGGCTGGGGTATTGCAGTGAGCCTAGCCCTAGGCTGGGGTACTGCAGTGAGCCTAGCCCTAGGCTGGGGTACTGCAGTGAGCCTAGCCCTAGGCTGGGGTACTGCAGTGAGCCTAGCCCTAGGCTGGGGTATTGCAGTGAGCCTAGCCCTAGGCTGGGGTACTGCAGTGAGCCTAGCCCTAGGCTGGGGTATTGCAGTGAGCCTAGCCCTAGGCTGAGGTACTGCAGTGAGCCTAGCCCTAGGCTGGGGTATTGCAGTGAGCCTAGCCCTAGGCTGAGGTACTGCAGTGAGCCTAGCCCTAGGCTGGGGTACTGCAGTGAGCCTAGCCCTAGGCTGTGGTACTGCAGTGAGCCTAGCCCTAGGCTGGGGTACTGCAGTGAGCCTAGCCCTAGGCTGGGGTATTGCAGTGAGCCTAACCCTAGGCTGGGGTATTGCAGTGAGCCTAGCCCTAGGCTGGGGTACTGCAGTGAGCCTAGCCCTAGGCTGGGGTACAACGCTATATAAGACAACTAATAATAATAATAATATGCGCCAAAGTGAATCCCTGTATTTTGAATGTACCCTCCATGATATTTGGTTTGGAGCC
Source organism: Omphiscola glabra (assembly GCA_964017045.1). NCBI lineage: Eukaryota > Metazoa > Mollusca > Gastropoda > Lymnaeidae > Omphiscola > Omphiscola glabra. Next base: position 85,769,832 of record OZ024794.1, on the reverse strand, counting down.
TTCGGATTATCATTTGAGAATGATGCGCATTAAGAAAATTAACAATATTTTGTGCATCGTTAATGTTTTTTTCATTGTCTTAGAAATGACTTGCGAGCCACCAAGATGCCTGTTATAGGCAATACTAATTGATGCAAATGTATGTATTACTATATTGTCACTACTAATTTATACATATCTGTATATACTACTATGACTCTTCAATGATGATATTCCGACCTCTTAGCCAGCATTTATTTATCATATAAAATTGGAATCTAATTAAAAAGCAAACCAATAAACATATATTGTTCCGTAGAAAATGTCAACAGCTCTATCGGGGGGTGGGGTAGATGGGTATGGGATGACGCTTGACCGAAAACAATGTAAGAATGTATTCTACTAGAACTGTCTTCAGATAAATAATGAACGATAATTTGACATCTTTGGTAAAACTCTTGATCTATTGACATCTTTGGTAAAATTCTTGATCTATTGACATCTTTGGTAAAACTTTTGATCTATTGACATCTTTGGTAAAACTCTTGATCTATTGACATCTTTGGTTAAACTCTTGATCTATTGACATCTTTGATTAAACTCTTGATCTATTGACATCTTTGGTTAAACTCTTGATCTACTAAAATTAATGATTTGATGAAACTCAATGAAATCTTGGTCATAGCATCAAATACTTTTTAAAATTATTTTGATATCGTGAATAGATTAAATAATTGATTATTAACACATACATATAACAATTGATAATCGACACTCTATCATACTTTATTTAATCAACACTCTAATTTTAAAGTTGGCAAAATCGAATGAGAAACAAATATAAATTACACATATTAATATGTAGCAATCCCTATTTCAACCAATGACTTTATTCTCTAGAGATGGAAATGTAGTTCTAAACAGTTTTCAAATACTGTGAAAAAAAAATCTAACAAGACAAAACATTTGCCTTAAATAATAATGGATTTTCACTAAACGACTTCCGGAAATTTTGAAAAGTAGGTATCATATTTGATAAGTAGCTCTGTTTCCATCATATGGTATGATATTTGAAAAGTAGCTCTGTCACTATCCTAGGGTATTATATATGATAAGTAGCTCTGTCCCTGTCTTATGGTATCATATTTGAAATGTAGCTTTGTCCCTATCGTATGGTATCATTTTGTTAAGTAGCTATTTCACTAAACAATTTTATCATATTATTTAATTATTCCTCTATCCCCCCCCGCCCACCCCAACATCTTAAAACAATCCAATGATATACTACTATATAAGTGGCACTCGCCATTTATCGTGTATAAATTTCAACTTTATAAGTTGAGCTCTCATGCTGACAAGGCAACGATCGAGCTCCCATGTCCACAAGTCAACGGTTAAACTCCCATTCCCACAAGTCAACGGTTGAGCTCCCATGTCCACAAGTCAACGGTTGAGCTCCCATGCACACAAATCGACGACTTCATTTGATTTGTTTATTTTAAATAGCCCTGAAAGTGGCCAGAAGAAGTGGAGAGAAGTCCTGAATGTGGCCAGAACACGGGAAAAGAAGCTATCTCTCAATGATTTGCAAGTCCAATATGCCAGTACAGCTTTTTCTCGCGGTAATCTTGGGGCGGGCACAATGAAATTACTTGTATGAATAAACAGGACTGCCTTTTTGGGTTGGAAGCCAATTGGAGGTATTTGTTATTGGGATTAGAGAGTAGGTTAACAATTGTAGACGTGCAGCTTAAGAGCTTATAAAGAAGTCGCAGCTCTTCGATCAGCCAAACTTATTATAAACTCAATAGAAGTTAGCAGGGGGCTGCGTTAAGACCATGTTTGAAGTGTAGACAATGTGCGGAGTGGGGACCATGTGTGGAGTGGGGACCATGGATGGAGTGGAGACAATGTGTTGAATGGGGACCATGTGTGGAGTGAGGACAATGTGTCGAGTGGGGAAATTGTGGGGAGTGGGGACCATGTGTGGACTGAATACCTTGTGTGAAGTGGGAACCATGTGTGGACTGCATACCTTGTGTGGAGTGGGGACCATGTGTGGACTGCATACCTTGTGTGAAGTGGGGACCATGTGTGGACTGCATACCTTGTGTGAAGTGGGGACCATGTGTGGACTGCATACCTTGTGTGAAGTGGGGACCATGTGTGGACTGCATACCTTGTGTGAAGTGGAGAAAATATGGAGAGTGGGAACCATTTGTAGAATAAACAAGATGGGTATGCACAAAGAAATGTCGTAGTTCGGAAGATGCTAATGAAATGTCTTAGTTCGGAGGATGCCAATGAAATGTCTTAGTTCGGAAGATGCTAATGAAATGTCTTAGTTCAGAAGATGCTAATGAAATGTCTTTTGATTCAAGTTTCAACAATCCTTGTTTTACTATTTCATTCACATAGCTTGAATGCAGTCTTTCAATTATTATATATTTATTTGGAAGATGCTATCTTATGTTGGTAGATGCTAGTATCTCTCAGTTGGTAGAAGCTAGTATCTTATGTTAGTAGGCGCTAGCATCTCTCAAGATTTTACATTTAATTACAAGCTTAGACATGGTACACCAAGCTAACAGATGGTACAACAAGCTTAGAGCTGGTACAACAAGCTTAGAGATGGTACAAAAAACTTAGAGATGATACAACAAGCTTACATATAGTACCACAAACTTAGGTTAGAGCTGGTACAACAAGAACAACACGTTATGGCAAACTTAATATTAAATTAAATCCTTACATTGTCAAGGACAGTTTCAAATGAGCTCAAAATATAAATTGAGATACCACCATACGTTGGATATACACATCATAATATAAATTGACATATACCCAGAGGTTGAGTGATTGATTGAATATTTATGTAGCGCTTGTATCCTTTTTTTCGGGGGGGGGGGAAGGGGGGTAGTGTTCCCTCAGAAATACTGCAATACTGGGGTAGTCAATACCATGTATGCCCTTGCGGGTCTCTTAACCCATTCGGGTCTCTTGGCTTTGCGCCTCTATACCTGTGACAGGGATCGTCCCGACCCCGGCCAGACACGAGGCGGGAGGGATCACACTTTGATCTTAGCCAAGGGGCCGAGAAGCGATCGTAGCACTTGTATCCATGCTACTATAGCATGCTCAGTGCTTGTATCCATGCCACTTCAGCATGCTCACTGCTTGTATCCATGCTACTATAGCATGCTCACTGCTTGTATACATGCACTTTGGCATGCTCACTGCTTGTATCCATGCTACTTTAGCAAACTCACTGCTTGTATCCGTGTCACTTTAGCATGCTCACTGCTTGTATCCATGCTACTTTGGCATGCTCACTGCTTGTATCCATGCTACTATAGCATGCTCACTGCTTATATCCATGCTACTATAGCAAACTCACTGCTTGTATCCATGCTACTTTGGCATGCTCATTGCTTGTATCCATGCTACTTTGGCATGCTCACTGCTTGTATCCATGCTACTTTGGTATGCTCACTGCTTGTATCCTTGCTACTATAGCATGCTCACTGCTTGTATCCATGCTACTTTGGCATGCTCACTGCTTGTATCCATGCTACTTTGGCATGCTCACTGCTTGTATCCATGCTACTATAGCATGCTCACTGCTTGTATCCATGCTACTTTGGCATGCTCACTGCTTGTATCCATGCTACTATAGCATGATCACTGCTTGTATCCATGCTACTTTGGTATGCTCACTGCTTGTATCCATGCTACTTTGGCATGCTCACTGCTTGTATCCATGCTACTATAGCATGCTCACTGCTTGTATCCATGCTACTTTGGCATGCTCACTGCTTGTATCCATGCTACTATAGAATGCTCACTGCTTGTATCCATGCTACTTTGGCATGCTCACTGCTTGTATCCATGCTACTATAGCATGCTCACTGCGCTTTCATGTTCCTACATCTATTTAAAGAAAAAAATATTTAAATGTTTCTTAAATGATTTTTTTTATCATTTTCAAAGAAAAGAATAGGCGCACTAAAAGAATGTTAATAAATGCCCTCATAAAATATAAATACACAAAGCTATAAATATTTATTTACACACCAATAAATCAACATTTGTATCAACCAATACATCAAGCTATAAATACATACGTAGATGGTGAAGGGCATTAAGTCAAAATAAAAATATTTCGACATGACATGACCTCCCTTGGCTCTGACTCCTGGCGGTTGTAAAGGGAGGTGATTGTTGCCGTCGCCAACCAGAGATCGATCAGGCAACGGGAATTAGTTTTTATTAATTAACACCTTTAGGCCTAATGAAAGTGATCAGGGATGTTTACATTACTGGCTCTGATCTTTGCATTCTTTTGTTGATATTGTAACACGACTGTGGATCTCTAGTGAAAAATGGCGTGGTGGGGTGCAGGGCAGAGGTGGGAACAATGGGGTGGTGGGGTGCAGGGCAGAGGTGTGAACAATGGGGTGGTGGGGTGCAGGGCAGAGGTGGGAACAATGGGGTGGTGGGGTGCAGGGCAGAGGTGTGAACAATGGGGTGGTGGGGTGCAGGGCAGAGGTGTGAACAATGGCGTGGTGGGGTGCAGGGCAGAGGTGTGAACAATGGCTTGGTGGGGTGCAGGGCAGAGGTGTGAACAATGGCGTGGTGGGGTGCAGGGCAGAGGTGTGAACAATGGCGTGGATGGGTGCAGGGCAGAGGTGTGAACAATGGCGTGGTGGGGTGCAGGGCAGAGGTGTGAACAATGGCGTGGAGGGGTGCAGGGCAGAGGTGTGAACAATGGCGTGGTGGGGTGCAGGGCAGAGGTGTGAATAATGGCGTGGATGGGTGCAGGGCAGAGGTGTGAACAATGGCGTGGTGGATTGCAGGGCAGAGGTGTGAACAATGGCGTGGTGGGGTGCAAGGCAGAGGTGTGAACAATGGGGTGGTGGGTTGCAGAGCAGAGGTGTGAATAATGGGGTGGTGGGGTGCAGGGCAGATGTGTGAACAATGGTGTGGTGGGGTGCAGAGGTGTGAACAATGGCGTGGTGGGGTGCAGGGCAGAGGTGTGAACAATGGGTTGGTGGGGTTCAGGGCTGAGGTGTGAATAATGAGGTGGATGACATGCTAGGCAGAGGTGTAATAGGGTTGGTGGGGTGCAGGGCAGAGGTATGAACCATGGGTTGGTTAACTGCATGGCCGAGGTGTGAACAAGTGGTGGGTTGCAGCGAAGAAATGTTCACAATAGGGTGAGGGTGCGGGGTAGAGATATCCACAATAGGGTGCGGGTGCAAGGCCAATAGGGTGCGGGTGCAAGGCCAATAGGGTGCGGGTGCAAGGCAGAGGTGTGCACAATATGATCCGGGTTCAGGGCTGAGATGCTCACACTAAGGTGGGGGTGCAGGGCTAAGCTTTGATTGTGTGGCTTAAAGAACAAGACACAATAAAGTGTAGGACCTCATTCAGATTGAGACAAGACACAATACAGTGTAGGACCTCATTCAGATTGAGACAAGACACAATACAGTGTAGGACCTCATTCAGATTAAAACAAGACATAATACTGTGTAGGACCTCATTCAGGTTGATACAATAAGAAATATAACACTCAAAAGTAGGGGAAAGCGTGATGGTAGGTGCAACAAAAACACTGGACGCTGCAACAGAAAAAAGTCCAAATAATTCAGTAAATAGTACAACATATTTGCAGGTCCATGAGTACAACAAGCTACAAGTATGTTAGTACACCATAACTCCAGGAAATTGGTATAATAAATCTCTAAATAAATTAATACAACATCTCCAGGTAATTCCCTATGCAGTACTACCAGGTACATTTGTACAATGTACATTGTAACATCAGGTAAATTTGAACAGTATACCCGTACATAATGTACTGCTGTTTAAAGTTCATTGTATCACTATAGAGGTACACCTGTTTAAATATGTGTTTAGCTGCGTATACGTGTGGTTATCTGTGTACACGTGTGGTTATCTGTATACATGAGTCTGTATGTGAGTAAACAAGTTTAGCAATGTTCTCATAAAATATGTGAGTTTGTCAAAATTCAGGCGAGTCTAAGTTGTAAAGGTGAGTCTAGATGTGTCAAAGGAATCTAGGTTGTACAGGTGAGTCTAGATGTGTCAATGTGAGTCTAGGTTGTACAGGTGAGTCTAGATGTGTCAAGGTTAGTCTAGGTTGTACAGGTGAGTCTAGATGTGTCAAGGGAGTCTAAGTTGTACAGGTTAGCCTAGATGTGTCATGGTGAGTCTATATGTGTCAAGGTGAGTCTAGGTTGTATAGGTGAGTCTAGATTTGTCAAGGTGTCTAGTTGTTGTCAAGGTGAGGCTAGCATAGCTGTGTCAAGATAACTGTTATGAAGATGACGTTTTAAAGCACGCCTATCTCGCGTCCCACGTGCATGACCCTTCGTGAACTCTCGTGACCGCCTTTGAAGTGTGGCTAGAAAAACCTTGTTTACAAAATTTATTATCATCTCTTCCAGTCAGGAAAACTGTCGAAAATAATAGAAGATTCTGGATAAAACGGGAAGGCAAAACAATGTGTTAGGTGGTTCGAGAGACATTAGTAGGAAATGCCTATAAAAAGCTGAACGATTGAGAGGGGGGGGGGGGGGAGTTTCCTTTCCTTTACCACGAGATGTGCTGTGTCATTATTTAATACTTTGTTGTGTGTAGATTTTTCTATTTCCTCGTTGTACAATCTTGTGCTCATTGTATTTTTACACACAGTACTGGTACCTGCAAACTGTAAGTTAATGATTTTTAATCACATTCTTTTGCTGTTGTAATTTAATTGAAATTTATACGTTAAAAACTTATTAATTGTAATTATATCTGGCTTTGTGTGTCGTATTATTTTTTAACTTTGGTATCGTCCTTTATTATGGGCTGTTTTTAGAACGAGCCATAGACAAGAGATAAGAGATTACATTCTCCATTTATAGCGGTCCGTAATAATAACACTAGCTGTTGTCAAGGTGAGGCTAGCATAGCTGTGTCAAGATTACGCTAGCTGTGTCAAGGTGAGGCTAGCATAGCTGTGTTTAGATAACGCTAGCTGTTGTCAAGGTGATGCTAGCATAGCTGTGTCAAGATAACGCTAGCTGTTGTCGAGGTGAGGCTAGATTAGTCAAGATGAGACTATATTTTTCAATGTGAGTCTAGCTTTCTCGGGGTAGGCGTATTGTGTCAATGTGAGTCTAGCTTTCTCAGGGTAGGCTTATTGTGTCAATGTGAGTCTAGCTTTCTCGAGGGTAGGCTTATTGTGTCACGGTGTGGCTATATTTTTCAATATATGTCTATATGTCTCAAGCTAAATGCTGACACAAAGAAAATGAAGGGATATGCCCAATGCTGCCCTCTATGCTAGCAAGATGCTCGATGTTGTCCTCTATGATAGCAATATGCCCAATGTTGTCCTCTATGATAGCAAGATGTCCAATGTTGCCCTCTATAATAGCAAGATGCCCAATGTTTTCCTCTATGATAGAAAGATGCCCAATGTTGCCCTCTATGATAGCAAGATGCCCTCTCTGATAGCAAGATGCCCAATGTTGTCGACTTCTCACTTGGGGAACAATGAAATCAATTCTTTATTGATGTGTTGGGGAATCAGAACGCCCTGGCCACTGACCTCTAGGGAGACCATGTGGCGATACTGTGTGACGTGATACTCCGTGTGATGATACTTTACTGTGTGGCGATGATCTAATGTACATGATACTTTACTGTGTGGCGATGATCTTATGTACATGATACTTGAGAGTAAACGAATAAGTAGTAGCAATGAGCTAGTATAGAGATGTCAGTATTCAGGTGAGTTAGTATATAGCTGTGTATCAATTGTCTGTCTATCCATTGTCTTTCTATCGCATGTCTTTCTATCAATTGTCTGCCTAAGTTCGCGTGTCAAACTTCCCTCTCGGGACAAGAGCAACTGTTGACAATGCTGCAGGCAGCAAACAATGAAGGTGTTAGGACTGAGCATCCTCAAAGTTTGGACTCATCCATTTTTGAAAGGTCCGGTGAGCGTCACGGAGTGCGAAGTTAAAGATGTGTGTGAGCTGGCGAGACGGTGAGATAGTGAGACTGTGAGATGATGAGACGATGAGATGGTGAAACGGTAACACAGTGAGATTACTAGTCTTCTTTTTCATTCGTTCCTAGCAAACCAGGGTTTCTTGGTTGATTTTCCCATTTTTTCATAGCAAACCAGGGTTTCTTGGTTAAATTTTCCATTCGTTCATGGCAAACCAGGGTTTCTTGGTTAAATTTCCCATTCTTTCATAGCAAACCAGGGTTTCTTGGTTAAATTTCCCATTGGTTCATTGAAAACCAGGGTTTCTTGGTTAAATTTTCCATTCTTTCATAGCAAACCAGGGTTTCTTGGTTAAATTTCCCATTCGTTCGTAGCAAACCAGGGTTTTTTGGTTAAATTTCCCATTCTTTCATAGCAAACCAGGGTTTCTTGGTTAAATTTCCCATTCGTTCATAGCAAACCAGGGTTTCTTGGTTAAATTTCCCATTCTTTCATAGCAAACCAGGGTTTCTTGGTTAAATTTCCCATTCTTTCATAGCAAACCAGGGTTTCTTGGTTAAATTTTCCATTGGTTCATGGCAAACCAGGGTTTTTTTGTTAAATTTCCCATTCTTTCATAGCAAACCCGGGTTTCTTGGTTAACTTTTCTATTGTATTCATGCATGGTTTTATATAACATGTCGACTTTGCATAAAATTACTGATATTGATCCAAGGTAAACAACGTAAAGACACACCCATACATCCAAACATACACGCAGACACACATTCACGACACACAGACATATGTCTCTCGATAATCATATATCCCACATTTGTCGCTCTGCATACACGGCTATCCGTCAGATCAGCTCAATCCGCCACTACCTCAAAGTTAGAGCAACAAAAACCCTAGTCTATGCTCTTGTTCTCTCTCGTCTTGACTATTGCAACTCTCTTCTGTCAGGTTCACCAAAACACTTCTTAGAAAAACTACAAAAGGTTCAAAACTCAGCTGCTAGGCTAGTTTTAAAGGCAAAAAAAAAACGTGATCACGTCACAACACTACTTCATTCACTTCATTGGCTCCCTGTACATGCACGGATTGACTATAAATTCTGTTCTCTGCCACAACTTTTTCTCGAATTCCTGCCCTTCCTATCTAACCGAACTTCTTTCAGTCTATTCACCCCTTCGACAGCTTCGCTCCTCCGCAGACAGGCGTATTCTTTCTGTTCCCAAGACTCGCACAAAAACATACGATGAAAGATCTTTCTCTTACTGTGCCCCCAAACAATGGATTTCTCTTCCACTATACATCCGCAATATATCAACCATCACAGACTTCAAAACTGCACTCAAAACACATCTCTTTAAACTCTACTACCCCGACTGATTCCCCACATCTGACCGATAAACGATGCTGCTGGCCACCGTCCATGGCTTGTCATGTAAAGTTCTGGTGTGGATGGGGTGAATATGCATTAGTTTTTGTCTTGTCTTTATACAGCTGTTCTTTATTAGATACATGTATTTTATGTTATTGTCACGATTATGTCTCTTTTTCTAATATTTTTATGTTCAGCGCTGTGAGCCGAGCCCTAGGCTGGGGTACCGCGCTATATAAGACAACTAATAATAATAATGATAATAATACAACACAGAACCATAGCAGGTCGTACAAGCTACACGAGTAGAAAACCTTCCTCTCTCCCTCACTCCCTCCCACCCTCCCTTGTGTACATTGACTTGTCTACTAACTTATGTACACTGACTTGTCTACTAACTTATGTACACTGACTTGTCTACTAACTTATGTAACCTGACTTGTCTACTGACTTGTCAACTAGCTTATGTACACTGACTTGTCTACTAACTTATGTACACTGACTTGTCTACTGACTTGCCTACGACTTGTGTGTACCCACACATGCCTGTGTACCCACACCTGCCAGTGTACCAACACCTGCCAGTGTACCCACACATGCCAATGTACCCAGACCTGCCTGTGTACCCACACCTGCCATTGTAACCACACCAGCCAATGTACCCACTCCTGCCAATGTAACCACACCTGCCAATGTACCCACACCTGCCATTGTACCCACACCTGCCGTTGTAACCACACCTGCCAATATAACCACACCTGCCATTGTAACCACACCTGCCATTGTACCCACACCTGCCTGTGTACCGCAGGACTTTGTTAAGAATGAAAAAAATAAACTATGATGCAAGGATTGATGGATGGATGTTAAAAATGACTTGCGCCATGACTTGGATTTAAGTGAGGAAGATTTTCGCGAATCGTCCACATAACTATCTCGCCAAACGCCATCTCATTCCAGCAGCAAGACAAGGTCGAGATGGCAGGGGACTGCAATCCTAAGGATACAGTCTTCACTTTGCCCAGTGGTCCTTGCATGGTGCCCAGTGGTCCCTGCATGCAATCCTAAGGATACAGTCTTCACTTTGCCCAGTGGTCCCTGCAGGCAATCCTAAGGATACAGTCTTCACGTGTTGGACAAAACCTGTTTACCGAAAACTAAAAATCGTGCGGTTAACTTCGACCTGGTGGCCGCTGTGCGTGTTGTGGCCGCTGTGCGTGGTGTGGCCGCTGTGCGTGGTGTGGCCGCTGTGCGTGGTGTGGCCGCTGTGCGTGGTGTGGCCGCTGTGCGTGGTGTGGCCGCTGTGCGTGGTGTGGCCGCTGTGCGTGGTGTGGCCGATGTGCGTGGTGTGGCCGATGTGCGTGGTGTGGCGCTGTGCATGTCATATCACCACCTGGAGTTAATCATATCACCACCTGGAGTTAATCATATCACCACATGGAGTTAATCATATCACCACCTGGAGTTAATTATATCGCCACCTGGTTTTAAGGAAATACCGACTTACTAGAGATCCTTAGATCCCTCCATTCCTATTCTCAATATTAGCTGTTTAAAATTTTACTTTAATAATAAATTCTTTTGCCTTGATATTACGCACTGCAGTACAGACCACAGTAGGCACCACGGAATAATGTGGGACGGATTTTTTGGTTTTGAACAGCTGAACTTCCGTTTCTAACAATATCATAGAGCCCTTCGTGTTCTGACCTTTGACCTTCAATGAATTAATGGAGACTTTGAAAATATAAGTTGTACACTTATAAATGTTTCTTTTGTTTTTTTTATTGTATTGCATCGTCTGCTGAAGAAGGCATCATGCCGTAACGTCTGTTTAATTGTCTTCTCTTTTATTTTCAAGGCCAAAAATATCTTGTTACACTTTGTATTTAGTATTTATATTATTATTATGTATTACTATCATAAATCCATAGCATAAATTAAGAGCATATATTTGGATCCAGGGCCGGCCTTAGGTCATTGCAACCTATGCGGCCGCAATGAGCCCCGCACTTTCATAGGCCCCGCGCCAAATTATTTTCTAATACAAAATCTTAATTTTCACTATTATCCTTATCCCTACCCAGACTGGGCCCAGCGCAAACCTTTTCGCATAGGGCCCCACAATTGTTAGGGCCGGCCCTGTTTGGATCAATAAAGAATCTTATCTTATGTCACTAGCGTTTAAAGAAAAAAACCAGTCGTTTTTAAAACACCTTGATGCCCCATTCTTAGGATTCTGTTTTGTGTGTGTGTGTGTGTGTGTGCATATGTGTGTGTGTGTTTTGGGTGTCTTAAAGAATTTGCTTTTAAAGATATCTTTAATAATAATCAACATGAATTCTGTGAATATTTTTGCCCTTGATAATTATTTTGAAACTAATATTTAGCGGGATTAAAAATAGTTGCTATAAATAGGTTGATTAACCGCCCACAACAAATGCAGCACTCACGGTTACTCATAACTCAGTGTACTTGTACTCTTTACACAGTTCAATACAAAACAGTTACTCATAACTCAGTGTACGGTACTCTTTCCACAGTTCAATACAAAACAGTTACTCATAACTCAGTGTACGGTACTCTTTCCACAGTTCAATACAACACAGTTACTCATAACTCAGTGTACCGGTACTCTTTCCACAGTTTAATACATCACAGTTACTCATAACTCAGTGTACCGGTACTCTTTCCACAGTTTAATACTTGTACTCTTTCCACAGTTCAATAAAACAGTTACTCATAACTCAGTGTACCGGTACTCTTTCCACATTTTAATACAACACAGTTACTCATAACTCAGTGTACCGGTACTCTTTCCACACTTCAATACATCACAGTTACTCATAACTCAGTGTACCGGTACTCTTTCCACAGTTTAATACATCACAGTTACTCATAACTCAGTGTACCGGTACTCTTTCCACAGTTTAATACAACACAGTTACTCATAACTCAGTGTACCGGTACTCTTTCCACACTTCAATACAACACAGTTACTCATAACTCAGTGTACTTGTACTCTTTCCACAGTTCAATACAACACAGTTACTCATAACTCAGTGTACCGGTACTCTTTCCACAGTTTAATACATCACAGTTACTCATAACTCAGTGTACCGGTACTCTTTCCACACTCCAATACAACACAGTTACTCATAACTCACTGTACCGGTACTCTTTCCACACTTCAATACAACACAGTTACTCATAACTCACTGTACCAGTACTCTTTCCACACTTCAATACAACACAGTTACTCATAACTCACTGTACCGGTACTCTTTCCACACTTCAATACAACACAGTTACTCATAACTCACTGTACCGGTACTCTTTCCACACTTCAATACAACACAATTACTCATAACTCACTGTACCGGTACTCTTTCCACACTTCAATACAACACAGTTACTCATAACTCACTGTACCAGTACTCTTTCCACACTTCAATACAACACAGTTACTCATAACTCACTGTACCGGTACTCTTTCCACACTTCAATACAACACAGTTACTCATAACTCACTGTACCGGTACTCTTTCCACACTTCAATACAACACAGTTACTCATAACTCACTGTACCGGTACTCTTTCCACACTTCAATACAACACAGTTACTCATAACTCACTGTACCGGTACTCTTTCCACACTTCAATACAACACAGTTACTCATAACTCACTGTACCGGTACTCTTTCCACACTTCAATACAACACAGTTACTCATAACTCACTGTACCGGTACTCTTTCCACACTTCAATACAACACATTTACTCATAACTCAGTGTACCGGTACTCTTTCCACACTTCAATACAACACAGTTACTCATAACTCACTGTACCTGTACTCTTTCCACACTTCAATACAACACAGTTACTCATAACTCACTGTACCGGTACTCTTTCCACACTTCAATACAACACAGTTACTCATAACTCACTGTACCGGTACTCTTTCCACACTTCAATAGAACACAGTTACTCATAACTCACTGTACCGGTACTCTTTCCACACTTCAATACAACACAGTTACTCATAACTCACTGTACCGGTACTCTTTCCACACTTCAATACAACACAGTTACTCATAACTCACTGTACCGGTACTCTTTCCACACTTCAATACAACACAATTACTCATAACTTACTGTACCGGTACTCTTTCCACACTTCAATACAACACAGTTACTCATAACTCACTGTACCGGTACTCTTTCCACACTTCAATACAACACATTTACTCATAACTCACTGTACCGGTACTCTTTCCACACTTCAATACAACACAGTTACTCATAACTCACTGTACCGGTACTCTTTCCACACTTCAATACAACACAGTTACTCATAACTCACTGTACCGGTACTCTTTCCACACTTCAATACAACACAGTTACTCATAACTCACTGTACCGGTACTCTTTCCACACTTCAATACAACACAGTTACTCATAACTCACTGTACCGGTACTCTTTCCACACTTCAATACAACACAGTTACTCATAACTCACTGTACCGGTACTCTTTCCACACTTCAATACAACACAGTTACTCATAACTCACTGTACCGGTACTCTTTCCACACTTCAATACAACACAGTTACTCATAACTCACTGTACCGGTACTCTTTCCACACTTCAATACAACACAGTTACTCATAACTCACTGTACCGGTACTCTTTCCACACTTCAATACAACACAGTTACTCATAACTCACTGTACCGGTACTCTTTCCACACTTCAAAACAACACAGCTACTCATAACTCACTGTACCGGTACTCTTTCCACACTTCAATACAACACAGTTACTCATAACTCACTGTACCGGTACTCTTTCCACACTTCAATACAACACAGTTACTCATAACTCACTGTACCGGTACTCTTTCCACACTTCAATACAACACAGTTACTCATAACTCACTGTACCGGTACTCTTTCCACACTTCAATACAACACAGTTACTCATAACTCACTGTACCAGTACTCTTTCCACACTTCAATACAACACAGCTACTCATAACTCACTGTACCGGTACTCTTTCCACACTTCAATACAACACAGTTACTCATAACTCACTGTACCGGTATTCTTTCCACACTTCAATACAACACAGTTACTCATAACTCACTGTACCGGTACTCTTTCCACACTTCAATACAAGACAGTTACTCATAACTCACTGTACCGGTACTCTTTCCACACTTCAATACAACACAGTTACTCATAACTCACTGTACCGGTACTCTTTCCACACTTCAATACAACACAGTTACTCATAACTCACTGTACCGGTACTCTTTCCACACTTCAATACAACAAAATTACTCATAACTCACTGTACCGGTACTCTTTCCACACTTCAATACAACACAGTTACTCATAACTCACTGTACCGGTACTCTTTCCACACTTCAATACAACACAGTTACTCATAACTCACTGTACCGGTACTCTTTCCACACTTCAATACAACACAGTTACATAACTCACTGTACCGGTACTCTTTCCACACTTCAATACAACACAGTTACTCATAACTCATTGTACCAGTACTCTTTCCACACTTCAATACAACACAGCTACTCATAACTCACTGTACCGGTACTCTTTCCACACTTCAATACAACACTGTTACTCATAACTCACTGTACCGGTACTCTTTCCACACTTCAATACAACACAGTTACTCATAACTCACTGTACCGGTACTCTTTCCACACTTCAATAGAACACAGTTACTCATAACTCACTGTACCGGTACTCTTTCCACACTTCAATACAACACAGTTACTCATAACTCACTGTACCGGTACTCTTTCCACACTTCAATACAACACAGTTACTCATAACTCACTGTACCGGTACTCTTTCCACACTTCAATACAACACAATTACTCATAACTTACTGTACCGGTACTCTTTCCACACTTCAATACAACACAGTTACTCATAACTCACTGTACCGGTACTCTTTCCACACTTCAATACAACACATTTACTCATAACTCACTGTACCGGTACTCTTTCCACACTTCAATACAACACAGTTACTCATAACTCACTGTACCGGTACTCTTTCCACACTTCAATACAACACAGTTACTCATAACTCACTGTACCGGTACTCTTTCCACACTTCAATACAACACAGTTACTCATAACTCACTGTACCGGTACTCTTTCCACACTTCAATACAACACAGTTACTCATAACTCACTGTACCGGTACTCTTTCCACACTTCAATACAACACAGTTACTCATAACTCACTGTACCGGTACTCTTTCCACACTTCAATACAACACAGTTACTCATAACTCACTGTACCGGTACTCTTTCCACACTTCAATACAACACAGTTACTCATAACTCACTGTACCGGTACTCTTTCCACACTTCAAAACAACACAGCTACTCATAACTCACTGTACCGGCACTCTTTCCACACTTCAATACAACACAGTTACTCATAACTCACTGTACCGGTACTCTTTCCACACTTCAATAAAACACAGTTACTCATAACTCACTGTACCGGTACTCTTTCCACACTTCAATACAACACAGTTACTCATAACTCACTGTATCGGTACTCTTTCCACACTTCAATACAACACAGTTACTCATAACTCACTGTACCGGTACTCTTTCCACACTTCAATACAACACAGTTACTCATAACTCACTGTACCGGTACTCTTTCCACACTTCAATACAACACAGTTACTCATAACTCACTGTACCGGTACTCTTTCCACACTTTAATACAACTGTACTGTGGGAATTTTAAGAAGCTTTTATTATTTATTTATTAGTTACACTAGAACGACCCTGAGGAACTTAGCCAGTACTATCAACACTATTGCACCCCTCCCCCGTTTATTCCCAATCCCCACTTTCATTACCAATCTTCCACCCCTTCATTCCCACTCCCCACTTTCATTGCCAATAATCCACACCTTCATTCCCACTCCCCACTTTCATTGCCAATCTTCCACCCTTTCATTCCCACTCCCCACTTTCATTGCCCATCTCCCACCCTTTCATTCCCACTCCCCACTTTCATTGCCAATCTCCCACGCTTTCATTGCCACTCCCCCCCTTTCATATGAAATCTGTCACCCTTTCATTGCCACTTCTCCCTTTCATTGGCAATATCCCACACTTTCATTGCCACTCCACCTTTCATTCCCACTCCCCCCTTTAATTCCAACTCCCCCCTTTCATTAACACTGCCCCTTTCATTGCCGCTCCACCCTTTCATTGCCACTCCACCCTTTCATTGCCACTCCACCTTTTCATAGCCAATCCCCCCTTTCATTGCCACTCCACCCTTTCATGGCCACTCCCCCCTTTCATTGCCGCTCCACCCTTTCATTGCAACACTCTATCCTTTCATTGCCACTCCACCCTTCCATTGCCACTCCACCCTTTCATTGAAACCCTACAACCCTTTCTCCTGCATTTTATTATGACCTGTCCTCATGTTAGCATGACAATTTTCGACGTCCCTCATTCGTTAGAGGACGTGTTAGCAACGGCCCTCTTGTTTGCAGGACATGTGCGTCAATCAGCAGAAGATGTGCATCAATCATGAGATGTGCATCAATAAGGAGATGTGCATCAATCAAGAGATGTGCATTAATCAGGATACTTGCATCAATCAGCAGAAGATTGTATCAATAATCAGACGATATGCATAAATCAACAGAAACTGTACATTAATCAGCAGAAGATATCAGCAGAAGATGTACATTAGCAGAAGATGTGCATCAATCAGCAGAAGATGTGCATCAATCAGCAGATGTGCATCAATCAGCAGATATGCATCAATCAGCAGAAGATGTGCATCAATCAGCAGATGTGCACCAATCAGCAGAAGATGTGCATCAATCAGCAGATGTGCATCAATCAGCAGATGTGCATCAATCAGCAGAAGATGTGCATCAATCAGCAGATGTGCATCAATCAGCAGAAGATGTGCATCAATCAGCAGATGTGCATCAATCAGCAGATGTGCATCAATCAGCAGAAGCTTGGACTAATGGAGATGTTGTTTTCATTCTTTCATTCAATTGTTTTCCTCATATTTATATCTTCCATCAGACTACCAGCAATTCATACATCAGCAAGTCATATGTGATCAAAGTCAACTATTTATACGACAAGGTCAATCTTCCCACACCAAACTCAAATATTTCCGCATTATTCCCACACCAAACTCAAATATTTCCACATTATTCCCACACCAAACTCAAATATTTCCGCATTATTCCCACACCAAACTCAAATATTTCCACATTATTCCCACACCAAACTCAAATATTTCCACATTATTCCCACACCAAACTCAAATATTTCCACATTATTCCCACACCAAACTCAAATATTTCCACATTATTCCCACACCAAACTCAAATATTTCCACATTATTCCCACACCAAACTCAAATATTTCCACATTATTTCCACACCAAACTCAAATATTTCCACATTGTTCCCACACCAAACTCAAATATTTCCACATTATTCCCACACCAAACACAAATATTTCCACATTATTCCCACACCAAACTCAAATATTTCCACATTATTCCCACACCAAACTCAAATATTTCCACATTATTGCCACACCAAACTCAAATATTTCCACATTATTCCCACACCAAACACAAATATTTCCACATTATTCCCACACCAAACACAAATATTTCCACATTATTCCCACACCAAACACAAATATTTCCACATTATTCCCACACCAAAGACAAATATTCCTACTCCAAAGTCACTTATAGCCAAACCAAAGTCAGTTGTTCCCACACAAAAGATTAACTAATTATAAAAGTGTTGGACTGCGATAAAGCTTTAAAATAGATTAAATAGACTCGAACAATCTGTGTCAAAATAACAATATATGTATAAGCTTTAATCATAATTTTACAATACACATAAGCAAACGTTTTGAAACATTCCTTCATCAGTACAACAACAATACATATAAAGAAGTATAAATAAAATTAACATAATATATATATAAATCCTGAGCAATTTTAAAAGCAGCTGTCACTCGAGTTAAAGGCATGACTAGACAGCTGTCACTCGAGTTAAAGGCATGACTAGACAGCTGTCACTCGAGTTAAAGGCATGACTAGACAGCTGTCACTCGAGTTAAAGGCATGACTAGACAGCTGTCACTCGAGTTAAAGGCATGATTAGACAGATGTCACTCGAGTCAAAGGCATAACTAGACAAGATTCTTTTAGAGCCACTCATTCTGACGCTAGTGATAGGTCAAAGGTTATTTAAACTTTTCATTCCCCATAATAACCTTAAAGCTCGTTTTCTGGTTCTGAAAAACCGCTCAATACTTATGGCAGATCCTGTCACCAATGAGGTTTTCAGAAGAACTCCTCTTTTCGCTTTCCGGAGGGACAAAAGCCTTAGGGACATGCTAGCTAGAAGCCACCTCCCTGCTATTCAAGTGCATAAAGGCACCAAAAGTTACAATCGTAACCGATGTAACACATGTCCCTACGTGATTCAAGTTGATAAGATTACTTTCCCTCTAGAAATATTCAGGTCGCCTTGGAGACCGGTTTAGAGAATACCTCTATAACATAAATGTGCAGGCTCTCTGTCCGGTCTCCAAACATTTCAATAACATTAACCATGATGGCATTTTAGACGTCGCAGTTACCGGTATACTAGTAACACACCGGATAGGATCTATTTGGAGAATAAATTAATAACAAGATTTGGTACGTTAACTCCATAAAGGGATAAACCAAATCCACAATTTTACGTAACTGCCATGTCTTTTTCCTGATTGGGTTTTTACATTTTACTTCAAGTCACTTCCTTTCCATTCTTCTTTACTTTGTTTTTGTCTGGTTTTTTCCACCCACTCCTATTTTTTCTATCTTTTTTTGAGGCAGGACATATCTCTCTCCATATATATTATGTAAATTTGATTTATACTTTTTTATATGTCTTTTTGTACTGATGAAGGAATGTAAAATTATTATTAAAGCTTAATATATATTGTTATATATACACAGATTGTTCGTGTATATTTAATCGCCCATCAAAGACAACTATTCCCACACCAATGGGTATGGTGTTGCTTCCCTTTGTACTTTCCTTTGAAATACGATCTTTGGATAGCCTCCCCACCTTCCTCCCCTTCCCTCCCCCCTCCCCACAGTTCCTGATCTTCAGGGGAAGTGGAAATGCTTTGTCTTACAGGAGGTTTGTATACAGCCTACAGCGCCAACAGTTACTGGGGGTTTGTATACAGGTTTTATGGCTTCCTGTGACAACATGGCGATATAACACACCATTACAATATGTGACAAATGGACACAGTGACAAAATAACACATAGTGACACCTTAAAATACCATGACAAGGTGACAAAAGACACCCCATGACAATAATATACCGTGGCAACGTAACGCACTGTGACAACGTGACAACATGACAACCCATGACAATGTCACAACCTGTTTTTTAAAACTAAGAAATGCATTTGTCAAAAGCTGTCCTCTACTCTTACTGACTTTATAAATATCAAAAATAATTTAATAATAACAATAATATTAAATTAAATATATATTTAAAAATAACAGTGTTCAATAATGATGATTAAATTGTAACAAAATATAAAGCCATGGAAGATTGAATAAATAATTGCTTTTCTTTAAATGTTTATGATGCTGACATTACTCACTCGTCTGCCAATAGCTCATTGTGCAGTAGTTATGTGACATAGTGATGTGGCAGTAGTTATGTGACAGTAGTGATGCGGCAGTAGTTATGCGGCCCTCAGTGATTTCTGCATTAGTGGTTTGTCTACAGTGTTGCCTACATATATTAGTGGTTTGTCTACAGTGTTGCTTACATATATTAGTGGTTTGTCTACAGTGTTGCCTACATATATTAATGGTTTGTCTACAGTGTTGCCTACATATATTAGTGGTTTGTCTACAGTGTTGCCTACATATATTAGTGGTTTGTCTACAGTGTTGCCTACATATATTAATGGTTTGTCTACAGTGTTGCCTACATATATTAGTGGTTTGTCTACAGTGTTGCCTATATATAAAAAAAAATCATCATTTGTTATAACTTACAATGATGTCATTGAATCTAGGGATCTTTGAAGAAGTCATCCGAATACTCAAATAATCTCGTTGACAAATGATCACCAATGCATAATATGATCTGCTCATCAATGCATGACGCGATCTCTTCACCAATGCATATTGTAATCTGTTCACCAATGCATGATATGATCTGTTCACCAATGCATGATATGATCTGTTCACCAATGCATGATATGATCTGTTCACCAATGCATGGTGTGATCTGTTCACCAATGCATGATGTGATCTGTTCACCAATGCATGATGTGATCTGTTCACCAATGCATGATGTGATCTGTTCACCAATGCATGATATGATCTGTTCACCAATGCATGATGTGATCTGTTCACCAATGCATGATATGATCTGTTCACCAATGCATGGTATGATCTGTTCACCAATGCATGATGTGATCTGTTCACCAATGCATGATGTGATCTGTTCACCAATGCATGATATGATCTGTTCACCAATGCATGATGTGATCTGTTCACCAATGCATGGTATGATCTGTTCACCAATGCATGATGTGATCTGTTCACCAATGCATGATATGATCTGTTCACCAATGCATGATATGATCTGTTCACCAATGCATGATATGATCTGTTCACCAATGCATGGTGTGATCTGTTCACCAATGCATGATGTGATCTGTTCACCAATGCCTGATGTGATATGTTCACTATTGCCTGATGTGATCTGTTCACCAATGCTTGATGTAATCTGTTCACCAATGCATGATGTGATCTGTTCACCAATGCATGATGTGATCTGTTCACCAATGCATGATGTGATCTGTTCACCAATGCATGATGTGATCTGTTCACCAATGCATGATATGATCTGTTCACCAATGCATGATGTGATCTGTTCACCAATGCATGATATGATCTGTTCACCAATGCATGGTATGATCTGTTCACCAATGCATGGTATGATCTGTTCACCAATTCATGATGTGATCTGTTCACCAATGCATGATATGATCTGTTCACCAATGCATGGTATGATCTGTTCACCAATGCATGATGTGATCTGTTCACCAATGCATGATGTGATCTGTTCACCAATGCATGATATGATCTGTTCACCAATGCATGGTATGATCTGTTCACCAATGCATGATATGATCTGTTCACCAATGCATGGTATGATCTGTTCACCAATGCATGATGTGATCTGTTCACCAATGCATGATGTGATCTGTTCACCAATGCATGGTATGATCTGTTCACCAATGCATGATATGATCTGTTCACCAATGCATGATATGATCTGTTCACCAATGCATGATATGATCTGTTCACCAATGCATGATATGATCTGTTCACCAATGCATGATGTGATCTGTTCACCAATGCCTGATGTGATATGTTCACTATTGCCTGATGTGATCTGTTCACCAATGCCTGATGTAATCTGTTCACCAATGCATGACGTGATTTTCTCACCCATTCGGGATGTGATATGTTCTAACATTTTCAATAACAATGCTTCAGTCTCATTCTTGCAAATTCTTAAAGTTTGGACCTTAGAATTGATTAGAACAATGGTCGCCCCTGTTAGAACTATGTTCGCCATTGTTAGCGCAATGGTCGCCCCTGTTAGAACTATGTTCGCCATTGTTAGCACAATGCTTTATTTTTTTTTGATTTTTAAAATAGTGAATTAGTTCATTTGGGAGAAGTTCATTTGTGACGTCATATTCTGTAATGTTTAAATGCAACATTTGAACAGCTTGGTAATCATCTAATCCCTGGTATGTCTTATTAATCTTATAATCTAATCACTGGTATGTCTTATTAATCTTATAATCTAATCCCTGGTATGTCTTATTAATCTTAGAATCTAATTACTGGTATGTCTTATTAATCGTATAATCTAATCATTGGTATGTCTTATTAATCTTATAATCTAATCCCTGGTATGTCTTATTAATCTTATAATATAATTTCTGGAATGTCTTATTAATCTTATAATCTAATCCATGGTATGTCTTATTAATCTTATAATCTAATCCTGGTATGTCTTATTAATCTTATAATCTAATCCTTGGTATGTCTTATTAATCTTATAATCTAATCCCTGGTATGTCTTACTAATTTTATAATCTAATCACTGGTATGTCTTATTAATCTTATAATCTAATCCCTGGTATGTCTTATTAATCTTATAATCTAATTAATGGTATGTCTTATTAATCGTATAATATAATTACTGGTATGTCTTATTAATCTTATAATATAATTACTGGTATGTCTTATTAATCTTATAATATAATCACTGGTATGTCTTATTAATCTTATAATCTAATTACTGGTATGTCTTTGTTTTGCGATTACGATACGAGTCGAGAGTGATACTGATAGACTGTCATACTGTCATACTGTCATACTGTCATACTGACATACTGACATACTGTCCTGGTCGTAGATTTGTATATTCTGTTTATTATATGTGTGTGCACCTACCCTACATTGTACCCGTGCCAGTTCATTGCTGTACTGTATGTGTGCACCTTCCCAATATTGTTCCCGTACCAGTTCATTGCTGTACTGTATATGTGTGCACCTACCCTACATTGTACCGGTACAAATTCGTTGTTGTACTGTAAATGATCAGTTTTATTTTATTTGATTTTGACATTTCATAATTAGCGTTAATCAATTATTATTTGTAATTAGCACTAGTTTGGGGACCGTAATTAGCACTTGTTTGGTGACCGTAATTAGCACTTGTTTGGGGACCGTAATTAGCACTTGTTTGGTGACCGTAATTAGCACTTGTTTGGTGACCGTAATTAGCACTTGTTTGGTGACCGTAATTAGCACTTGTTTGGTGACCGTAATTAGCACTTGTTTGGTGACCGTAATTAGCACTTGTTTGGTGACCGTAATTAGCACTTGTTTGGTGACCGTAATTAGCACTTGTTTGGTGACCGTAATTAGCACTTGTTTGGTGACCGTAATTAGCACTTGTTTGGTGACCGTAATTAGCACTTGTTTGGTGACCGTAATTAGCACTTGTTTGGTGACCGTAATTAGCACTATTTTGGTATCGTTCTATTTTATTTACTGCATTGAATTAAGTGTATCATCCTTTGTTTGTACTGTTAACAATAAAACATCATGTCAAAGAAGAGATTCAATTCTCTACATCTAGCGACGTTAAGTTACAGGGCCGCTCATTATCAACTCTGCGCATTTCCTTCTCTCTGAGCACTGACCAGCGGCACACCTGGTAGACTGTAGCGGCGCACTATGAGATGGCTGTCTCCAGCCCCTGGTGTAATTTCAAAACGTGTCCACCGGTATGCTAAGTGTGCACCAGTCCGCCAAGTGTCCACCGGTCCGCCAAGTGTCCACCGGTCCGCCAAGTGTCCACCGGTTCGCCAAGTGTCCACCGGTCCGCCAAGTGTTCACGGATATGCCAAGTGTCCACTGGTCAGCTAAGTGTCCACCGGTCCGCCAAGTGTCCACCGGTCCGCCAAGTGTCCACCGGTCCGCTAATCTTAAAGGAAACGCTGATGTATATGATTGCTACAATGTGTACAGTTAACATCACAATGTGTACAGTAAACATCACAATGTGTAGAACTAACATCACAATGTGTAGAACTAACATCACAATGTGTACAGTTAACATCACAATGTGTACAGTTAACGTCAGAATGTGTAGAACTAACATCACAATGTGTAGAACGAACATCACAATGTGTAGAGTTTACATCACAATGTTATCAGTGATGAGGATACATTAATTGTGACAAACCAATCTTCAAAAGATTCTTTCAACGTTTTTGATCACTTTCCGGGCCATTTCGATCACTTTCAGAGACATTTTGATCACTTTCAGGGCCATTTCGATCACTTTCAGCGCCATTTTGACCCTTTCCTGGACCATTTTGACCCCTTTCAGGACCATTTTGACCCTTTTCAGGACCATTTTGAAGCTGAGAAATAAAATAACAACTACTGTGTTTATATTTATTTCTTTTTACTGAATACACTTAAGTCTCAATGGACTAGAAATAACCCGCCAAAAAATGGCCAAGCCATGGCGGCAAAATGGCGACGAAACAATGGCAGCCGAACAATGGCGGCAAAATGGCAGCCGAGCAATGACGGCGGCAGTGCGTGAACTTCTCAGCTACCAAAGTTACTTGACAAAACATGCCTCCAAGAAACGCACTTGATAAGAATCAAAATTAGTGTTAACTAGCGTCTGGAAATTTTATTTTGCGCGTCTATCGAACACAGAGTTACAGCCATCCATACATACATACATACCTAGAGAATTATTATTTGTGATAGTGCATCCAAATGTACCGCATATAAAGTTTATATTGAATAAGTCTTAATCATGTGTATTGAATTCAGATATAACTCTGTCTTTTAGTTATAATTAATTTTTTTTCAAAAGTGCGTTTATAAAAAGAATTTTTAACAAGGAATTAAATGAATAAATTGATGGGGCATCTGACATCGGGGCAAGTGGGTGGGGAAGGCACAAAATGTATCGTGCTAGTCCACATGCTGCTCGTGGGTAGGCCACATATTTAGGGCTTAGGCCTGACAACAGCCTTTAGTGATCCTGTTGGACAAATCGATACGATGAAAATTTTCTGAATGTGCTCTTTATCGATTTGTGAGAAATCGAAGACAAATCAAAATACCTTAGCCACCAGAATGGGGGACTTTATGAAGCTAATGATTTGTCACACTTTGTTGAACGATACTAGAACGGTTCTAGGATTACAAAGCTTTCAGGGTACGCCAGACGTAGGTGTTAATGCTAGAGCGTCGAGTTATATTGTGCCACGCCAGACGTAGCTGTCATTGTCAGAGCATGTTGGTATGTCATGCTACCCCAGACGTAGCTGTCATGGTCAGAGCATGTTGGTATGTCGTGCTACGCCAGGCGCAGCTGTCATGGTCAGAGCATGTTGGTATGTCGTGCTACGCCAGGCGCAGCTGTCATGGTCAGAGCATGTTGGTATGTCGTGCTACGCCAGACATAGCTGTCATTGTCAGAGCATGTTGGTATGTCATGCTACCCCAGACGTAGCTGTCATTGTCAGAGCATGTTGGTATGTCGTGCTACGCCAGACGTAGCTGTCATTGTCAGAGCATGTTGGTATGTCGTGCTACGCCAGACGTAGCTGTCATTGTCAGAGCCTGTTGGTATGTTCAGCTTAAGTCAAGACGTTTGAGTCATTTCAAAAGTGTTCAATGTATTTGAATTTCACAACAGCCACATTTATGTATTTAACATTTGAGTTTTAAATCTATAAACTGCTAGAACTTAGTCAACATTTAATACTATTATAAAGCTATGTTTGATCAGACGTACGTATATAAGAATAGTCTGCCTTGCTTCTACATATGCATCAGTTCACTAAATGTTCCAATATGTCATTTATATATATATTATCCCCAAAACAGAGCTGAAAAATAGTTTCTTCATATCCTTGCTTTAATCCGTTCATAATCTCTAAACACCATTGTTCATTATCTCTTAACACCATTGTTCATTATTTCTTAACACCATTGTTCATTATCTCTTAACACCATTGTTCATTATCTCTAAACACCATTGTTCATTATCTCTAAACACCATTGTTCATAATCTCTTAACATCACTGCCACCAGGAGCTCAGTTTTGTCACTTGATAATCTCCACGTGTAACGTCCGTGAATGGCCAGCCTTGTCTACAATAGTCCAGATGGCCCCGTATGTCCAGATGGCCCCATAAGTCCAGATGGCCCCGTATGTCCATATGGACCAGCATGTCCAGATGGCCTGGTATGGCCAGATGGCCCTGTATGCCCAGATGACACCGTATGTCCAGATGGCCTGGTATGGCCAGATGGCCCCGTATGCCCAGATGACACCGTATGTCCAGATGGCCCCATAAGTCCAGATGGCCCCGTATGTCCATATGGACCAGCATGTCCAGATGGCCTGGTATGGCCAGATGGCCCCGTATGCCCAGATGACACCGTATGTCCAAATGGTACCGTATCTCCAGATAGACCAGTAGGTCCAGATGGCCCCTCTATGTCCAGATGGCCCCGTATGTTCAGATGGACCCGTATGTTCAGATGGCCTCGTATGTTCAGATGGACCCGTATGTCAAGATACTGACATGTCCCAGCAATAGGTACCTGGCAGTCACGTCTACCTTCACAGACTGATGGCTATTTCACTCCAGGTTAATCTGTCATGAGTTGGACCACGAGTTTATGAGAAGAGAAATCAACAAGTTGTCCGTCATATTTTCGGGGATACATTCTGCTTTTAATTGAAGATAGCCAGCTGGTCAGTGTCAGATGGTCAGTTGATCGTTGGTCAGTGTCAGGTGGTCAGTTGATCGTTGGTCAGGGGATCAGTTGGTGGGTTGGTCAGGGGATCAGTTGGTGGGTTGGTCAGGGGATCAGTTGGTGGGTTGGTCAGGGGATCAGTTGGTGGCTTGGTCAGGGGAGCACTTGGTGGGTTGGTCATGGGATCAGTTGGTGGCTTGGTCAGGGGAGCACTTGGTGGGTTGGTCAGGGGATCAGTTGGTGGGTTGGTCAGGGGATCAGTTGGTGGCTTGGTCAGGGGAGCATTTGGTGGGTTGGTCAGTTTCAGTTGATCAGTTGGTTGGTAGCAGGTGGTCGGTGTTCAGCTGGTCGGTGTTCAGGTGGTCGGTGTTCAGCTGGTCGTTGTGCAGCTGGTCGGTGTTCAAATGGTCGGTGTGCAGCTGGTCGGTGTCAGCTTTCAGAACTAAGTGGACGGCTTGAAATCACAGCAGCTGGTCTGGGCAACGACGCAGATTTTGGGACAGGAAGTGCCATAATTTTCTCAGAAAATTGCGGAAGTAGGTGTGGCGTAAGGCCACTGACACGTGACATGAACGCTGGATGACTGAGACAAAGTGGATTGATGGGGGATGGTTTGATGGGGATGGTAGACAGAGTCCCTGC
Organism: Omphiscola glabra; assembly: GCA_964017045.1. Lineage (NCBI taxonomy): Eukaryota > Metazoa > Mollusca > Gastropoda > Lymnaeidae > Omphiscola > Omphiscola glabra. The sequence continues at coordinate 85,742,329 of OZ024794.1, read as the reverse complement.
GTCATGAGCTGCTGACTTTAGTAGGTCAAGGTTGCTGGTAAATCTTGACATGAAGCTCGTGCTAAAGGAGGAGGAAGTTAGGGAGGAGAGGGAGCTGGCGAGGGATGAGGATAAATCTAGGCTTGCGGCATAGGAGGCGACCAAGCTGGGGGGTATGGTGGAGGCGAACTGCGCGGCGAACGAAGGAAGGGCTGGGGGGATCAACGGAGGGGGAGGGAGGTGAAAGTTTGAAGGCGATTTATAATCTGGTGACATGAGACTTTCGATGGAAAACGGGTGCTTCATGGGCGGCGCCGGAGGAGTCAGATACGGCTCGAAGCGCGTAGAGGCGGCCCATGTTTGATGAAGTCTTGCCCTCGCCGCGGCCTCTTGGAGATACGTGGCAGTGTCAAGGGCGTCCTGTGATTTCATTCCAACAAGTTCAGGCGAGTGCGGGGCGCCGCCTTGCATCTGCATCTGTAATTGCATTTGTCGGAGCTTGAAGCGCTTGCGTCTGCGCAGGAAGCTTCCATTCTCAAACATGTCGCCACACATCGGGTGGAGCGCCCAGTAGGAACCTTTTCCGGGGCGGTCGGGGCGCCGTGGTATCTTAATGAAACAATCATTGAAGGAGAGATTGTGACGTAGGGAATTCTGCCATCGTTGCGTGTTTTTACGGTAAAATGGAAAGTTGTCCATAATAAACTTGTAGATGTCGCTGAGAGGAAGCATCTTCTCTCCTGAGCTTTGGATGGCCATGGCGGTGAGGGCGATATAAGAATAGGGCGGTTTCTGTTCATCGTAGGTGTTCCTACCAGGTCTGGGCATGATGGTCAGAGTTGGCTGTGGACGTGTACACAGTAGCTGGTGGACGTGTACACAGTAGTTGTTGGACGTGTACAAAGCAGAGTACCACAATGGGATATTCCTTGTACAGATTAAATTAGTCAGGCCGTCTCCTGAAAGCAGAAATGAGGAAACAAATGTAGAAGCGAGTACGGCATAGATAAATAAATACATCAAACATTGAGGCAATTAGACAATCATATTTCAATCAATATTATATAAAAAAAGAAATCCTATTACATCAGAAATATGACTTAACAGCAAATGTCATTTTGCATTATACCTTATATAAAAGATGACATTACTACCTAAAAGATGAGATTACATTGTTATGTAGACGACGTGTTGACGAAATATTTCCCTGTGAATGAACTCTAGCTGACCCCAAGCTGGGAACCGCTTTTTAGGGTGTGGCTAGGGTTGCCAGGTCTGCTTCCAAAAAATAGCGGACACAAAATGGGGGGGGGGGGCTAGGGGGGAGAGAGAGAGAATGAGTTCAATGGATTTTCGATCTTTGTTTCATTCTAGCTTATGGAGTGTGATTCTCCTATCCTTATTCTCTTATACTGTACGGCTTAAGATGACGTGCTATCTCATCATAAAGCTTTTGAATAAAAAAAATGTCCTTTATTTTGTGAAAAAACAATGGTGAACATAATGTGAAAAAGTGGACTGTCCGCTCAAATAGTGGACACCTGGCAACCTAAGATCTGCTCAAATAGTGGACACCTGGCAACCTAAGGTCCGATCAAATAGTGGATACCTGGCAAACCAAGGTCCGCTCAAAAAGTGGACACCTGGCAACCTAAGGTCCGCTCAAATAGTGGACACCTGGCAACCTAAGATCTGCTCAAATAGTGGACACCTGGCAACCTAAGATCCGCTCAAATAGTGGACTCCTGGCTACCTAAGGTCCGCTCAAATAGTGGACACCTGGCAACCTAAGGTGTGGCTAAATAAAAAATAGTCTTGAACCTTGTTTACGAATTTTTAAAAAATCCATATCTTGTATTATTATGAGAATTCTGTAAAACAAAAATCTGAGAAATCAGGAAAGGAAAACAATGTGTAAGCAAGTTCGAGAAATCCCTTTGAAACATGTTATATTGAGCGACATGTAGGAACGGAGGGAGATATTATTGCTCTTACGATAGAGCGTTGTTATACGAGACAAAGATTCTTGACTGACATTTGCTGTATGTGTGTAGATTTTCTTTTCATAATTGTACGTTTTTACAACATTGTATCTTCTTCAACATTGTACCGGTACAATTATTATTATTATTATTATTAGTTGTCTTATATAGCGCGGTACCCCAGCCTAGGGCTAGGCTCACCGCACTGTACATAAAAATATTAGCAGAAGAGACATAATCGTGACAATAAAATAAAATACATTTATGTAACAAAGAACAGCTGTATAAAGACAAAACAAAAACAAGTGCATATTCACCCCATCCACCCCAGAACTTTTACATGTCAAGCATGGACAGCGGCCAGCAGCATCGTTTATCGGTCAGATGTGGGGAATCAGTCGGGTAGTAGAGTTTAAAGAGATGTGTTTTGAGTGCAGTTTTGAAGGCCTGTGTGGTTGGTATACTGCGGATGTGTAGTGGAAGAGAATTCCATTGCTTGGGGGCGCAGAAAGAGATAGATCGTTCACCATAAGTTTTAGTACGTGTCTTAGCAACGGACAGAATAAGCGTGTCTGCGAATGAGTGAAACTGTCGAAGGGGTGAATAGACAGAAAAATCATTATTCTGTAAGTCAATTGCTTTAATTTTATTTCTTTTTGACTTTGTAATTTATTATTAACTTAATAAAATGTATTAGTTGTAATTTGCCCTGGTTTAGGTATCGTATTCTATGTCATTGTATTTAACCATAATTTGGTCTCGTCTTTTGTTGTGCAGTTTTAGAACCAGCCATACACTTAAATAAGAGATTAATTTCTCCATACTGATAACAGGACGTAACAACACCCTAATATTTAATATAACATTACGTTCATATATTATAGTTGTGTAATATTATAATCTAGCAGTAGTGTCATAAAATAATATTTGTAATAGTATACAAATGTAGCAGGGTAATCATAAAATAATGTTTGTAACAGTAGGCTAGATCAAAGCTCCGTAAACGGTCTCCCGCGACACTGTAGTGTGCCGCATGATGCAAGGTGTGCCGCTGAAAAGGTCTCCTGATGATAAAAGATACAGATTACAGGTAAGTAGGTCAATACAATAAAACCGGAGATCAATTTGATACAAAATCGCCACTGTGCCAATCTGTTACAATAGTCCATTACATCAGTCTATTACATCCCTCTATTACAACAGTCTATTACATCAGTCAATTACATAAGTCAATTACATCAGTCTATTACATCAGTCAATTACAACAATCTATTACAACAGTCAATTACATCAGTCTATTACAACAGTCTATCACAACAGTCTATCACACCAGTCTATTACATCAGCCTATTACATCAGTCTAATACATCAGTCAATTACAACAGTCTACTACATCAGTCTATTACATCAGTCAATTACAACAGTCTATTACATCAGTCAATTACATCAGTCTATTACAACAGTCTATTACAACAGTCTATCACAACAGTCTATTACATCAGTCTATTACATCAGTGTATCACAACAGTCTATTACATCAGTCTATTACAACAGTTTTTCTCTCAACAGTCTTTTAATGTGGCATATTTCCGTCTTCGCGAGAAGATGGAGTAGCTATGTAGACCTACACTTCGAGGAGTGTCTAACTAGGCCAATCCTGGAATAACAATCTCGAAAATATTACACTAATCTATATACAATGTTATGTTATAATCTTATAGAGAGACAAATAATGTTATCCTATAATCTTACACTTTTTAGCATCAAACGTCAGTTCGAAATTTCATTCACTTTTAAAGTATATTTTAGGTGAGACCATGTATGTATAGTTGAGACCATGTATGTATAGGTGAGACCATGTATATATAGGTGAGATCATGTATGTATAGGTGAGATCATGTATGTATAGGTGAGACCATGTATGTATAGGTGAGACCATATATTTATAGTGAGACCATATATGTTTAGGTGAGACCATGTATGTATATATGAGAATATATATGCACACGTGAGTTCATAAATGTATGGGTGAGACCATGTGTCTAAGGGTGAAACCATGTATGGTTAGGGGATACTATGTATGTATAGGTGAGACCATGTATATATAGGTGAGACCATGTATGTAGAGGTGAGACCACATATGTAAAAGTGAGTTCATATATGTATTGGTGTGACCATATATGTAGAGGAGATAATATGTATGTATGGAAAAGACATGTATTGTATGTTGCTCTTATATGTATTTTGCCCCTTACTATGTCCTTGTGCTCTACAATTATATAGGAACATTTCAAATCTAGTGCACTGACTAGAAACTCTAGTGCACTGAATAGAAACTTCGGTACACTGAATAGAAACTCCAGTGCACTGAACACATGACATTGCAACAGTTGATTTCATTTTTCATTATTTGATATCAAATCTACCAGCTCCACACATACATCAGCTTCAACCCAACATCAGCTCAACCCAACATCAGCTCCACCCAACATCAGCTCCATCCCAGCATCAGCTTCACCCAACATCAGCTCCATCCCAACATCAGCTCCACCCAACATCAGCTCCATCCCAACATCAGCTCCAACCCAACATCAGCTCCACCCAACATCAGCTCTAACCCAAAATCAGCTCCACCCAACATCAGCTCCATCCCAACATCAGCTCCACCCAACATCAGCTCCACCCCATCATCAGCTCCATCCCATCATCAGCTTCATCCCAACATCAGCTCCACCCAACATCAGCTCCATCCCAACATCAGCTCCAATCCAACATCAGCTCCATCCCAACATTAGCTCCACCCAACATCAGCTCCATCCCAACATTAGCTCCACCCAACATCAGCTCCATCCCAAAATGAGCTTCACCCAACATCAGCTTAACCCAACATCAGCTCAACCCAACATCAGCTCCACCCCATCATCAGCTACATCCAAACATCAGCTCCACCCAAACATTAGTTCCACCCAACATCAGCTCCACCCAAACATTAGTTCCACCCAACATCAGCTCCACCCAAACATTAGTTCCACCCAACATCAGCTCCACCCAACATCAGCTCCATCCCAGCATCAGCTTCACCCAACATCAGCTCCATCCCAACATCAGCTCCACCCAACATCAGCTCCATCCCAACATCAGCTCCAACCCAACATCAGCTCCATCCCAACATCAGCTCCAACCCAACACCAGCTCAACCCAACACCAGCTCAACCCAACATCAGTTCCATCCCCACAATAACATCAGCTATTTCTCCAGGCTGTCAACTTCGACATCTGCCGCCCTTATCCTAGTAGGTAAATAAATTGTCCCCTGATCATAACAATAATCTATTTGATTTCATGATTATCATGAGATCACTCGCAAAACCGCTCGTTCTTTTCATCGGATCACTTCTTTTGACCGCGTCATCCGTCAGAAACGTGTGGGCTGGGTCATCCGTCAGAAACGTGTGGGCTGGGTCAGCCGTCAGAAACGTGTGGGCTGGGTCAGCCGTCAGAAACGTGTGGGCTGGGTCAGCCGTCAGAAACGTGTGGGCTGGGTCAGCCGTCAGAGCTATGCGAGCCGATCACAACAGAATAGCTAAAATTGTCAGTGTAGTTGTGAAACATATGGCAGTGTAATAGTAAACAATATGACAATGTAATGGTAAACAATATGACAATGTAATAGTAAACGATATGGCTTTGTAATAGTAAACAATATGGCAATGTAATAGTAAACAATATGGCAATGTAATAGTACACAATATGGCTATGTAATAGTACACAATATGGCTATGTAATAGCACACAATATGGCTATGTAATAGTACACAATATGGCTATGTAATAGTACACAATATGGCTATGTAATAGTAAACAATATGGCTATGTAATAGTAAAAAATATGGCTATGTAATAGTAAACAATATGGCTATGTAATAGTAAACAATATGGCTATGTAATAGTAAACAATATGGCTATGTAATAGTAAACAATATGGCTATGTAATAGTAAACAATATGGCAATGTAATAGTAAACAATATGGCTATGTAATAGTAAACAATATTGCAATGTTATTGTAAACTCTACGGCACTAGCAACAAATTTAAAAGAATAATCCAACAAGATTTCAATAATGTTAACAAAAACCTTTCCTTCCATTTCCCTGGCATTCATACAATTTCAGATGTTAACAAAAACCTTTCCTTCCATTTCCCTGGCATTCATACAATTTCAGATGTTAACAAAAACCTTTCCTTCCATTTCCTTGGCATTCATACAATTTCAGATGTTAACAAAAACCTTTCCTTCCATTTCCTTGGCATTCATACAATTTCAGATGTTAACAAAAACCTTTCCTTCCATTTCCTTGGCATTCATACAATTTCAGATATAGTCTGGCTGGACCTCCCTTGAACACAAGAAATAATGTAGTCTTAAGTTGGCTGGACCTCCCTTGAACACAAGAAATAATGTAGTCTTAAGTTGACTGGACCTCCCTTGAACACAAGACATAATGTAGTCTTAAGTTGGCTGGACCTCCCTTGAACACAAGACATAATGTAGTCTCAAGTTGGCTGGACCTCCCTTGAACACAAGAAATAATGTAGTCTTAAGTTGACTGGACCTTCCTTGAACACAAGAAATAATGTAGTCTTAAGTTGACTGGACCTTCCTTGAACACAAGACATAATGTAGTCTTAAGTTGGCTGGACCTCCCTTGAACACAAGAAATAATGTAGTCTTAAGTTGACTGGACCTTCCTTGAACACAAGACATAATGTAGTCTTAAGTTGGCTGGACCAGTTTTTGGCTTATCTTGTATGGCATCCTTCCGTCTTCACGAGACGATGGAGTAGCTATATTGTAGTCCTACACTTCGACGAATGGCTCACTAGGCCAATCCCGGAATGACAATCTCGTCTGCATTTCACGCAGGAGAATGATGATTCCTGGTTAATTTTGGCCTTCCGTGCTGTTCTCAAGGGCTTCGTTCCGCACATCTTCTGCCTTTTTCACTCCTTCGTACACTGCCGTTCGCCAGCTGGTACGTTGTTCGGCAATGATCTCCCATTTGTTGACTTCAATGTTCTCTTCCTTCATGCTCTTTTTGCAAACGTCCATATATCTCAGGCGAGGCCGTCCAATAAGTCTTGTCCCTTCTGCCAACTCTCCATACAACAGCATCTTTGGAATACGGCCTTCCTCCATTCTCCTTACATGGCCTAACCAGCGAAGACGCTTCTTGCTAAGAGCGGAGAATATGCTACACATTTTGGAACGTTCCAAGACCTCTGTGTTAGTCACTTTGTCCTGCCATCGGATGCGTAGAATGCGACGCAGACATCTTTGATGGAAGCTGTTGAGTTTCCGCTCGAGACTGGTATATGTGGTCCACACTTCACGCCATATAGGAGCGTACTAAGCACGCATGCCTGATAGACACTTAGCTTTGTTTTTTCAGTTAGATTGAGATTATTCCACACCAGCTTATTCAGTTTAGCCATAGTTGCTGCTGCTTTTGCGATCCTGATGTTTATCTCTTCATCATTGGAGAGAGAACTAGAAATATTGGATCCAAGGTATGTGAAATGCTCAACAACCGACAGATTATGGCCCTCAATAGTTATAATTGGAGGGGACGGCGCTTCTTGCATCATGACATGAGTTTTCTGTAGACTAATTAACAATCCAAACTCTTTACAAGCGTGTGATAGACGGTTAACTAGCCGCTGAAGACCTTATCTTATGTATTATATAATTATACGTGCTGATGTAAAGTATGAATTATTTGGGTTACGGATAAATCTCTTCGCACTGGGACCAATTGAGTTCCTGGGGACCAATTGAGTTCATGGGGACCAATTGAGTTTATGGGGACCGATTGAGTTCATGGGGACTAATTGAGTTCATGGGGACCAATTGAGTTCATGGGGACCAATTGAGTTCATGGGGACCAATTGAGTTCATGGGGACCAATTGAGTTCATGAGGACCGATTGAGTTCATGAGGATTAATTAAGTTCATGGGGACCAATTGAGTTCATGGGTACCAATTGAGTTCATCGGGAGCAATTGAGTTCATGGGGACGAAAATTGAAATTGAGTTCATCGGGACCAATTGAGTTCATGAGGATTAATTAAGCTCATATATGCTTCGAGAAAAATGTTAATGCAACGGCTTTTCATTTTTAAAAAATATTTTCTTTTCTTTTTTAAATATTAAAATTATCAGTAAAAAAAAAAAAAAATTAAAACAAAAACTTATTTAATGGTCTATATTTCTAGCCTATATTTCTAACCTATATTTCTAGACGGCGTCTACATTGCGTTTTAAAAACCAAGTCACCTGGTAGTAAGGGGAAACAATGCAATTAAAATTAATATGCTAATCTGACAGTAAAAAAATACTATTAGATTAAAGGCTCAATGGATTATTAAAATATACCTATTATACAAGATGTTATGATTACATGAACTATACCTATTAAAATATATGATATCTTTGTAATAAATATACCTTTGAAAATATAAGATATCATGATGTCATAAAATATACCTATTAAAATACAAGATGACCTGATGGCATGAACTCTACCATGAATCCATTCAAATACCTAGGATCTTTATTGAAAGAAAGAAACGAATTACTAACAGAAATAAAAGAAAGAATATCAGCCGGAAACAGGGCATACTTCAGTAGTCAGAAAATACTCAAAAGTAAAAACATTACAAGAGAAACAAAGAAAACTATTTATAAAACTGTCATCAGACCAGTTGTAACATATGCAAGTGAAACTTGGACCCTAAGAAAAACGGCAGAAAACCAATTAATCTCATGGGAGAGAAAAGTTATCAGGAAAATATATTGTCAAAAATATGGATGGAGAATACGAACCAACCATGAATTGTACAGTCTACATCGGGATCCCACGCCAGTAGCAGAAGTAATAAGAGTATAGCGTCACAAGGGTGGATTATTAAAGTGAATATATTGATGTAGTATGTATAATAATATTATGTTGTTGTATATAAGGTAATATGTTGTTGTATGTAAGGTAATTTATGATGTAGAAATGTAATATTGTGTTGTAGTATGTAAGTTATATAATGTTGTTGTGTGTAATTAAATATTTATGTTGTAGTATTTAAGGTAATATTATAATGTAGTGTGTAATGTAATATTGTGTTGTAGTATGTAATGTAATATTATGGTGTAGTATGTAATGTAATTTTATGGTGTAGTATGTAATGAAATTGTATGGTGTAGTATGTAATGCAATATTATGGTGTAGTATGTGAAGTAATATTATGGTGTAAAATGTAATGAAATTGTATGGTGTAGTATGTAATGCAATATTATGGTGTAGTTTGTAATGTAATATTATGTTGTAGTATGTAAGGTAATATTATGCCAAAACTTTCACGGTTTCTGAGCATCCCTGTTTTAATCTTCCAATAAACAAAATGAGTCCAATGTATGCGGGTCATTGAGAACATAGCACGGTTCAATTAGAACACATCCAGCACTTTAAAAATAGATATTGTCAATTTTAATGTTCATTTATGCACGGGCTATGATTTTAATCACATATTTATTCATATGTAAATCTGATTGTCAGCCATAGGGTAGCCCTGTTGTAGCCCTGATGTGGATGCTTCATTTGTCACAGTGTCAGTTATAGGGTAGTTTGTATTTCATATATTAAAAAAATTGTATAATTCATATGTTGGTACATTAGACCTAGTGTGCACTTGTACAACGATTCTCACACACATACACACACTGACTCACACACATACACACACTGACTCACACACATACACACACTGACTCACACACATTCACACAATGACTGACACGCAAAACCTATCCCACACACACAAGCTATCAAACACAAACAACGACTCACACACAACCTGTCAAACACACAACGACTCACACACACACCGACTCACACACACAACCTATTACACACACACACACAAAATATCACACACAAAACCTATCACACGCACAACGTCTCACACGCACATTGACTCACTTGCACAACCGAGCACACACACATACAACCTCGCACACAACAAACAAAAGCCGATGATGTCATTTACCCCGTCCCTTTCGCCCACCTTTAAATTATTTCTTGCTATTAATTATTGTCCTTCTTTTGGTCCTATCCTATAGATTGCTACTGTAACATTTTATATTCCTATGATATTTTTACTGTAATATATTCTATATATTTTCATTTGACATAATTCACATTGCATAACTGTTGATTAAGCGGATCCAATGTTGGTCCTGCGGGCCGGCGCCGGTCAGTGAGTCCTCGCTAGGCGCCGGTCAGTGAGTCCTCGCTAGGCGCCGGTCAGTGAGTCCTCGCTAGGCGCCGAACAGTGAGTCCTCGCTAGGCGCCGGTCAGTGAGTCCTCGCTGGGCGCCGGTCAGTGAGTCCTCACTAGGCGCCGGTCAGTGAGTCCTCGCTAGGCGCCGGTCAGTGAGTCCTCGCTAGGCGCCGGTCAGTGAGTCCTCGCTAGGCGCCGGTCAGTGAGTCCTCGCTGGGCGCCGGTTAGTGAGTCCTCGCTAGGCGCCGGTCAGTGAGTCCTCGCTGGGCGGCGGACCGCAATAAATAAAAATAAAACAACATTGGGTCGATTTAAAAAAAAGGACCAATAATAAATCAACTTGGCGCTGGTCCAAAGTGGAACAAGTGCTAGTCCAAAGTGGAACAAGTGCTGGCGGACTGCTGCTGACAACAAATTAATGCATACAGTTTCAAGCGCTATCATTTCATAGTTTTTAATAAACTCATTAAAAAAGTTCAAATGTGATTAGCATAAAGCACAAAATAATTGTTCGTAAAATAATAGCTTGTACCAGCGCCCTCGGGGATAACACCTCTATTCCATAACAGTTCGCCATCCATCCGTTACATCAGGGGTGCCATCCATCCGTTACATGAAGGGGGGGGTGCCATCCATCCGTTACGTGGGGGGGAGGAGGGTGCCATCCATCCGTTACATAGGGGGGAGGAGGGTGCCATCCATCCTTTAAATGGGGGGGAGGAGGGTGCCATCCATCCATTACATCAGGTGTGCCATTCTTTAGTGTGCAGGGGCGTATCGAAAGTAGATTTATAAGTAATATGATCACATTAGCGGTGTGTGGGTGTCGCTCCGTATTGTGTTGACACTGGCGGTGCATTGCTACACCTTTTCATAAAATTATTCAGACAGACAGACAAACTGTCGGAGATACCACAGAAGCCTGAAAATGACACACAGACCACTAAAGTTCCCAACCTGCTACACAGACCACTAGAGTTCCCAACCTGCTACACAGACCACCAGAGTTCCCAACCTGCTACACAGACCACTAGAGGTCCCAACCTGCTGCACAGACCACTAGAGTTCCCAACCTGCTACACAGACCACTAGAGGTCCCAACCTGCTGCACACACCACTAGAGTTCCCAACCTGCTACACAGACCACTAGAGGTCCCAACCTGCTGCACAGACCACTAGAGTTCCCAACCTGCTACACAGACCACTATCACTAGAGTTCCTAACCTGCTATGCAGTCCACTAGAGTTCCCAACCTGCTACACAGACCACTTGTGTTTCCAACCTGCTGCACAGACCACTAGAGTTCCTAACCTGCTATGCAGTCCACTAGAGTTACCAACCTTCTACACAGACCACTTGTGTTTCCAACCTGCTGCACAGACCACTAGAGTTCCTAACCTGCTATGCAGTCCACTAGAGTTCCCAACCTGCTACACAGACCACTTGTGTTTCCAACCTGCTGCACAGACCACTAGAGTTCAGTGGCGCGAGAGCTGAACAAATTGATCGACTTTGTCTCTTTTAGTGTCCCTTTTTATTGTTTCCACATTATCTCTGCTCGTTACAATGTCCCTATTGGTCTTCTCTTTATCCACATACTTGCACATTATGCGATTGGTTGTGCCGCATTGTACACTAGGCGCGCAAATTGTGGTTGGTTGTGCCGCATTGTACACTAGGCGCGCAAATTGTGGTTGGTTGTGCCGCATTGTACACTAGGCGCGCAAATTGTGGTTGGTTGTGCCGCATTGTACACTAGGCGCGCAAATTGTGGTTGGTTGTGCCGCATTGTACACTAGGCGCGCAAATTGTGGTTGGTAGTGCCGCAGTGCACACTAAGCGCGCAAATTGTGGGTTATTGTGCCAGAGTGCACACTAAGCGCAAATAAACGGTGATTAGTAGTTGCACTAGTTTTTTTTATTCTAAAAACAATTGAAGTGCTTATGAAAATCAAATCAATTTAAAAATCATCATCAAAATACTTAATTCTCTATGTGACAATGTCACTAACGCTAACAGATGGCGCTGATTTCATGAAATGAAGCTCACGATAACTGCGCTCAATGAGATTCTTCAAAACACGACAACTACGTTTTGTGCGTAATATTTTCTTTTGTTTTATGGAAATACGATCACTTTAATATGGTGTTCTAAATATGCAATATAAAAGAGAGTAGGACATTAGAATTTTAACATAATTCAGAGGCGTGCAATAGTTAGGGTTTGCGAGCCGGGGGTGGGTGGGGAGGTTGCACTAAATGGAATTCTTACAAGTCGGTACGGTGGGGGAGCACCCGGGGGCGGAGGGCAAGCCGGTAAATTCTGATTAATTGGTGAACAAATAAATTTTTATATATTGACGTCCTGTCTTTTACAGAAACAATGTTTAAGGTCCTAACTTGATAAGTTAATTTGATCGATGTTTGATGTCAGACGATGAATTCCCCCACCAGCAGCTGATACATTGGCTGCACTGTTAAATAACTTAATACCTGGTTTGTTGACACCAAAAGTGTACACTTCCTTAAGATAGTCAAATCTTTGGCTTATTATTAATGGTAACTCCTAGGTGTTTCTCTGATGTCTCTACAGCGCTATATGGTGCTACCTAGGTGCTGCAATGATGCCTTTACTAGCGCTATATGGCTTTTATGGTGCTACCTAGGTGCTGCTATGATGTCTCTACTTGCACTATGATATGGTCTATCTAGGTGCTTTTATGATGTCTCTACTAGCGCTATATGGTGCACCTAGATGCTTCTATGATGTCTCTACTAGCGCTATTTGGTGCTACATAGGTGCTGCAATGATGTCTTTACTAGCGCTATATGGTGCTTCTATGTCTCTACTAGTGTTATATGGTGCTACATAGGTGCTGCTATGAGGTCTCTACTAGCGCTATTTGGTGCTACCTATAGGTGCAGATATGACGTCTCTATATGGTGGGATTGGGACAGCTATTTCTGGGATTTAAACTGACATTGTGATTGGTTGTTAGATTGGGAATGATATTGAGAAAGATGATTAAATTATTCTTATTATTTTGTTTTAAATTTGATTAATTCGTTAATGAGATTTTTTAAGATCAGTTCTCCACAAGATTGTGTGCCGCGACACTATCTTAGGTGTGACGCGACACTATCTTAGGTGTGACGCGACACTATGCTAGGTGTGAAACTTGCGCTGCGTTTGCCGCAGAAAAATGTAGCAAAGAGAATAAAACCAATGATTTTAACGTTGGGTAAGTCAGGAGGCGAGGATAGTGCTTTTTTAAATAAAACGGAGATTTTTTTATCTCAACACTGCAGGAATTTGCACTCATGTCTCCCAGAATGTACACATTTACACTCATGTCTCCCAGAATGTACACATTTGCACTCATGTCTCCCAGAATGTACACATTTGCACTGTCTCCCAGAATGTACACATGCACTCATGTCTCCCAGAATGTTCACATTTGCACTCATGTCTACCAGAATGTTCACATTTGCACTCATGTCTCCCAGAATGTTCACATTTGCACTCATGTCTCCCAGAATGTACACATTTGCACTCATGTCTCCCAGAATGTACACATTTGCACTCATGTCTCCCAGAATATTCACATTTGCACTCATGTCTCCCAGAATGTTCACATTTGCACTCATGTCTCCCAGAATGTACACATTTGCACTCATGTCTCCCAGAATGTTCACATTTGCACTCATGTCTCCCAGAATGTTCACATTTGCACTCATGTCTCCCAGAATGTACACATTTGCACTCATGTCTCCCAGAATGTTCACATTTGCACTCATGTCTCCCAGAATGTTCACATTTGCACTCATGTCTCCCAGAATGTTCACATTTGCACTCATGTCTCCCAGAATGTTCCCATTTGCACTCATGTCTCCCAGAATGTTCACATTTGCACTCATGTCTCCCAGAATGTACACATTTGCACTCATGTCTCCCAGAATGTTCACTTTTGCACTCATGTCTCCCAGAATGTTCACATTTGCACTCATGTCTCCTAGAATGTTCACATTTGCACTCATGTCTCCTAGAATGTTCACATTTGCACTCATGTCTCCCAGAATGTTCACATTTGCACTCATGTTTCCCAGAGTGTACACATATGCACTCATGTCTTCCAGAATATGAGGACATTCCATATTATGGTACATGTGAGAGCGCTAGTGACATTCTCACTGACATTCTCACTGACATTCTCACTGACATTCTCACTGACATTCTCACTGACATTCTCACTGACATTCTCACTGACATTCTCACTGACATTCTCACTGACATTCTCACTGACATTCTCACTGACATTCTCACTGACATTCTCACTGACATTCTCACTGACATCCTCACTGACATTCTCACTGACATTCTCACTGACATTCTCACTGACATTCTCACTGACATTCTCACTGACATTCTCACTGACATTCTCACTGACATCCTCACTGACATTCTCACTGACATTCTTTCGTTCCAATGAAATTCTCAGGCAATGTTAGTAGCAATCCGAAGCAGATGTAAGAATGGGACCTAGTTCTCAGTCTCGGTATTCTAGCTCCTAATTAGATGTAAGAATGGGATCTATGTCTCAGTCTCAGTAGGTCCTAAGTAGATGTAAGAATGGGACCTAGAGTCTCAGTCCCGGTAAGTCCAAAGTATATGTAAGAATAGGACCTGGAGTCTCAGTTTCAGTAGGTCCTAAGTATATGTAAGAATGGGACCTAGAGTCTCAGTCCCGGTAAGTCCAAAGTATATGTAAGAATAGGACCTGGAGTCTCAGTTTCAGTAGGTCCTAAGTATATGTAAGAATGGGACCTAGAGTCTCACTGTCATTAGGTCCTAAGTAGATTTAAAAATGGGACCTAGTGTCTCAGTCTCGGTAGCTAGTAGCCATAAAATTAATTGCAAGGCAGTAAAAACCTTCCTTATAAAACTTTCTTAAATCAGCATGTATGGAATAGGAATCGCTAGATTTATGTTTGCCCGGTATTTTTATAGCACACTTGATGACTGATACTGTTGAAAGACATGTTGATATGAGAAGGGATATTTTATGTTTGCCCCGATAGCTTTATAGCACACTTGATGACTGATACTGTTGAAAGACATGTTGATATGAGAAGGGATATTTTATGTTTGCCCCGATAGCTTTATAGCACACTTGATGACTGATACTGTTGAAAGACATGTTGATATGAGAAGGGATATTTTCGAGAATCTTATTATTTTTAATTAGAAACAATGAAGAGTTTTTCAAGCCAAATTATTCATGAAACAAAACATTTGAAAAGGGCAGGACTCATCAGTTCATGTTTTGTTGACCACGACTCCATCAGTACGCGATACGTTCTACGACTCCATCAGTACGGGATACGTTCTACGACTCCATCAGTATGCGATACGTTCTACGACTCCATCATTACACAATACTTTCTACTACTCCATCATTACACACAATACTTTCTGATTAAATTCCACACAGGAATATCGGTGATGAGATTTTTCGAGCTATGGACTAGGTAAAAAAAAATTTTTTAATGATGGCCTTCAATTGAGTAGGTGAAATAGGTGACATGTTTGCTTGGATGGTGAGATAGGTGAGATAGGTGAGATCGGTGGCAAAAGGTGATGCAAATTATTTGTTCAATATTTCAAAAGACAAAATTACCAATTAGTCCATAATAACAACTAGGATATTTTATAATAACTAGGATAATAACTAGGATTTTTTTAATAACTAGGATATGTTCTAATAGATCAAAATTAATTGAATAATCTCCACAAAGAACTGTCCATCTAGGTACATATATATGTCCAAATGCTATATATGATGCCATCTAGGTACATATATGTGTCTAAATGCTAAATATGATGCCATCTAGGTACATATATGTGTCCAAATGCGATATATGATGCCATCTAGGTACATATATGTGTCTAAATGCTATATATGATGCCAACTAGGTACATATATATGTCCAAATGCTATATATGATGCCATCTAGGTACATATATATTTCCAAATGCTATAGTTGATGCCATCTAGGTACATATATATGTCCAAATGCTATATATGATGCCATCTAGGTACATATATGTGTCTAAATGCTATATATGATGCCATCTAGGTACATATATGTGTCTAAATGCTATATATGGTGCCATCTAGGTACATATATATGTCCAAATTTATATATGATGCCGTCTAGGTACATATATGTGTCTAAATGCTATATATGATGCCATCTAGGTACATATATGTGTCTAAATGCTATATATATGATGCCGTCTAGGTACATATATATGTCCAAACGCTATAGTTGATGCCATCTTGGCGCTGTCCACTCCAAGAGAACTTCAAACAAAATGAGTTGAAATCATTGATCATGTTTTAGTAGAATGCAAATAATTTGTCATCAAATTAAAACTTTTGGAATTTGAGGACCGTTGGCCCAAATATAACGATGTAAAGTTTTACTGATTGTTGGATTATAAGTGTATAACTGTGAAAAAATTTGACTGATTGTTGGATTATAAGTGTATAACAGTGTAAAGTTGACTGTTTGTTGGATTATAAGTGTATAACGGTGTAAAGGTTAACTGATTGTGATTGTTGGATTATAAGTGTATAACAGTGCACATTTATACTGATTGTTGGATTATAAGTGTATAGTATAACGGTGTAAAGTTTGACAGATTGTTGGATTATAAGTGTATAACGGTGTAAAGTTTGACAGATTGTTGGATTATAAGTATATAACGGTGTAAAAATTTGACTGATTGTTGGGTTGTAATTGTATAACTGTTCAGAGTTTGACGGATTTTGTCTAAATTTGAATTGTGTTCTTTGTTTTCTTTTAGTTAAGTAGCCCTATAGTAATTGTTGACTTACATAATGTAATTGTTGACTTACATAATGTAATTGTTGACTTACATAATGTAATTGTTGACTTACATAATGTTACCGTTGACTTACAAAATGTTACCGTTGACTTACATAATGTAACTGTTGACTTACATAATGTAACTGTTGACTTACATAATGTAACTGTTGACTTACATAATGTAATTGTTGACTTACATAATGTAATTGTTGACTTACATAATGTAATTGTTGACTTACATAATGTTACTGTTGACTTACATAATGTTACTGTCGACTTACATAATTTGTTTGTGTCTTTAGTCTGCTATATTTGTAGAAAACTACAAGACAGAAAGAAAGAAAGAATAAAGGAAAGAAAAGTAACAAGAAAATGGGAGATGTGTAGAACTGAAATGGAATGCCTCCATCTTTTAAAGCAACATTATTTTATTTGTTAGTAATTTGTTCAATTTGATCTTATCTTACCTTCAATGTGCGTATTTCCTAATATATGTATATATTTCACTTTGTTGAGCTGAATCTGTAGTGTTGCAGTGCGAGATGTTGGGGGTAGAAGATGCCACTGTTGACAGAGGTGAGAAGGTGATCCTCACATCACCACTGTACGGGCTAGGCTTGCCTGGTGTTATAAATGACCTGTGCTGTCCTCACGATATCCGGGTACATAACTCATAAGTCTGTTCCCACAGTTCTAGTCACAAAAGTAACTGGTTCTCACAATATCTGATGGCGACCATGACAAGCTGACCCGAAGTCCCAGTACAGCCCTGCCAGCTGTCCGTGTCGTCGCTACTACCAATCAGCCGATCCAGTTGTACAACAAATTTCTGTCAACGGAAGAGACAAATAGTCCGTGTCTACAGTGTGATACTTCTGGCAGGAGTGTAAATCTAGATAGGTTGGGAACTCTGGACTGGGTTTGTAAGGGTTTCGCCACACTTTAAAAAATTGGTGTTGTCTTTAAAACGATAAGAATTTGGAGACCGTCATGGCCTGATTCTATTCCAGGTAGGAAATATCATGTCATCCTTTTCTTAAGTTTACACAGTGACAAGTGCATTGAAAAGTTCAGTTTAAAGATACGAATAGAAATATTCCATGGAAGACTTGCGAGTGTATAGAAATAGAGGTCGTCAACGTTACCTCGTCTCAGACCTGGCCGTAGTGGTGTCCCCAAGAGCAAGTGAATCCAAGACACTTCTTAATACCGTCCCTACTCCGGCATGATGAACTCTTTGAAACATTCACCTAGCTAAACATTGAAACAAGATGTCACCATGTGTCCTAGCGGTACTCCGATCACAAACACAGAGGGATGGCCACGCCCACTTCTGCCGTGGCTTTCGTCCGTGAGAATGTCACCGACGCTCTCACATCAGACCTGTCAATCTTGCAAGGGCGGCGCCCAGCCTCATGAATCGTGCTCAAATATTGGCAGAGATCGTCCCTGGGCGGCAAAACTGTCTGTACACTGGAGCATCGATTGACAAACTGCCCGCCCCTCCCTGCTAAATGTTGCGTACCGACCTGGCCTCTAGGGAACAAGGAGAAGGAAAAGACAGGTCCAACAAACGGCGATTGACAGACTGGCCCAACATACAGTGCTGGACGGACTGGTCCAACAAACGGCGATGGACAGATGGTCCAACATATGGTGATGGACAGACTGGCCCAACATATGGTGATGGACAGGCTGGTCCAACATATGGTGATGGACAGACTGGTCCAACATATGGTGATGGACAGACTGGTCCAACATATGGTGATGGACAGACTGGTCCAACATACGGTGATGGACAGATGGGTCCAACATATGGTGATGGACAGAATGGTCCAACATACGGCGATGGACAGACTGGTCCAACAAACATTGCTGGACAATGACTAAGACCAAAGAGATGTCGTCAATACTTTTCGATCAGCTGCTAGACATCTTACTTAACCCATCAGACAACTGTAGTGGACAACATGGATACATTTATCCACATGGTATGGATGATTGGATAACTTTAATGTAAACCTATCAACATGGATGATTGGGTAACTTTAATGTTAATCTATCCACATGGATAAATGGATGATTGGATAATTTTACGATAAATCTATCCACATGGATGATTGGATAATTTTACGATAAATCTATCCACATTGATGGTTAGATAATTGTACGATAAATCCATGGATATGGATGTTGGATATCTTACCTATAAATATAAACCTGAATATTTTGGATAACAATAAGATAAATCTATCCACTTGCCTTGGTCATGGATATTTGGATAATTTTACGATAAATCCACCTACAAAAATATATATCAATATGGATGTTTCGATACTTTGACTATAATCTATACCTTTGTGAATGATTGGATAATTTGATGATAATCTACCCTTGTTAATGATTGGATACTTTGATGATAATCTATCTATGTGAATGATTGGATAATTTGACGATAATCTACCCTTGTTAATACTTGGATAATTTGATTATAATCTATCTATGTGAATGATTGGATAATTTGACGATTATCTATATATGTGAATATTTGTCTAACCAAGAATAAATCAATCAATAAGAGGTACTTGAAGCTGCCAACTTTTGGCTGTTTCAAATACCTAGGAACAATAGTTTCGGAAGAAGGCTCCAAGCCCGAATTGATGGCCAGGATTGTGCAGACCACAACAGCACTAAAGAGGCTTAAGAAAATATGGAACGACAAAAATATAGCCCCCAGCACCAAAATCAGGCTGATGCGCTCACTAGTCGTCTCCAATTTCTTGTATGCCTGTGAGTCCTGGACATTAACAGCAGAACTCGAAAGGAAAATAAAGGCGATAAAGATGAGATGTTTCAGAGGCATTCTTGGCATCTGCTGTAGAGATATATCACCAATGAACAAGTGAAAGAAAGGATTCGTCAAGCAATTGGGCAGTACGATGACCTCCTGGTGTCGTAAAAAAGTGCAAACTTGAATGGTTTGGCCACTAATAAGAAGAAAACAAGGGCTCGCCAAAGAAATCATGCAGGGCACAACTAGAGGAGGGAGAAGAAGAGGGAGACAGAGAAAAAGATGGGAAGATAACATCAAAGAGTGGACGGGATTAAAACTTGGCGATGCTATGCGTAGTGCAGAAGACAGAGAGGAATGGAGAAGAATAGTTTTCATGTCATCTGTGGCGCCCCAACGGTCCAAGGACTAAGGGACATGATGATGATGAAATAAGAAGCTATTTTCCTCTACTCAATACTAAGATATTTTCCCATATTCGATACTAAGCTTTTCCTTTATTCCATAAATTTTCCCCAATTCAGAAATACTAAGCTATCTACCACTAATCAATTTATTGTTGTGGCTGTTGATCAAAGGTCAAAGGTTAATGTTGACTCTATGAATGTATTCACCATTTGAACTAAATACCAGCATATGATGGTCGCCCGTAAGTTAAATGTATTGACGGAAAGTACTTTCAATAACAGGAGAATATGATAGAGACTTGGATGCATCCATGACAAATACTTTCATGGCCAGGGTATGGTTGTTAACATATGGCAGATTGTTTCACATCCTCTAACACAGCGGTTCCCAACTTGTGGGTCGTGACCCCTTTAGTGGTCGAATGACCCTTTCACCGGGGTCGCCTAAGATAATCAGAAAACAAATATACTCTATATTTATGTAGTAGTAACGAACATAATTTGTGGTTGGGGGTC
Organism: Omphiscola glabra; assembly: GCA_964017045.1. Classification (NCBI taxonomy): domain Eukaryota; kingdom Metazoa; phylum Mollusca; class Gastropoda; family Lymnaeidae; genus Omphiscola; species Omphiscola glabra. The sequence goes on along the minus strand of OZ024794.1, from coordinate 85,721,431 downwards.
GCCACAACTCGAGGAACTGTATTAAAGGTCGCGACATTAGGAAGGTTGAGAACCACTGCTCTAACCTATCCCAACTAATCACCATCTTGTAACTAATAGGTCCTATCTAAACTCCATCTTGTTCACTAAATTGGCCAACATCTTGTTCACCATCGTGTCCACTAAAGGTCCCACCTGATCACTATCTTGTCCACCATCATGTCCACTAACAGATCCCAAGTAATCACCATTTTCTCTCCTAACAAGTCACAAATAATCACCATCTTGTCCACTAACAGGTTCCAACTATATATAATCACCATCTTGTTCACCATCTTGTCCACTAAAAGGTCCTAACCAATCACCATCTTGTCCACTAATGTCATTTTGAAATGTTGCCCCAATGCTCGCCCCATAAATTGATCGCCTGTCGCTGCCATTTTCATCGGATAGGGCCCATGGTTGACTACATTGACCAGTAGTGACCACAGGAAGCCGAAGTGACGAGCATTGATCCAACGTTAGTGGTCCAAGCACAAGCTCCACTAAGCTGACCCACCAAGCTGACCCACTGGTTGCCCAGATTGATAGCAATGTGTCCAGGTTTAGCGTCACTCAGATAGTTTGACGGGAACTTTATCGCGGGGAAGGACCTGACTGGAATATTGATATTTCTCAACATTCCAGTTTGTCCTGTTGTCAAATGTAGTTCTAAATGAGGTGGGGTATGCGCGGGCTTCCCATCTACTAAATTTACTTGACAAAAACATGCATTCAAGTAGCGCACTTTATTAATGTTACACCCCCCCCCCCTTTTTCATCTCCAGTTTCGGAACCGCATACATTTTTACGCCCCTGAACTATAGTACACTATAATATTCTCATTTATAGCACCAAATTTTAAATTGAGATTAAATTATTTTCGTAAAAAAAAAAGAAAATGTTACACACCAAATCTCATTGAGCGCTGTTATCGTGAGTTTCATTTCATGAAATCAGCACCATCTGGTAGCGTTAGTGACATTGTTACATAGAGATGTATGAACAGCGACATCTGTTAGCGTTAGTGACTTTGTTACTAGAGAATTGTGTATTTTGATGATTTTGAATTGATTCGATTTGGTTCAAGCACTTCGGTTGTTTTAAGATTTCAAATTAGTGCAACTACTAATCACCGCAATTTTTTTGTTTGCGCCTAGTGTGCACTGTGCACTGTGCACTGAGGCCAAACCAACGTTCCATGAGCCCCATGTCCCTCCCCTCTCCCATGTTCTTCCATGTGCTGTTAGTCACCATGTTCCATGAGTCCCCATGTTCCCCAATTTCCACCCACAGTTATGCATGTTCCGTGAGCAAGCGTGTTCTGTGAGCCCACATGTTCCATGAGTCCACATGTTCCATGAGTCCACAAGTACCGTGAGCCCACATGTTCCCTGAGCACACATATTCCGTGAGCCCATATGTTCCGTGAGCCCACATGTTACATGAGCCCACATGTTCCATAAGACCACACGTTCCGTGAGCCCACATGTACCGTGAGCCCACATGTACCGTGAGCCCACATGTTCCATGAGCCCGTATGTTCCGTGAGCCCACATGTTCCCTGAGCCCACATGTTCCATGAGTCCACAAGTACCGTGAGCCCACATGTTCCCTGAGCACACATATTCCGTGAGCCCATATGTTCCGTGAGCCCACATGTTACATGAGCCCACATGTTCCATAAGATCACACGTTCCGTGAGCCCACATGTACCGTGAGCCCACATGTACCGTGAGCCCACATGTTCCATGAGCCCGTATGTTCCGTGAGCCCACATGTTCCCTGAGCCCACATGTTCCCTGAGCACACATGATCCCTGAGCCCACATGTTCCGTGAGCCCACATGTTCCATGAGCCCACATGTTCCCTGAGCACACATGTTCCATGAGCCCACATGTTATTTCTGCTGAACCTATCGTTAAGATTGATTGAACAAAGCGCTCGATGTTCATTTGTTTTTATGGAGTTCTTGTAATGTAAATATGGCATTTTAGCGTTCTAAATGAAATTCCAATGAACAGTATTCATTGCTGTATTTTCTTTGGTGTGGACACATATTGAAAACAATAAATGCATGCTCGATGGTCGCATTCATTTCTCTTTAACTCAATAAGGTCGCATTCCAAAAGTATCACTATACATAATACATTAAAATGAATTCACATCGTTTTGTAACTGAATGCATATAATGAAATGAAACCAATTTGAATGAAATGAAACCTACTATAAGGAAATGAAACCTATTAAAGTGAATTGAAACCTATTATTATTATATTAAATTCAAGGTAAACAAACAGACAAAGAAGAAACTAAAATTTACTTTTTAAAATTCTAGTAATCATATCTCCGTTCAGCAACAAGAGACCTTGGTGTCAACGGGGGCTGTTGGTGTCAACGAGGCTGTTGGTCTCTATGGGGCTGCTGGACTCTACGGGGCTGCTGGTCTATACAGGGCTGCTGGTCTATACAGGGCTGCTGGTCTCTACGGGGCTGCTGGTCTCTACAGGGCTGCTGGTCTATACAGGGCTGCTGGTCTCTACGGGGCTGCTGGTCTCTACGGTGCTGCTGGTCTATACGGGGCTGCTGGACTCTACAGGGCTGCTGGACTCTACAGGGCTGCTGGACTCTACGGAGCTGCTGGTCTATACAGGGCTGCTGGTCTATACGGAGCTGCTGGTCTATACAGGGCTGCTGGACTCTACGGGGCTGCTGGACTCTACGGGGTTGCTGGACTATACAGGGCTGCTGGTCTCTACGGGGCTGCTGGTCTATACGGGGCTGCTGGACTCTACAGGGCTGCTGGACTCTACAGGGCTGCTGGACTCTACGGAGCTGCTGGTCTATACAGGGCTGCTGGACTCTACAGGGCTGCTGGTCTATACGGAGCTGCTGGTCTATACAGGGCTGCTGGTCTCTACGGGGCTGAGTCGTAACATCTAGGCAGTGTATCTATTGTCAACAAAATTAGCGATCATTTTCATCCGGGTTTTGGCTAGAAATTGAGTATGCCGATGACTCTTGCATTTATTTATATAAATAAAAGCAAGAAAAATATCATAAAAGTAAACTCAGCCAACCAAGAGCAAATCTCTCTGGTAGGAAATCCACTTGAAGAAGTGGAGGCTTTCACATACTTAGGCAGCACCACTGACTTAAATGGTGGATCCGAAGTGTATGTCAGGGTTAGAATTGGCAAGGCTGTGTGAGCATTTGTGCTATGAAAGAAAATATGGGAGTAAAAGGAGCTAAAGCTGCAAACCAAAGTGAGAATCTTTAACACAAATGTCAAAACAGTCCTACTCTGTGGAGCAGAAACGTGGAGAACAACAGCGAGCATAACGCAGAAAGTACAGACCTTCATAAACACTTGCCTCACAAAGATCCTGAACATACAATGGCCATCACAATCACCAAAAAAGACCTACTAGAAAGGACATACCTAGAGCCTATTGCTTGAGACATCATAAGAAAAAGATGGATGTGGATAGGGAAAAATTCTCCTCAAACCCCCCAGATGACATCACAGGACAATCCCTAACATGAAATCCACAAGGAAAAAGAAAGAGAGGAAGCCCTAAAAATACACGGAAACGCGAGCTAGAGGCAGACACACAAAGAATGTGATACACACGAAGACGCGAGCTAGAGGCAGACACACAAAGAATGTGATACACACGAAGACGCGAGCTAGAGGCAGACACACAAAGAATGTGATACACACGAAGACGCGAGCTAGAGGCAGACACACAAAGAATGTGATACACACGAAGACGCGAGCTAGAGGCAGACACACAAAGAATGTGATACACACGAAGACGCGAGCTAGAGGCAGACACACAAAGAATGTGATACACACGAAGACGCGAGCTAGAGGCAGACACACAAAGAATGTGATACACACGAAGACGCGAGCTAGAGGCAGACACACAAAGAATGTGATACACACGAAGACGCGAGCTAGAGGCAGACACACAAAGAATGTGATACACACGAAGACGCGAGCTAGAGGCAGACACACAAAGAATGTGATACACACGAAGACGCGAGCTAGAGGCAGACACACAAAGTATGTGATACATGGAGACACTAGCTAGAGGTAGACCCACAAAGTATGTGATACATGGAGACACGAGCTAGAGGCAGACACACAAAGTATGTGATATATGGAGACGCGAGCCAGAGGCAGACACACAAAGTATGTGATACATGGAGACGCGAGCCAGAGGCACACACAAAGTATGTGATACATGGAGACACGAGCTAGAGGCACACACAAAGTATGTTATACATGTAGACACGAGCTAGAGGCAGACACACAAAGTATGTGATACATGGAGACACGAGCCAGAGGCAGACACACAAAGTATGGAATACACACGGAAGCAACTAGAAAGGATAGCACAGGGCCGAGCTGAATGGACAATTCTTTTAGATGCCTTACGTTCCAGATTGGGTAACAGGCTAAATAAATAAGATGAATATAGAGCAGTTGTGGAGTCTGTGAGAGCAGTGGTGGAGTCTGTGAGAGCAGTGGTGGAGTCTGTGAGAGCAGTGGTGGAGTCTGTGAGAGCAGTGGTGGAGTCTGTGAGAGCAGTGGTGGAGTCTGTGAGAGCAGTGGTGGAGTCTGTGAGAGCAGTGGTGGAGTCTGTGAGAGCAGTGGTGGAGTCTGTGCAGCATGAAGTATACACGTCGTCTACATAACACCTGGTTTCGGACGGTCTCTAATCACAAGGGTTAGGCGTAACTGTGAATATGTGCTGTGGACGTCATAGCCAACGTTGAGCCACTAGACATGAGAAGGTACAAGGCAATATGAACCACTGTAGAACGGTCAGTATGTTAAGTGAAAAAGACACCTGAAACAAAATGCAGAGCTAAATAAAAATAACACTTAGCTGAAATGTATTTTCAGAGGGCAACATTCCTCTTTCTGGCAGTCCATATAAAGGTGATAAGACTGACAGGCCATATAAAGGTGATAAGACTGACAGGCCAAATAACATTGATGATAAGTCTTACAGTCCATGTAAAGGTAATAAGCCAAACAATTCATATAAAGATGTTGATACGCCTGACAATTCATAAAGAGGTGCTACAGCTAACAGTTGATATAAAGGTGATAAGTCTGACCTACATTGAGGGGAATAATTCTCACCTTCATTTGAGGGGGATTTTTGATACAAAATGATAAGCTTGGCAGTTCATGTGAAAAGTTACAAATGTATCGTCTTCTAGGAATTGAGTAGCACTGTCAATGGCACTGTAAAGGGCATTGTCAATGAGTTTCTTTAAATTTCCTATCTAATTTATATTATTTTTCACGGATAATTTAAGTCTTATGACGTATTTCTCTCTCATCGGTTTATTTTTGTAAACTGCGACCCCCACCCCACACTCCAACCCCCCCCCACTCCAACCCCCACACTCCAACCCCCACTCAACCCCAACCCCCACACTTCAATCCTCACACCCCACACTCAACCCCCCCCCCCCAACCCCCATACTTCACTCCAAGTTTTCAGACTTTAACCTCGGTTGACCGCGGTCTTTTGAACGCTTCAATTTTATCTTTATTATTGGACCTGATAACTTAGTCCGGGTCACGGGTACAAACTTTTGTCATGGTCAACAACAAAAACCTGACCAGTTTAATGGCAAAACATCCATTAAGAACAAGATCGTTGTAACATTATTAGTCTTTACGGGAGAAACATGAGGGACAGAGGAGTGAGATGGGAGTCTGAGAGAGAGAGAGACAGAGAGATAGACAGAAAGGCATAGAGATGGGAAGAGAGAAAGAGAGAGAGGTGAGAGAGGGGAGTGAGGGGGAGTATGTGTGTGATAGAGAAAGACAGACAGAGAGATATACATACAGATAGAAAGTGATAGTGAGAGAGAGAGAGGGATAGGGGGGTTTAGAGAGAGAGAGAGAGGGGGTTGGGAGTGTATGAATTGGAGAAAGAGACAGACAGAGAGATAGCAAGAGGCTGAAAGTGATAGAGAGAGAAAGAGAGAGAAATAAAGACATACAGAGAGAGAGATAGAGAGAGAGAGAGAGATAGAGAGAGAGAGAAAGAGAGAGATAGAAAGGATGCGATAAAGAAAGCGACCGAAGCAGCACTCTTGAATAGAATAAATTGCAATTCTCTTTTGTGACAAGTAAATGGCTTTGAGGGCAATTCTCCTTAATGAAGACATGCTGTGCTGTGGTCGGCCATTGAGTGAATGACGCTTGAGTCAACACAACATATGACCTGGCCAATTGATCCTCTGTGCTTCGGCAACAACAGGAGTCCACAGCTGTTTGCGACTTAATCGACACCAGAATTCAGAATAAATATTTATCTGCATCCAGTCTAAGCTTGTAAGATCGCGGGGTTAAAGTGGGCCATTATTTGCGCTGTCCCAGCGCTCTTGTGTCAAGACCCGGCCCAGCCTTCTCGCCGTTCATTTCCGGGTAATCTCGTGACCTCATGCGCGGGAACAACAAACCCTTCGGCGGCCGGAAGTCGTTTGATTGGCCAGCAAGAAGTTCTGGAACTGGCGCAGATTTCCAGAAAAGGATATTCCATTAGACAAGATGCCAGTAAGTGGCAGGGTTACCGGCACACCAAGGACAACAACACGAAATCCTGTGTTTGATCATTCTAACCTTTAAAAGCATCCACAAATACTCCTTTGGAATTCCCCATTTCGGTTTTCTCGCTCAAAAGTTCATTCTCCGAAGCCTGTGAGCCATGAAGAAAAGCTTTTCAACAAATTCCTATTCCAGTAATTAGTCTTGAATCGTGTCAAAGGATGTAACACTTCCTGCAGGGATTTGTTGAAATTAGCGCCTGTAACATTACTATATTAGCTTCAGTAATCAATTTATTATTTAACGTCTGAAATAAATTTATTAAAGTAAGTTTTTGTAATCAATATATAGAATAAACTTCTGTAATCAATATATTAGATAACTTCTGTTATCAATTTATTAAAAAAACTTCTGTAATAACTTTATTAAGTAGTTTCTCCTTAGTAAACTATGCATCTTTTATTCTTGCATAATAACTTGACTTTGGTCTGTATGGAAGACTTTGGTCTGTAACATGACTCAGTACGGGAGACTTTGGTCTGTACCATGACTCAGTATGGGAGACTTTGGTCTGTAACATGACTCAGTACGGGAGACTTTAGTCTGTAACATGACTCAGTATGGGAGACTTTGGTCTGTAACATGACTCAGTATAGGAGACTTTGGTCTGTAACATGACTCAGTTTGGGAGACTTTGGTCTGTAACATGACTCAGTATTGGAGACTTTGGTCTGTAACATGACTCAGTATGGGAGACTTTGGTCTGTAACATGACTCAGTACGAGAGACTTTGGTCTGTAATATGACTCAGTATGGGAGACTTTGGTCTGTAACATGACTCAGTACGGGAGACTTTGGTCTGTAATATGACTCAGTAAGGGAGACTTTTGTCTGTAACATGACTCAGTATGGGAGACTTCGGTCTGTAACATGACTCAGTATGGGAGATTTTGGTCTGTAACATGACTCAGTATGGGAGAGTTTGGTCTGTTACATGACTCAATATGTGAGACTTTGGTTTGTAACATGACTCAGTATGGGAGACTTTGGTCTGTTACATGACTCAGTACGGGAGACTTTGGTCTGTAACATGACTCAGTATGGGAGACTTTGGTCTGTTACATGACTCAGTATGGGAGAGTTTGTCTGTTACATGACTCAGTACGGGAGACTTTGGTCTGTTACATGACTCAGTATTGGAGACTTTGGTCTGTTACATGACTCAGTATGGTAGAGTTTGTCTGTTACATGACTCAGTATGGAAGAGTTTGGTCTGTAACATGACTCAGTATGGGAGACTTTGGTCTGTTACATGACTCAGTACGGGAGACTTTGGTCTGTAACATGACTCAGTATGGAAGACTTTGGTCTGTTACATGACTCAGTACGGGAGACTTTGGTCTGTTATATGACTCAATATTGGAGACTTTGGTCTGTTACATGACTCATTATTGGAGACTTTGGTCTGTTACATGACTCAATATTGGAGACTTTGGTCTGTTACATGACTCAGTATGGGAGAGTTTGGTCTGTTACATGACTCATTATTGGAGACTTTGGTCTGTTACATGACTCAATATTGGAGACTTTGGTCTGTTACATGACTCAGTAAGGGAGAGTCTGGTCTATTACATGACTCAATATTGGAGACTTTGGTCTGTTACATGACTCAGTATGGGAGACTTTGGTCTGTTACATGACTCAGTACGGGAGACTTTGGTCTGTAACATGACTCAGTATGGGAGACTTTGGTCTGTTACATGACTCAGTATGGGAGAGTTTGTCTGTTACATGACTCAGTACGGGAGACTTTGGTCTGTTACATGACTCAGTATTGGAGACTTTGGTCTGTTACATGACTCAGTATGGGAGAGTTTGTCTGTTACATGACTCAGTATGGAAGAGTTTGGTCTGTAACATGACTCAGTATGGGAGACTTTGGTCTGTTACATGACTCAGTACGGGAGACTTTGGTCTGTAACATGACTCAGTATGGAAGACTTTGGTCTGTTACATGACTCAGTACGGGAGACTTTGGTCTGTTATATGACTCAATATTGGAGACTTTGGTCTGTTACATGACTCATTATTGGAGACTTTGGTCTGTTACATGACTCAATATTGGAGACTTTGGTCTGTTACATGACTCAGTATGGGAGAGTTTGGTCTGTTACATGACTCATTATTGGAGACTTTGGTCTGTTACATGACTCAATATTGGAGACTTTGGTCTGTTACATGACTCAGTAAGGGAGAGTCTGGTCTATTACATGACTCAATATTGGAGACTTTGGTCTGTTACATGACTCAGTATGGGAGACTTTGGTCTGTTACATGACTCAATATTGGAGACTTTTGTCTGTTACATGACTCAGTATGGGAGACTTTGGTCTGTTACATGACTCAATATTGGAGACTTTGGTCTGTTACATGACTCAATATTGGAGACTTTGGTCTGTTACATGACTCAATATTGGAGACTTTAGTCTGTTAAATGACTCAATATCGGAGACTTTGGTCTGTTACATGACTCAGTATGGGAGACTTTGGTCTGTTACATGACTCAATATTGGAGACTTTGGTCTGTTACATGACTCAGTATGGGAGAGTTTGGTCTGTTACATGACTCAGTATGGGAGACTTTGGTCTGTTACATGACTCAATATTGGAGACTTTGGTCTGTTACATGACTCAGTATGGGAGAGTTTGGTCTGTTACATGACTCAATATTGGAGACTTTAGTCTGTTAAATGACTCAATATGGGAGACTTTGGTCTGTTACATGACTCAGTAAGGGAGAGTCTGGTCTATTACATGACTCAATATTGGAGACTTTGGTCTGTTACATGACTCAGTATGGGAGACTTTGGTCTGTTACATGACTCAATATTGGAGACTTTTGTCTGTTACATGACTCAGTATGGGAGACTTTGGTCTGTTACATGACTCAATATTGGAGACTTTGGTCTGTTACATGACTCAATATTGGAGACTTTGGTCTGTTACATGACTCAGTATGGGAGACTTTGGTCTGTTACATGACTCAGTATTGGAGACTTTGGTCTGTTACATGACTCAGTATTGGAGACTTTGGTCTGTTACATGACTCAATATTGGAGACTTTGGTCTGTTACATGACTCAGTATGGGAGACTGGTCTGTTACATGACTCAGTATGGGAGAGTTTGGTCTGAGTTCAGTATTAGGAAATTGTGTCTTGGCTTATTACAATGTAATGTTGTCTTGACTAATTAATATGCATTATGGTTGTCCTTAAGTTTGAGTTACAATTTTAATCCAAGCTGTAAATATGTCAAGTGTTGAAACGAAACAATCCTGATAAATACAATTAACAAATGTTTGCATTGACCAACTTCCCTTTTTCATTGTAACTTGGTCACTTTGCTTGTATATATATTAAATGTAGTAGTGAATGTAAAACACTTGCGAACCTGTGCATGTTTACAGAGCTATGTCACTTAAGTATTCCGTCAAACTGACTCAATTGTACCGGGGTTTCCCGTGATTGAACGATTTCTAAACATCCATCTAAACATATGTATTCTTTCTGTCCCTAAGACTCGCACAAAAACATACGGTGAAAGATCTTTCTCTTACTGTGCCCCCAAACAATGGAATTCTCTTCCATTACACATCAGAAATATATCAACCATCACAGCCTTCAAAACTGCACTCAAAACACACCTCTTTAAACTTTACTATCCTGCCTGATTCCCCCTCTGAAAGTTAAACGATGCTGCTGAGTGCCGTCCATGGCTTCACATGTAAATTGTTATGGAATGGTTGGTTTTTAAATTTTTATTTTTTAAGTTCATTTTAATTTGCATGTACAGCGTGGTGAGCCCAGCCCTAGGCTGGGGTACCACGCTATAGAAAACTACCCATAATAATAATAATAATAATGTCTAACTGCCACCACCACATATCTGCTACCTTTTACACCCATCTAACCATAGGCCTAAATGCCACTAACACATATCTACTACCTTCTACACCCATCTAACCATTTGCCTACTTGCCACCACCACAGAACTGCTACCTTCTACACCCATCTAACCATATACCTAACTGCCACTAACACCAGGATAAGAATTGTGGTGGAGCTAGGGTGGCAGTCAGTGGCGTACACAGGGTGGCAGTCAGTGACGTATATAGGGTGGCAGTCAGTGGCGTACATAGGGTGGCAGTCAGTGGCGTACATAGGGTGGCAGTCAGTGGCGTACATAGGGTGGCATTTAGTGGCGTACATAGGGTGGCAGTCAGTGGCGTACATAGGGTGTCAGTCAGTGGCGTACATAAGGTGGCTGTCAGTGGCGTACATAGGGTGGCAGTCAGTGGCGTACATAGGGTGGCAGTCAGTGGCGTACATAGGGTGTCAGTCAGTGGCGTACATAGGGTGGCTGTCAGTGGCGTACATAGCGTGGCAGTCAGTGGCGTACATAGGGTGGCATTCAGTGGCGTACATAGGGTGGCAGTCAGTGGCGGAGCTAGGGTGGCAGTCAGTGGCGTACATAGGGTGTCAGTCAGGGGCGTAGCTTGTGTGCGGACCACCAGGATAAGAATTTTGCCAACCTCTACGTCAAAAAAAACATCTGCAGTGGGACGAAAAAGTCGCCATCCAGATTAATAAGTGACGCCCTGGGCGGACGCCCCTATCCGCACCCCTACCTGCGCTACTGAGTCTGAAATACTAAGTCTGAAACACTGACTCTGAAATACTGAGTCTGAAATACTGAGTCTGAAAAACTGAGTCTGAAATACTGTGTCTGAAATACTGAGTCTGAAATGCTGAGTCTGAAATACTGTGTCTGAAATACTGTGTCTGATATACTGTGTCTGAAATACTGAGTCTGAAATAATGTGTCTGAAATACTGTGTCTGAAATACTGAGTCTGAAATACTGAGTATGAAATACTGAGTCTGAAATACTGAGTATGAAATACTGTGCCTGAAATACTGTGTCTGAAATACTGAGTCTGAAATACTGTGTCTGAAATACTGAGTCTGAAATACTGTGTCTGAAATACTGAGTCTGAAAAGACGTAGGCCTAAGACGTGAGTAACGGTGGTTCAACGGTGGGTCACCAAATGAAAAGTTGGGAGTAAATTATTTACAAGTAAATCTACTTCCAACCGATCTATTTCTCAATGATACTTCAACAAAAGTTCAAGAAAGTAATTCAATCCAATTTTTTAAACACATATTCGGCAAATCTAGAAACTATGAAGTCATTAATTTTCTGAGCTAATAAATTAAGAAATCGAGCCGATTTCCTCTGCCTGGCCTCGCTCCGTCCTATTCATAACACCAATTCATCTTTTCTTTGCATCCCAAAACTTGCCGCTAGCACGGGTTTGGGCGACAAGGAATAAGGGGACAGAATCCATGAGTGCGTTTTACCGTGGATCGCGGGTAATCAGAGTTAACAACCCTGTCATCAAAGCGCTTGTCACGTGTTTGGGTTGTAAATTTTACGATTGGCTAATGGCTGTCAACGGCAGTCTTTTCGACTTCGTGTGTCGCATCCGACAGAGAGGGTGTTTCATCACGTAGCGTCTAACGATCAACTTGGTGTTTCATGGCGTAGCGTCTAACAATCAACTTGGAGCTGTCAAGTGTAGATGATTCCCAGGTCAAGTATTGACAACGGACCGTCAACTTTCACAACCCCAAAAAGTTGGTGGCGTGCGCTTGTCCAAGATAGTTGCAATGTGACACCACACTTTCCTCCGGTCGATCTCTCCTTCCTGGCTTTCTTATAGCTTATTACGCGCACTATGGTATAACTTATTACGCCCCACTATATTATAGCTTTTTACGCCCCCTATATTATAGCGTATTGCGTTTCAATATATTCAAGCTCTTGAGTCCCAAGGAGACGTCCCAAGAAGATAAAATTTTAAAAAAAATTTTTTTATATATTAAACTTAAAAATTGGACATAAAAGTATATCTTTAAAAATTGGCGATAAATTAGAAATTCAAACAGAAATTTCTATAGAAGTCCCAATCGAAATTCCAAAAGATATTTCAACATTCACTTCAATGTACATTCCAATAAAAATTCCAATAGACACTAAAAGGGACAATCCATTATAATCTCTATAGACACTTTGTTAGACATTCCAAAAGACACCCCAATAGACATTCAAATGGACATTTATAAAGTATTCCAATAGAATTCCTATATGTAAACCAATTGATACTACAATATACACTCCATCACACTCACCCATGTACACTCCATCACACTCTCTAATGTACACTCTAGCTAGAAACAAACCGAATTTTGGTTTCGGCGTCGAAAGTTGCCATTTGGCCACTTTCGGCATAATTTCGGTTTCGACCGAAACAGACAAGTTAACTTTCGGCTTAATTTCGGTTTAAGCTGAAGCTGAAAAATTAACTTTTGGTTTAATTTTGGTTTCGGCCCAAAGTGGTTGAGACTTTCGGCCATCAGGCCGGAAGTGACTGAGGTTTTCGGTCATCGATCAGAAATCAGACTGTCTGGCTCTAGGCCGGCAATCCGATATTCATAATTGCTCGACGCCAAAAAATTACATTTCAATTAGGCCAAGGCAAATGTAAACAGTTTTGTGGAAGAAAAAGTAATGGAATGGTCTCATTTATATCACTATTTTTGTTTAATTTTTTTTGAAAAATCAAAATTTGGAATCCTAGATTAATTTAATTAATTCATTTTTGATACTCATTTTGATTCGTCATTATCATGCTCATCAAAGTTGTCATAGGCAAAGGTGAATAATATGGAATAATCCTAGGGAATGGTAATATGAATTCCATTATTATTTTTAATTTTTTTTTAAAATACGGAAATTTAGGAATTTTCAATTGATTCATTTCTTGAACTTCATCATGATCATAAACATTGTTATTGACGAAATAACACGCGTGTGCATGTATCACTGGTTTGTATGATAATGATGTAGTAGGCCTACTGCAGACCTGTTTACTTTTATGATTAAAGGGACCAATTTAGATGTCTTTTGCGATTTTCCGTCGAGACCCGTCAGAACAACAATTTTAAGAGACCTTGTTTAAACCTCCCCCCCCCCCCCCAACCAATGGGGGGTGAGGGAGGTTGGTCACCAAACGAAATAATGACGTCACCAGCATGGAAAGACTAACGTTGTGGTACTAGGCTAAATATTACTACCGGGATATCTTGCCAGCTATTTATGAAAACACAAAGCTTTAGTATGACGATAACCACGATACAAGGTGGTGAAATATTTATATAGCCTTAATAACTGATATTTAGGTGACAATTGGCTCTGTTAGACCCACAATAATTATTGTAGGTATACGTTCTAGGTTGTAGTTATATTAAAAAGGCAAAGGGTCTATTTTGAATGAAATTTGTACGGTCCAAATTTTCTATTACCATACTACTTTAAACAAACATTTTAAAGAAATTTAAATTACTTTTAAATTAAAATGGTAAAAGCCAAAGTATTCATTAAATGTTTATTTATTAATATACATGATGATGCCATTTTTTATCAAAATAATGTAAATATTGATACTTTTCCCTTCATTTTTCTATGTATGAAGAGTGGATGCGTGGACGAATTTCAAAATATATAAATATTTTGGTTTCGGCCAAAAGTCTCGCTAAGTTTTTGGTTTCGGCTTAGGTTTCGATCGAAAGTCATTATTAACTTTCGGCCTAGTTTCGGTTTCTGCCGAAATCAGAAAATCACTTTCCGTCGGTCTCTGACTCCAACACACTCCTCAATGTACACAACACACTCTCCACTACAATCCAACACACTCTCCAATGTACACTTCAAGTAACGCTATAAGACACAACAAAATCGCGTGTAAAAGAGCGAAAATAAGTGAAAGACACTGGAAAAGACACTAAAAAGACACTGGAAAAGACACTGGAAAAGACACCGGAAAAGACACTAAAAAGACACAGGAAAAGACACAGGAAAAGACACTAGAAAAGACATTAGAAAAGACATTAGAAAAGCCTCTAGAGCAGGGGTCGGGAACCTATGGCTCGCGAGGCAGATGTGGCTCTATTGATGGCTGCATCTGGCTCGCAGACAAATGGTCGATTATAAAAAAAAAAATGTTTCTTTTGACTCCTTTGATCTACATATTAATTGCATATCAATATTTCATTCTACAAATGAGCTAAAGTCTACTGCAGCTCAGCATCAGAAGTGGTAAAGGAGATAAACTCCGCTGACCTAAAAGACAGAAAAATAGCAACCCTGCACACATTTACTTGAATTTTTAGTTTTAAACAAAATGTATGGCTCTCGCAGAATTACTCTTCAAAATATGTTGTGTCCATTGCTCTCTCAGACAAAAAGGTTCCCGACTCCTGCTCTAGAGCTACAATAAAAAATATGCTAATGATTGATTCTTAAATTTCAAAAGGAATGACTTAAAGACTCAAAGGAAATGACTTAAAGACTCAAAAGGAATGACTTAAAGACTCAAAAGAAATGACTTAAAGACTCAAAAGGAATGACTTAAAGACTCAAAAGGAATGACTTAAAGACTCAAAAGGAATGACTTAAAGACTCAAAAGGAATGACTTAAAGACTCAAAAGGAATGACTTAAAGACTCAAAAGGAATGACTTAAAGACTCAAAAGGAATGACTTAAAGACTCAAAAGGAATGACTTAAAGACTCAAAAGGAATGACTTAAAGACTCAAAAGGAATGACTTAAAGACTCAAAAGAAAACTTCCCTTGAAGCAGAGGTTCCCATACATCTTAAAACCGTAGGGCCACATTCCCGATCCACATTTGAGCTATGGACCATGACATACACATTGAAACAATATCCAGTTCAATTCAATATTACGGACGTTAATCAATAGTATGACAATTACTCAATAGTATGACAGTTATTCAAAATGATCTTAGTAATATTAAGGCAGTTGTTCAGTATCACGGCGATTGCTGAATAGTGTTGTAGTTGTTGAATAGTGTTGTAGTTGTTAAATAGTGTTGTAGTTGTTAAATAGTGTTGTAGTTGTTAAATAGTGTTGTAGTTGTTGAATAGTGTTGTAGTTGTTGAATAGTGTTGTAGTTGTTGAATAGTGTTGTAGTTGTTGAATAGTGTTGTAGTTGTTGAATAGTGTTGTAGTTGTTGAATAGTGTTGTAGTTGTTGAATAGTGTTGTAGTTGTTAAATAGTGTTGTAGTTGTTAAATAGTGTTGTAGTTGTTAAATAGTGTTGTAGTTGTTAAATAGTGTTGTAGTTGTTGAATAGTGTTGTAGTTGTTAAATAGTGTTGTAGTTGTTAAATAGTGTTGTAGTTGTTAAATAGTGTTGTAGTTGTTGAATAGTGTTGTAGTTGTTGAATAGTGTTGTAGTTGTTAAATAGTGTTGTAGTTGTTAAATAGTGTTGTAGTTGTTAAATAGTGTTGTAGTTGTTGAATAGTGTTGTAGTTGTTAAATAGTGTTGTAGTTGTTAAATAGTGTTGTAGTTGTTTAAAATATTTAAATTCACACACAAAAACATAACTTTTTTGGGTTTGTTTATATTTTTTTAATTAACGTCAATCAAAATAAGTCTAAAATGATTGTGACTTTGCCATCAGATAAAGTAAAATAAGAATAATTCTAAAATGACTATAATACTTTGTCATCTGATGACATCTTAAGTTTCAAACGCATTTTTATAATTATAAATATCCACAAACCTTGCATCCACCCACCTAAAAGGATTAACGGATTAACATGTTTTGACACCTTTGGGACCTTGCACATTAACATGGTGTTTTCTTGACACCAGGGGACTTAACTTCTATCAAGCGAATTATTTTGAATACCGACAAAGCCAGATTTTTTCTTGTTTCGCGGCATGCCAACCCTATTTCAAAAGAAGAAAAAAAAGAATGTTCTTATTTCCTATATAAATATTGGACGGCCTTCGCTGCCTTTGATGTTAGTGGAGTTGAACAGTGGCCCACTGACTCGAAGCTTCCTGCGACAATTCAAGAGGTTCATATGACAAACGCGACTACTCCACATGCCCCCGCTGCGCCGCCTATGGTAGTGTGCGGTGTCGCTTCCATGGCAGTAAAATAAACAGGGGAGTCGCGGTGAGATAGACACTGATGGATGAAAACAACGGGCGTTAGGAGAATCTTTTGAAAAGAGATCGGACAGGGGAACTTTCCGTAGCACGACTAGCAGAGTTGTTGGCCTTTGAGATGGGGAACGAGCGGAAAATGGAGTCTCATTTCTTGATAGCACTTTGGTGACAGTAGCACTTTGATCTTAGTAGCACTTTGGTCAAAGTAACACTTTGATTTTTAGTGGCATTTTGGTCACAGTAGCACTTTGGTGACTGTGTCATAACCAATATGTCATGGTGACAGTGTCATAGCCAATATGTCATGATGACAGTGTCATTGCCAAAATGTCATGATGACAGTGTCATAGCCAATATGTCATGATGTGTGTCATAGCCAATATGTCATCATGACTGTGTCATAGCCAACATGTCATGATCACTGTGTCATAGCCAATATGTCATGGTGACTGTCATAGCCAATATGTCTGGTGACTGTGCCATAGCCAATATGTCATGGTGAATGTGCCATAGCCAATATTTCTGGTGACTGTGCTATAGCCAATATGTCTGGTGACTGTGCCATAGTCAATATGTCTGGTGACTGTGCCATAGCCAATATGTCTGTTGACTGTGCCATAGCCAATATGTCTGTTGACTGCCATAGCCAATATGTCATGGTGACTGTGCCATGTCAATATGTCTGGTGACTGTGCCATAGCCAATATGTCTGTTGACTGTGCCATAGCCAATATGTCTGTTGACTGCCATAGCCAATATGTCATGGTGACTGTGCCATGTCAATATGTCATGGTAACTGTGCCATAGCCAATATGTCTAGTGACTGTGCCATAGCCAATATTTCTGGTGACTGTGCCATAGCCAATATGTCTGGTGACTGTGCCATAGCCAATATGTCATGGTAACTGTGTCATAGCCAATATGTCTGGTGACTGTGTCACAGCCAATATGTCATGGTAACTGTGTCATAGCCAATATGTCATGGTAACTGTGTCATAGCCAATATGTCATGGTGACTGTGTTATAGCCAATATGTCATGGTAACTGTGTCATAGCCAATATGTCATGGTAACTGTGTCATAGCCAATATGTCATGGTAACCGTGTCATAGCCAATATGTCATGGTAACTGTGTCATAGCCAATATGTCATGGTAACTGTGTCATAGCCAATATGTCATGGTAACTGTGTCATAGCCAATATGTCATGGTAACTGTGTCATAGCCAATATGTCATGGTGACTGCTGTCATAGCCAATATGTCATGTGACTGCTGTCAAGGGGACACCACCTTTAACACAGACGATTTCTTGTTTGGTTAATAAGAAATATTACATACACAACATTCACAAGTGTTACCAAGACCCTAACCATAACCCTAACCATAACACATACATCCCCTGTCAACCACAACACATACTTCCCCTGTCAAACATAACACATACTTTATTGCCAAAACATATCACATACATCCCCTGTCAAACATAACACATACATCGGCCACCATGTTTCTTGAGTCCCACTATTCTAGCTTGTATACATATCACGTGATCGTCTATACATATCACGTGATCGTCTATACATATCACGTGATCGTCTATACATATCACGTGATCGTCTATACATATCACGTGATCGTCTATACATATCACGTGATCGTCTATACATATCACGTGATCGTCTATACATATCACGTGATCGTCTCCACGAAGATACAAAGCAAAAGCAAAATGTAATCTATTAGGACTACAGACTACAGACTACAGACTACAGACTACAGACCTCTGTGTTATTGGTGGGGATGGAGAGGTAATGGACACAAACATTGAATTCAGGCTGACCACTCGTCTCCAAAGGGCCTGCTTTAACTCTGGCCACTTGACTGGGCCCTTAAAATAGCAAGAGGTCAAGCGAATGGGTGCCTGTTTCTGGTTCAATACAGTGCGGTCAGCTCGGACAGCTCGGAACAGTTCAGTTCGAAAACATTAGTTAGAAAATAAGCCACTAGAAAATCATTTGACGCGCCCTACCAAACCCTACCCAATCCCTACCAAGCTCTACCCAATCCCTACCAAACCCTACCCAATCCCTACAAACCCTACCCAATCCCTACAAACTCTACCCAATCCCTACAAACCCTACCCAAGCCCTACAAACCCTACCCAATCCCTACAAACCCTACCAAATCCCAACAAACCCTACCCAAGCCCAACAAACCCTACCCAATCCCTACCAAACCCTACCCAATCCCTACAAACCCTACCCAATCCCAACAAACCCTACCCAAGCCCAACAAACCCTACCCAATCCCTACCAAACCCTACCCAATCCCTACCAAACCCTACCCAATCCCTACCAAACCCTACCCAATCCCTACCAAACCCTACCCAATCCCTACCAAACCCTACCCAATCCCTACAAACCCTACCCAATCCCCACCCTATTTATATATTTATAATTCATTAAATATACGTGCTTTGCTTTTTGTGACGTCACGTACCGGTCTGTCTATTAGATAGATTTTTGTGACGTCACGTACCTTCCTGTCTATTGGATAGATTTTTGTGACGTCACGTACCGGCCTGTCTATTAGATAGATTTTTGTGACGTCACGTACCGGCCTGTCTATTGGATAGATTTTTGTGACGTCACGTACCGGCCTCTCTATTAGATAGATTTTGTGACGTCACGTACCGGCCTGTCTATTAGATAGATTTTTGTGACGTCACGTACCGGCCTGCCTATTAGATAGATTTTTGTGACGTCACGTACCGGCCTGTCTATTAGATAGATTTTTGTGACGTCACGTACCGGCCTGTCTATTAGATAGATTTTATTTATTCATTTCGAATCAGTGATCTCAAATATTAACTTATATTTATAAACTACCTAAAACAAAGACTGGTATACAACTACAGCTGGATTAAGGATACCTAAATGTCCACTAGCATCTCCTAACCTAAATGTCCACTAGTATCTCCTAATCTAAGTGTCCACTATCATCTCCTGATCTAAATGTCAGCTAGCATCTCCTAACCTAAATGTCCACTAGCATCTCCTAATCTAAATGTCCACTAGCATCTCCTAATCTAAATGTTCACTAGCATCTCGTACTTTAAATGTCCACTAGCATCCCTTCATCTAAATGTTCACTAGCATCTCCTAACCTAAATGTCCACTAGCATCTCTTACTCTAAATGGCCACTAGCATCTCTTCATCTAAATGTCCACTAGCATCTCTTCATCTAAATGTTCACTAGCATCTCCTAACCTAAATGTCCACTAGCATCTCTTCATCTAAATGTTCACTAGCATCTCCTAACCTAAATGCCCGCTAGCATCTCTTCATCTAAATGTTCACTAGCATCTCCTAACCTAAATGTCCGCTAGCATCTCTTCATCTATATGTCCAATAGCATCTCCTCAACTAAATTTTTACTAGCATATCCTCATGTAAAACTCCACTAACATCTTGGCATCTAATCGTACACTAGCATATCTTCTGTTGCTCTCGGGGGGGGGGGGGGGGGAGGGGGCGCTCACCGAGCAAAATGGTTTGTGACGTCATTTGGGTTGTCCACGCCTGGAACTAACTAAGTCATGTGTCTGGAACTAAGTCGTGTGTCTGGAACTAAGTCGTGTGTCTGGAACTAAGTCGTGTGTCTGGAACTAAGTAAGTCGTTTATCTGGAACTAAGTCACGTGTCTTGAACTAAGTCGTGTGTCTGGAAATAAATCTTGTCTGGAACTAACGAGGTCTTGTGTTTGGAACTAAGTCGTGTGTCTTATGTGCAGCATGTTTTAATGTGCATATTTCGGTATTGTTCCTTGTGTAACATATTTCATTCAATGTGCGTTGGTTTATATTGGTCCAATAATTGTGTCGTGTTTTAATTTTCTTTGTTTGCTTGTTGATTCAATGTACGTGGGTTGTTATTGGTCCTTTGATGTCATGTTAACATTTCTATGTTTGGAATTGGTCCTAGGATGTCATGTTTACATTTCTATGTTTGGAATTGGTCCTAGGATGTCATGTTTACATTTCTATGTTTGGAATTGGTCCCAGGATGTCATGTTTACTTTTCTATGTTTGGAATTGGTCCTAAAACCTCATGTTTACATTTCTATGTTTGGAATTGGTCCTATGATATCATGCTTGATTGTGCGAGGCTCAATTTACATATTAGAAGTAGCTGTTTTGGGACTTAGTGAAGGCTGTTTGGGGACTTAGTCAAGGCTGTTTGGGGACTTAGTTAAGGCTGTTTGGGAACTTAGTGAAGGCTGTTTGGGGACTTAGTCAAGGCTGTTTGGGGACTTAGTTAAGGCTGTTTGGGAACTTAGTCAAGGCTGTTTTAGAAATTAGTTAAGGCTGTTTGGAGACTTAGTCAAGACTTTTGTGGACTTAGTCAAGGCTGTTTGGGGACTTAGTCAAGGCTGTTTGGGGACTAAGTAAAGGATTCTGCGTTAGCGATGCACTGATTGTTCATCGAATCCAATCTCATCATAAAGCGATTTATTCCATCTTGATGACATCCAGGCAACCAGCGGGGCGAGGATAATTTATTTCTCAAAATGTTTACAGCTTTCCGGGTCATAAAAGACTCGGTTGGCCAGGATTTTTTGTTGACATTATTGGCTTATCGACAGCACCTTGTGGAGCAGGCGGCCATTATGTCCGTGTCGACTGCTGGGGACAAAAGTCGTTACAGGATTGTTGGCAACTAGAGGAACAAGACTAGCGGGCGGAAGTGATGTGTGAAAAATCGTAGCGTGATATCAAAACAGCAAACTGCAAATCCATATCCCAGTTACTACCTCCGACATCCCTCCCCAGTTTCTACCTCCGACATCCCTCCCCAGTTTCTACCTCCGACATCCCTCCCAAGTTTCTTCCTCCGACATCCCTCCCCAGTTTCTACCTCCGACATCCCTCCCCAGTTTCTACCTCTGACATCCCTCCCCAGTTTCTTCCTCCGACATCCCTCCCCAGTTTCTTCCTCCGACATCCCTCCCCAGTTTCTTCCTCCGACATCCCTCCCCAGTTTCTACCTCCGACATCCCTCCCAAGTTTCTTCCTCCGACATCCCTCCCCAGTTTCTACCTCCGACATCCCTCCCCAGTTTCTACCTCTGACATCCCTCCCCAGTTTCTTCCTCCGACATCCCTCCCCAGTTTCTTCCTCCGACATCCCTCCCCAGTTTCTACCTCCGACATCCCTCTCCAGTTTCTACCTCCGACATCCCTCCCCAGTTTCGTCCTCCGACATCCCTCCCCAGTTTCTACCTCCGACATCCCTCCCCAGTTTCTACCTCCGACATCCCTCCCCAGTTTCTACCTCCGACATCCCTCCCCAGTTTCTACCTCTGACATCCCTACCCAGTTTCTTCCCCCGACATCCCTTCCCAGTTTCTTCCTCCGACATCCCTCCCCAGTTTCTACCTCCGACATCCCTCCCCAGTTTCTACCTCTGACATCCCTCCCCAGTTTCTACCTCCGACATCCCTCCCCAGTTTCTTCCTCCGACATCCCTCCCCAGTTTCTACCTCCGACATCCCTCCCCAGTTTCTTCCTCCGACATCCCTCACCAGTTTCTACCTCCGACATTAGGCTTAATGTGTGCCCCAGTGGTGTAGCTAGGGTTAATGTGGGCCTTAGTGGTGGGGTTAGGGTTAATGTGTGCCCCAGTGGTGGGGTTAGGGTTAATGTGTTCTTCAGTGGTGTAGCTAGGGTTAATGTGTGCCCCAGTGGTGTAGCTAGGGTTAATGTGAGCCCCCAGTGGTGTAGCTAGGGTTAATTTGTGCCCCAGTGGTGTAGCTAAGGTTAATGTGTGTCCCGGTGGTGTAGCTAGGGTTAATGTGTGCCCCAGTGGTGTAGCTAGGGTTAATATGTGCCCCAGTGGTGTAGCTAGGGTTAATGTGTGCCCAAGTGGTGTAGCTAGGGTTAATGTGTGCCCCAGTGGTGTAGCTAGGGTTAATGTGTGCCCCAGTGGTGGGGTTAGGGTTAATGTGTGCCCCAGTGGTGTAGCTAGGGTTAATGTGTGCCCCTGTGGTGTAGCTAGGGTTAATGTGTGCCCCTGTGGTGTAGCTAGGGTTAATGTGTGCCCCTGTGGTGTAGCTATTTAGTCCCAATGCCCCCCCCCCCACACACACATCTATTGGTATTGTTTCTTTAATATTGAAATTATTTTTTGAAACTTTTCTCCCTCTTTACACCCCCTCATTGACCACAGTGTTTGTAATGACTACTGACCGACCACAATGTTTGTATCGCCTGCTGACCGACCACAATGTTTGTATAGCCTGCTGACCGACTACAATGTTTGCATATCTTGCTGACCGACCACAATGTTTGCATCGCCTGCTGACCGACCACAATGTTTGTATCGCCTGCTGACCGACCACAATGTTTGTATAGCCTGCTGACCGACTACAATGTTTGCATATCCTGCTGACCGACCACAATGTTTGCATCGCCTGCTGACAGACCACAATGTTTCTATCGCCTACTTACAGTGGCAAAAATTAAAACTTAGCAATGATAGATATCAAGAGTTCTACAGAGAGAAAGGGTGGGAAGAGATGATGTGTAGAGAGTGGATGGTGTGTAGAGGTTAAAAATGGGTAGGAGAGGTTGACGGCTACATAGGAGAGGAGGTATAGTTAGGAGGTATTAGGACGTGTAGAGAGGAGAGCAGGTCTCATTTGTCGCGGCTGCCAATGACTTTGACTACCGCAAGTATGTAGCCCTTAAGACCGCCCAATGACTTTGACTACGGCAAGTATGCAGCCCTTAACACCGCGCTTAACACCGCCCTTAACACCGCCCTTAACACCGCCCTTAACACCGCCCTTAACACCGCCCTTAACACCGCCTTTAAAACCGCCCTTAACACCGCCCTTAACACCACCCTTAACACCGCGCTTTCAGCGTCAGACAGACACATGCCAATACGTCCATCTTGTCTGCTGGACTTTACTTCCGGTTTGGAATTTCTAATGTCTCAAAAGCCTTTCTTGCACGTCTAGTGGTATTAGAGAGTATCAAGGGTGTTTAGGGATATTAAAGAGTATCAATGGTGTTTGCAATTATTATTAGTTGGTGATGGAGGGCTATTGACCATTTGCCTGTCCGAAGAAGAAAGTGCAACTGCTAATGGGAAACCAAGCGTTGTGACCGCCAGCCCAGTCCCATCGCGGGCACTGGGCAAGTCAAAGTTGCTTTAGACGTTCAGCGAGGCGGAAAGGAGGGCTGGCGTCCTGGCGTGTTGTGAGAACTGTTCCTTTTCCCCGCCCAGCCTTAATGTCCGCCCTCACAGCGCACACCAGCATTCATTTTGTCTGGAAATCCGGAAAAATTTCTGAAAGCAAAGTCTGATCCGACTCGCGGGCCCCGGGGGGACAAAGAAGTCTAAGGTGAAGACGCCTTAGTTTTTCTCGTCCTGAGCGGCGCCAAATATTTGCAATGGGCTCTAAATGTTGATTCTAGCTCGCAAATGTGAGAGAGAGAAAAGCGCTTTTGTGGCCTGGGATGAGAGTGATTAATTACGTTTAATGTATCATAAACTCGTGGATTTGGCCACAGAGGTGCTCCAAGCTCGTTTCGCTTCGCGTCTTTTCACGCCATGTAATGGAAAACGACGCAGGGGACCTAAGCAGCGTTTGAACTGAGCTTGGATCAAGGGAGATGATAAAGGCAACTGGAGTGCAGCGCCTTGTTGTTTTACTCGACTTTTTTTGTCAATGATATGTATGGCGACGACCGAAGATGAAAGTTAATATCTGAACGACAACTTGAGCCGTACTCAATAGGCGAAGCATGTCCAGAGAAAGCTGAGATATTTGTAGAGTTTGTCCATTGCTGAGAAGAGTTACCCACGAGCTGTGTCACGTGATAATCTGGATAATGGGGATGAAATAATTTCCGAAGAGTTATTGCCCATGTGCAATCACAAAAATATTTCTTGATCGAGACGTCACTTCCGGTCTATACGTAGATATAAACATGACGTTGACACTGTTTTAATATTATTTAAAATAAAAATGGAAGGTGGGCTTACTGAGAGGAAAGGTGGGCTTACTGAGATGAAAGGTGGGCTTCCTGAGATGAAAGGTGGGCTTATGGAACTAATGATAAAAGATGGGATTATGAAATTGACGATTAAAGATTATTTTTATATTCATTGCTACATGTACACAATGTATGCTCATTGTTACATGTACACACTTTATGTTCATTGTTACATGTACACAAGGTAGGTTCATTCAAAGAAATAAAATAAACTCAAACTATAACGTGACATAAAGTTAAGGAAAGTTAAGTTGTTTTTTGTTTTTTTGTTGTATTTTTTAAAATTCTGTACAATAAAGAACAAAGAAAGATAATTCCCAGAACCCGGCACTTGGGGAATTCCCCTGTAAAATGTAATGTAATCTTTAGTGTTGCTACCAATGGCCGACGAGCGCTTGCACTCGTGAAATTAATCGCACTCAACAATTTGAAGTGGGGAGAATGGCGTATTGTTACAATAGCCGTCTACCCAAACAATTTGTTTAGCACCACCACGATCTCCCCTCTTGGGTGCCGCCCTAACTGTCGAGTGGACACTGCCCAGGGGTACACAGCCTCACGACACAGTGGTGGTGATGGCTCCCAGGGCGGGCGGACGGACACTTTAGTCAATGAAAACTCCATGTTTTTCCAATGATTACTTTAAATATGGAGGACCTGGGAGAACAGAGGGGGGGGGGGCTGGTGGGGTGTGGGGCTGGGGTGGGGGCTTGGGGGTGAGACTTGTGGGGTTGGGGCTGTTGAAATCATTACAATGTTATCAATTATTGTTTTCATGGCAGTGTGGTCGGGTAGTAGAGGGAATGGGTAGCAGAGGTAAGGAGTAGCAGAGGGTTTGGGTAGTTGAAGGAATGGATAGTAGAGGGCATGAGTAGCAGAGGGAATGAGTAGCAGAGATGGGTAGTATAGGGAATGAGTTATAGTTATATTTCAATCATAGTTGTAGTTGTAGTATAGTTATATTAATAGTTAGATCAATACATTTATTGTTAGTTATAGTTGTAGTTCGCTATAGTTGTTGCGATAGTTATAGTTAAATTTATTGTTATAGATGTAGTTGTAGTTGTAATTGTAGTTGTAGCTATAGTTTTAGTTGTAGTTATAGTTTGTGTGAGAGCTGTTAAAGAGTAGACTGGTGTGATGTATCTCATTAAATTGGTGTGATGTTATATAGCCTTAGAGACGTTGCTGGACACATAATTATGATTTCTTTTCTTTTTTTTTTTTTACAGACAGACGCAGCCATATTGTTTTCTAATGATTACTCGGGATGCTGCCAAAATCTAACTGGATTGTCTGCCGGTGTTCGAGGACTCCTGGCGGCGATCTGGCATCGTCCAATACACCAGCATTCCGCACGTGGCACCGCTAGGGGTCCGACCGGCACGTCACTCCTAGACCGGACAATATTGAATTAGCTTCATATCCCCGGACCGTCCGGTGATAACAGGACACCAAAATTAAAACAACACCGCCTGAGAAATTGTCCGGGGTGCCTGGCGGTAGGATTGGCGGGCCTTTTCGGGGATGGAGCGTGCCAAAAGAGTGGCAGAATTGTGGGTAATTTGTTTATGGCAACAAGGGTGGCAGTTCTTGTGATTAGCGGCGGGCGTTAGCGTTTTGATAATGTTTAGGATACTCTATCAAGCGCTGTTCGAATCCCGTATCACGTCTGCTGCCTGCGATCATTACTCTGCAATACAAGACCCATGACTGCCGGCCCCGCGCAGGGCATCCTGGGTGAAAGATGGACATAAAACCTGGCAGAGCCTGTCGTGTGCGTGTAACGCCATCTGGCGTGGAGGATGAGCTGTTTAATTACTGTCCCAAGTAGTGTTGGGTTGTACGGTACCAGCCGAGTCTTTTTAGGTTGTTTGGTACAAGCCAAGTTTGTTTGGTACAAGCCAAGTTTGTTTGGTACAAGCCAAGTTTGTTTGGTACAAGCCAAGTAGTGTATGGTTGTTTGGTACAACTCAAGAGTACAGCTGGGTTGTGTGGTACAACTCGAGAGTACAGTTGGGTTGTGTGGTACAACTCAAGAGTACAGTTGGGTTGTGTGGTACAACTCAAGAGTACAGTTGGGTTGTGTGGTACAACTCAAGAGTACAGTTGGGTTGTGTGGTACAAGCCGAGTAGTGCTGGGTTGTTATGGTACCAGTGGCGTAGGGAGACATTGTACCATGAAGGGCGGATGTTCAGTTTCCGCCCCTTCTCCGAAAACATATAATACTTTTGGCACGTGCCACCTGGAAATAACGAACTTTGAAATAGATCTGTCCCTGGCATACGCGCTAATTCGATCAGGAACGTAATAGCCTTTTAACACTAACTGAGCCTGCAGATAGCACCATCTGAACCTGCAAATAGCACGATCTGAACCTGAAAATAACACCATCTGAACCTGCAAATAGCACGATCTGAACCTGAAAATAACACCATACCAACCTGAAAATAGCACCATCTCAACCTGCAAATAGTAGGTAGCGGTCTGGGTATAGGGGTGGGGGTCATTTATAAACTCAAAATACTAGGATTCATTATTGCCAACGCCTGAATTTAGTTTCGTAACAACCTAAACATTTGGTGGAGCACCAGTGAAATGTTGTGACCTTGACCTGCGTGTTTATACGTGTCTTTTATTTTTAAGTGCTACTAAATGAAGGTCAAGTTGTTTTTTAAGTGCTACTAAGTGAAGGTAAAGTTGTTTGGTCAGTGCTAAGTGAAGGTCAAGTTGTTTGGTCAGTTTATTTCAACTATTATAAAAGATAAAATCGTTAGTTTGTTGACAACTTCGTCATTAGTAAATGAAATCTTTTCACGTTATCAATGTGACATACCGGAGCATAACGTCACAATATGTAATATATGTATGTATAGGCCTTCTGCTGCCCTGGTGATTTGAGTGAGATATATCAGAGAGTTGCATTAGAGAGTTTAATTAGAGAGTTTTATATGATAGTTTTATTAGATAGATTAAATAGAGAGTTGTATTAGAGATTTATATTAGAGAGTTTTATTAGAGAGTTGCATTAGAGAGTTGCATTAGAGAGTTTTATATAAGAGTTTTATTAGAAAGATTAAATAGAAAGTTTTATTAGAGATTTATATTAGAGAGTTTTATTAGATGTTTTTAATATAGAGTTTTATATGAAAGTTTTATTAGATAGATTAAATAGAGAGTTTTATTAGATAATTATATTAGAGAGTTATATTGGAGAGTTTTATTAGAGTTATATTTGTGAGTATTATTAGAGAGTTTTATTAGAGAGTTTTAATAGAGAGTTATATTAGAGAGGAATATTCGACTTACATAAGAGATGTATATAAGAGCTTATTTTAAAGCGTTATATTAGAGTTATATTAGTGAATGATATTGGAGTGTTTAATTAGAGGGTTATATTAAAGAGTTATATTAGAGAGTTCCATTAGAGCATTATATTAGACAGTTATATTAGACAGTTATATTAGACAGTTATATTAGACAGTTGACTCGATTGTCGTCTTAGTTGATTTGTCTGTCACCCTAATTGACTTGACTGTCGACCTAGTTGACTTGACTGTCGACCTAGTTGACTTGACTGTCGACTTAGTTTACTTGACTATCGACCTAGTTTAGTTGAATGTCACCCTAGTTGACTTGACTGTCGCCCTAGTTGACTTGACTGTCGCCCTAGTTGACTTGACTGTCGACCTAGTTGACTTGACTGTTGGCCTAGTTGACTTGACTGTCGACCTAGTTTACTTGACTGTCGACTTAGTTGACTTGACTGTCGCCCTAGTTGACTTGACTGTCGATCTAGTTGACTTGACTGTTGGCCTAGGTGACTTGATTTATTTTCGTTTGATTTGGTCCAATGTGCCACCCACCCTCGAAAGTTTGCCCACCCCTAGAAAAAGCTTTCTAGTATTTTCCATATCATCTATTTCATACTCTAATGCGGGCCTACCAAACTCAAAGTATATGGCGGGCCGTAATACTATATGAAAAACTTGTGCGGGCCTAAAGGTAATAGGACATATGTGAAAGGTAATAAGAAAGTAATAATAATAAAGAATATTTCGTTACTTCGCGGGCCGCTAAGTGGGTGCTAGCGGGCCGAATGTGGCCCACGGGCCGTATGTTGTGCAGAACTGCCTGTTTCCCAAACTTTCGACACATGTGTTCCCTTGTCTATCATTTTAGTAACGTTGAGTACCCCTCGTTTAAAAAAAAACATTAGGTATACTTAAATAACAATAGGAAATATTTCTTTTTCCTTTGCAGCGCGTACTCCCACCAAAGTCTTCCCGTACCCCCAGCCCCACCCACAGGGATACGCGTACCACTCTTTGGGAAACACTGCGCTACAATCTAGCAGATCTTACTCTTGTACATCAGTGGTTCTCGGGCTTTTCACCAGGTTTCGTGTACTAGATCACTTTACAAGGTTTGATGTACTAGACCTGTTCACCACGTTAGATATACTAGACCTGTTCACCACTTTGGATATACTAGACCTGTTCACCACTTTTGACATACTAGACCTGGTCACCACTTTTGATATACTAGACCTGTTCACCACGTTAGATATACTAGACCTGTTCACCCCGTTTGATATACTAGACCTGTTCACCACGTTTGATATACTAGACCTGTTCACCACGTTTGATATACTAGACCTGTTCACCACGTTTGATATACTAGACCTGTTCACCACTTTGGATATACTAGACCTGTTCACCACTTTTGACATACTAGACCTGGTCACCACTTTTGATATACTAGACCTGTTCACCACGTTAGATATACTAGACCTGTTCACCCCGTTTGATATACTAGACCTGTTCACCACGTTTGATATACTAGACCTGTTCACCACTTTGATATACTAGACCTGTTCACCACGTTTGATATACTAGACCTGTTCACCACTTTGATATACTAGACCTAATCACCCTCCGTGAATAATTCTAACGTTATTCTACTGGCCACACAACGGCTTCTGTCAGCACGCCACAGCTTTGTCAACGCTTCCATAATAGCTTTGTGGGAACTGTAGAACTACGGGTGGGGGGTGGTGAGGGCTTGGAGTGGCGGGCTGGGGGTGGATCAGCAACGTCACTTGGTCGTTGTATCAACCTCAGACGTAGTGCACTTTTTAACTTATTCCTAATCAGCTCCGCCGAGTAATCCAGGCGTAAAACATTAAGTCAAAGCGCCCTTGGAGCAAATAAGAATTTTATGAGAAACTGATTTCTAGAGCCGACCCATTCACCGTCTTTTGTGTTGGCTCGCGAGATCTCGCGATATCTTTTCACGAGCGCTCTCAATGCATTCTATGGGATTCAATTTGTTTGCAAATTTATTTGATTTGAACATCGCACTGCCGTCACAGGCAGACCTGGCGTGTCCTGAATCTATCAATAGAATTAGCGTGGTCAATAGATTGATCCTTGAAGCCGTCTATGCTAATATCCCGCCACCAAAGTCTCAAGGCGCCCTCAGCAGCACCCCCACCATTGTCTCAAGGCGCCAAACCCCACCACTCATACCGGACGACAGGTAGAAATACAGTTATTTACGGGTTCATTAAAGACTGGCAGAATGGAATGAGAACTATTGAGAGTGTTGCTGTAAGCCAGCCACCAGGCACTAGGGACCAGGCACCAGCCACCAGGCAGTAGGGACCAGGCACCAACCACCAGCCAGTAGGGACCAGCCACCAGGCACTAGGGACCAGGCACCAGCCACCAGGCACCAGCCACAAGGCACTAGGGACCAGGCACCAGCCACAAGGCACTAGGGACCAGGCACCAGCAACCAGGCAGTAGGTACCAGGCATAAGCCACCAGGCAGTAGGGACCAGACACCAGCCACCAGGCAGTAGGGACCAGACACTAGCCACCAGGCAGTAGGGACCAGACACTAGCCACCAGGCAGTAGGGACCAGCCACCAGGCACTAGGGACCAGGCACCAGCCACCAGGCACCAGCCACCAGGCACTAGGCACTGGGCACTAGGGGCCAGGCACCAGCCAACAGGCACTGGGCACTAGGGGCCAGGCACCAGCCACCAGGCACCAGGCACTGGGCTTTAGGGGCCAGGAACCACCCACCAGGCACCAGGCACCAACCACCAGGCATCAGGCACTGGGCAGTAGGGGCCAGGCACCAGCCACCAGGCACCAGGCACTTGGCACTAGGGGCCAGGCACCAGCCACCAGGCACCAGCCACCAGGCACTAGGGACCATGCACCAGCCGTTAGGCACTAGGGACCAGGCACAAGCCACCAGGCACTAGGGACCAGGCACCAGCCACCAGGCACCAGCCGTTAGGCACCATAGACCAGGCACCAGCCACAAGGCACTATCGACCAGGCAATAGGGACCAGACACCAGCCACCAGCAACCAGGCACTAGGGACCAGGCACTAGGGACCAGACACCAGCCACCAGGCACTAGGGACCAGGCACTAGGGACCAGACACCAGCCACCAGGCACTAGGGACCAGACACCAGCCACCACGCACTAGGCACCAGGCACTAGGGACCAGACACCAGTCACCACGCACTAGGGACCAGGCAGTAGGGACCAGATACCAGCCACCAGGCACTAGGGACCAGGCACCAGCCACCAGGCACTAGGGACCAGGCACCAGCCACAACGCACTAGGCACCAGGCACTAGGGATCAGGCACCAGTCACCAGGCACTAGGGACCAGACACCAGCCACCAGGCACTAGGGACCTACACCAGCCACCAGGCAATAGGGACCAGGCACCAGCCACCACGCACTAGGCACCAGGCACTAGGTACCAGGCACCAGCCACCACGCACTAGGCACCAGGCACTAGGGACCAGGCACTAGGGACCAGACACTAGGGACCAGGCACTAGGCACCAGGCCCTAGGGACCAGGCACCAGCCACCACGCACTAGGCACCAGCTACCAGCCACCAGGCAGTAGGCACCAGCCACCAGGCAGTATGGGCCAGGCACCAGGCAGTAGGGACCAGGCACTAGCCACCAGGCACCAGCTGCCAGGCACCAGCCACCAGGCACTGGGCACCAGCCCCCAGGCACCAGCCACCAGGCAGTAGGGACCAGCCACCAGGCACCAGGCACCAGCCACCAGGCACCAGCCACCAGGCACCAGGCACCAGCCACCAGCCACCAGGCACCAGGCACCAGCCACCAGGCACCAGCCACCAAGCAGTAGGGACCAGGCACCAGCCACCAGGCACTAGGGACCAGGCACCAGCCACCAGGCATTAGGGATCAGGCACAAGCCACCAGGCACCAGCCGTTAGGCACTAGGGACCAGGCACCAGACACCAGGCACTAGGGACCAGGCACCAGCCACCAGGCACCAGCCGTTAGGCACTAGGGACCAGGCACCAGCCACCAGGCACTAGGGACCAGGCACCAGCCACCAGGCACTAGGCACCAGCCACCAGGCACTAGGGACCAGGCATCAGCCACCAGGCACTAGGGACCAGGCACCAGCCGTTAGGCACTAGTGACCAGGCACCAGCCACCAGGCACCAGCCGTTAGGCACTTGGGACCACGCACCAGCCACCAGGCACTAGGGACCAGGCACCAGCCGTCAGGCACTAGGGACCAGGCACCAGCCACCAGGCACCAGGCACTAGGGACCAGGCACCAGCCACCAGGCACCAGACACCAGGCACTAGGGACCAGGCACCAGCCACCAGGCATTAGGGATCAGGCACAAGCCACCAGGCACCAGCCGTTAGGCACTAGGGACCAGGCACCAGACACCAGGCACTAGGGACCAGGCACCAGCCACCAGGCACCAGCCGTTAGGCACTAGGGACCAGGCACCAGCCACCAGGCACTAGGGACCAGGCACCAGCCACCAGGCACCAGCCACCAAGCAGTAGGGACCAGGCACCAGCCACCAGGCATTAGGGATCAGGCACAAGCCACCAGGCACCAGCCGTTAGGCACTAGGGACCAGGCACCAGCCACCAGGCACTAGGGACCAGGCACCAGCCACCAGGCACTAGGCACCAGCCACCAGGCACTAGGGACCAGGCACCAGCCACCAGGCACTAGGGACCAGGCACCAGCCACCAGGCACCAGCCGTTAGGCACTTGGGACCACGCACCAGCCACCAGGCACTAGGGACCAGGCACCAGCCGTCAGGCACTAGGGACCAGCCACCAGGCACCAGGCACTAGGGACCAGGCACCAGCCACCAGGCACCAGACACCAGCAACCAGGCACCAACCACCAGCCACCAGCCACCAGACACCATCAGTCCCTATATATTTGGTTTTTACGAGAAGTGAATCAACCTTATTTCTTTCGGACCTTCAATTAAGGGAATGAACTCTGTGACTGAACATTTCTACTGAACTTTGTGACTGAACATTTCTACTGAACTTTGGGACTGAACATTTCTTCTGAACTTTGTGACTGAACATTTCTACAGAAATTTGTGACTGAACATTTCTACTGAACTTTGTGACTGAACATTTCTACTGAACTTTGTGACTGAACATTTCTACTGAACTTTGTGACTGAATATTTCTTCTGAACTTTGTGACTGAACATTTCTACTGAACTTTGTGACTGAAAATTTCTACTGAACTTTGTGACTGAACATTTCTACTGAACTTTGGGACTGAATTCTTCCACTAGACTAGACCATTATGAGAGAAAGTGAATCGTTTTTTGTTTTAGTATTTTAAACATATTATAGACACGTCTGATTATGGCTGAATTTAAACATCATATAGGGATTACCATTTTAGCTTACACAATAGACAGGCTGATGTTAGCATACACAATAGACTGGCTAATGTTAGCATACGCAATAGACTGGCTGATGGAGCTTTGTCTGACATTCAAGTATATATAATTCAATAAAAAACAAAATAATGTCTCCTTGCTTAGACACGAAGAAACAACGTAGAAACAGATATGACATCATGAAGAAACAACGTAGAAACAGATATGACATCACGAAGAAACAGCATGGAAACAAATAACACCGCGATAGTTGTGTTAAACTAAGACAAAAGCTTGTTACCAATTTGTTTCCCCTCACTCACACCCTCCAGCATTCGACTTATGACGCTTAAATCTAAGGGCAATCACTCGAAACTACCGGTACAGGTGCGTGGTTGTCGTTCTTGCCTCACCTGTCAATCAAACCACGAAACGGCCTCGTACTGTCGTCCTGGCAACACTCGTAGTGTTGTCTTTGGTAGCATCGGGTTGCAGACTTCAATCCCACAGAGCCGTGCTGGCAGATGTACTGTCGTGTTCAGCATGCCATTAGCTTCAATGTCTTCAAAGATGTTGTTGACAGCCCGGTCCGATGAGAACAGCGAAACAATGTTACAGAGGGGGAGGGGGGGGGGGTCACTCTCTCACGTCTTGAGTCACGTGTTGTGTCAAAGGTTACGGAATCCACGTCTTTGATTTCAATTGTGTTTAATCGTGCCCAAGTTGAACACAGCCAATCAAAGGCGAAGACTGCAGCCAATCAAAGGCAAAGATTGCTATCAATTGCCAGAATTGTTGTAGAAGCTATGCTCAAGATAACATGGA
This sequence comes from Omphiscola glabra, assembly GCA_964017045.1. Lineage (NCBI taxonomy): Eukaryota > Metazoa > Mollusca > Gastropoda > Lymnaeidae > Omphiscola > Omphiscola glabra. Next base: position 85,687,102 of record OZ024794.1, on the reverse strand, counting down.
AGTTATCATGTATTAACTTTCATCAGAGGACTGAACATTCTGTAATAAGTTGAACACATTAACGGCTATGTTCATACTAGAACAGGGATCACCAAACTACGACACGCGGGCCAGATCCGGCCAGCGACATTATTTCATCCGGCCCGCCTACGGTACTTGAATTTGCTTGATCAATTTTAAAACGAAACGTTGTGATACAATTTAAACATTCATTATGTTTAGAATACTAGGAGATATTCAGTTGCGATGTCGCCCTGGCTGCTATGCGCCTTAAAGTAACCATTTTCAATTTTAAATTACTGTATCTAGATTTTCTTGTTTATTACAGTTCTGTTAACCCTCGAACTCCTAAAATCGTACAATATGCTATTATTGCAGTTTTCGTGTCTAGTGAGTTAATTATGAAAACACACAAAGCAACACTATTACCATCACCACTATCATTACGGAAATGTTGTGTTAATTTTATAGACCTAAATATTTAGCCCCCCCCCCCCCCCCGTCCTTGGCAAACCCGTACACATAAATCTCCCAAAACCAACACCACCGCACATTCCCCTCTTAGGGCAAACGTAATATTTGGTGCAACTTATGTCTGTAAGTAAACTTTTCAAACATGATGTATGTGAAGTCGACACATCGGATGAGATTGTTTGATAAACATTTGAAAGCAATTCATTTGATTGGATGTAGCAATTCCAAACCAAACATTTAGACGTTTTGTCTAAATAACAAAAGTGCCTCGCGTGGTTTCTGATTCGTTGACTGGACAATTTCCCATGTTTGTTAGTGATCCATTGTTGTAAGATAATGTTGCTTTAAAATAGCCAAGTTTATAAACCTTTGAAACGGGACAAATGGTTTCTAGGTGAGTTCGTGGACTTCATGTTGAGAGCCGTTGTCTACACGTTATCTTTGTGTTTCGATGGAGGTTGGGACGATGTGGCCAAATTAATAAGATTATGTTTGTCCAAGGAACAATCGCATCTCTTAACGTCGACCTCCCTGACATTTATCTGGCCATGATTGTTTTTAAACTGCTATAACGCTATCCTCTTAGAGCAGTACTTGCCAGAAAATTGGTGGCGCGGCCATACGAAAATGTTCTTGATAGAGCTCTAGACTCATTTATACCAGGTAATATCAGTCCTCTGCAACCGTTTTATTCTCATGACACACCTAGGCCCTCCCCAGAACACCTAGGCCCTCCACAGAACATCTAGGCCCTCTCCAGAATTTAGCGGCATACCATACGTAAAAATAAACAAAACTATTGTAAATTTGTTAGCTTGTTTTGCTGAGCAGAGATAGTTTAGATGTCATTCAATTTCTCATGAATCTACCCTAAGATGCCTATCATTGAATCATTGTATCATTGTATCATTGTATCATCGTATCATTGTATCATTGAATCATTGAATCATTGTATCATTGTATCATTGTATCATTGTATCATTGTATCATTGTATCATTGTATCATTGTATCATTATATCATTGTATCATTGTATCATTGTATCATTGTATCATTGTATCATTATATCATTGTATCATTGTATCATTGTATCATTGTATCATTGTATCATTGTATCATACGTTCACTTACTATTTTTTTAAATCATTTATATTAACTTTGGTTTTGTTCGTGTGTTTCTTTCTGGCTGAGTGGCAAAGTCTTCGGGCAGCTCATTGACGCACAGTCAACCTATCGAGCTGAAACTTGGCACATAGACTCTTTGCCAATGACAACGCACTGTATCAAATTTTCAGCCCCACCCCTCAACCCCCAATCCCAAAATCAATTTTCCTTTTTTTCCAAGGAGAAGATGAAGGAAATATGACGTCACAGATAGCACGAAATAAAATTCCCGATAACTGCGCTAAATGAGATTATTTTTAAAAAATATATTCTATTTTTAGAATTAGATTCTTTTGTTGTTTTTCTGAAATAGTTTGTGAACTAAATCTGCGGCGTGATGGTGGGTGGGTCATCAGAGTAGTGATGGTGGGTGGGTCATTAGAGTAGTGATGGTGGATGGGTCATTAGAGTAGTGATGGTGGGTGGGTCATTAGAGTAGTGATGGTGGGTTGGTCATTAGAGTAGTGATGGTGGGTGGGTCATTAGAGTAGTGATGGTGGGTGGGTCATTAGAGTAGTGATGGTGGGTTGGTCATTAGAGTAGTGATGGTGGGTGGGTCATTAGAGTAGTGATGGTGGGTGGGTCATTAGAGTAGTGATGGTGGGTGGGTCATTAGAGTAGTGATGGTGGGTGGGTCATTAGAGTAGTGATGGTGGGTGGGTCATTAGAGTAGTGATGGTGGGTGGGTCATTAGAGTAGTGATGGTGGGTGGGTCATTAGAGTAGTGATGGTGGGTGGGTCATTAGAGTAGTGATGGTGGGTGGGTCATTAGAGTAGTGATGGTGGATGGGTCATTAGAGTAGTGATGGTGGGTGGGTCATTAGAATAGTGATGGTGGGTGGGTCATTAGAGTAGTGATGGTGGGTGGGTCATTAGAGTAGTGATGGTGGGTTGGTCATTAGAGTAGTGATGGTGGGTGGGTCATTAGAGTAGTGATGGTGGGTGGGTCATTAGAGTAGTAATAGTTGAGGGGTTTGAAAAAAATGTGCGGTTATGATGGTCGGGAATGGAGGGGGAGCATTAATTGGAATTTTTATAAAGTGCGTTACTTGTATGAATGTTTGGTCAAACTTTTAGCCCCACCCCTGGTGGTCAAATTTTTAGCCCCACCCCTGCCTCGATACTAAATTTTATAAAGGATTTATAAGAAAAACTATGTTTTTAAGGGTTGTTTAATTGCAACTGATTTAAGGTTTTGACTTGGACGCGTTAGGCGCTGTTTTCATTCTGAAATAGCGCTATTTTTATTTAAAATTAAATAACAGCGATACAATTTTTTAAAACCAATTACCTCGTTATAACTATATGTCCCAATATTTTGTTCAGTTAAAAAAAATGATTCATGATTTATGATAAGCTGACCACTGCTCCATTTTTTTTAATTCAATGCAATCCCTACAATAAATATATTCACTACAATCCCTACAACAAATATATTCAATACAATCCCTACAACAAATATATTCACTACAATCCCTACAACAAATATATTCACTACAATCCCTACAACAAATATATTCACTACAATCCCTACAACAAATATATTCACTACAATCCCTACAACAAATATATTCACTACAATCCCTACAACAAATATATTCACTACAATCCCTACAACAAATATATTCACTACAATCCCTACAACAAATATATTCACTACAATCCCTACAACAAATATATTCACTACAATCCCTACAACAAATATATTCACTACAATCCCTACAACAAATATATTCACTACAATCCCTACAACAAATATATTCACTACAATCCCTACAACAAATATATTCAATACAATCCCTACAATAAATATATTCACTACAATAAGTATATGCCTAAAATAAATATAATTACTACAATCGGTAGAATCACTACACTACAATAAATATAATCACAGCAATAAGTAAAACCACAACTATAAATATAATCCCTACAAAAACTATTTTAACACCAATTATAAGTAAATAGTAAAGAGCTCAAGCACTATTAGGAGTTGTCCATTAAAGACGTCCACACAAAATACACAATTCCCCCCCCCCCTCCCCTCCTTGTCCGCATGTAATTTACACCCCCCCCCACCCCCGCAGACGCGTATTGACATGTAAAGTTTGAAACGCCTGGAGGGATTATAATGATTATAAAGAGTAATGAGTTACTAGATGTAAACTTCTCAATCACTTTGTTATAGGTTAATTCATTGATTACGTACGAACTGCGAAAAAAAAGGGGCTGGTTCTGATTGTAGAGGTCATGCTTACCAGAGCGTATGGCCGGGGGTGGCGTCTGCTGAAAGTACGTACATTTAATACATATCGGTAAATTCTGTCGGTCTCTAAGATCTCGAGTAAAGCCGTCCCCTTAAAATCTGTAAAGTTCTTGATATTTAATTAATTGTGTTTTAGTCTTAAAAGAAATCACTGCTTTCTTTTGTATTTATCGTCATACTGGGGGGGGGGGGGGGGGGGCGCGGTCTTAATCAAAACGATAGCAAAGCGAGTGATATAAGAATAATCAATTTAAAAACTCAAAAATAAAAAATTTAGATTTTGAATCTATGTTAATTTACAACACGGCAAGTACATAAGTGTAGCACTAGGAAGGGATACCTAAGTGTAGCACTAGGAAGGGATACATAAGTGTAGCACTAGGAAGGGATACATATTAATCCAAACACACAGGAAAAAGTTGTTAAGTCTCTTCTCTTGTATCTTTTCTCGTCCGATTTTTAAGTCGGCCGGTCGTTGTGAACCTTCCTATTTATAGTGAGGGAGTCAGAACCCTCCAGAACAGAAAGTCTAGAAATCTAATCGTCAGAGATTATTGTCACCCTCTATGTCATCCCTTCTGGAAACGTAAACACATTTTCATAATCAAGGAAGGCAAGGAATGGCAGCAATGTCACGAAGTTATTTGGTGACGTCAGTAACAGAGACAGAGGGGGAGCGAAGTTATTTGGTGACGTCAGTAACAGAGACAGAGGGGGGGGGGGTAAGTATTGAGTCCCACAGCTCGACGTCACGCAGGGTGAACAAAACTAGGTCAATAAACAGGATATAAAATTTTCTGCCAATTATACCTTAAGCTTCACACTTGTTGGTCAACTATTTGTGGACATCAATTGTTGGATAGACCTGACACAAGTAGGTCAACTATTTGTGTCCATCAATTGTTGGATAGAACTTACACAAGTAGGTCAACTATTTGTGTACATCACTATATGAAACGCATAAACTCCCCACCACCAATATTTTGAAACAAATACATTTCTTATATCAAAGAACAGTGGCGTAACTAGGGTAAGTGCTACCCCATCCACCCTTACCCTCACCCGGGTCGGTCAAATACTTTAACTGCCCACTGTCTCGAAATATAGTTGGCCGACAATGCCGCGCCATCGTATAAAGCTGTTCAGAGCGGACACCACGTCTCCACGCCCCACACCTCTTGTCCCATAGACTATTATAAGTCCTCCTGTAATCTCCTAATATCCTTCCTTGGCGGGTGGGGGTATACTCCAAGTAGGGAATGACCTGAAGACGCAGATTGTGACCTCATTTAATTGTATTTCACGTCATAATGGTTTATGAATGTGTTGGTCATACAAAGACATCTCATAAGGTTTGTCCTATAACAATATCTTCCATTATGTCATCCAGGATTATCACTATCAATATCGACGATATCGCAAAACAAGCGCCCCATACTAACCAGCGCCCCATACTAACCAGCACCCCATACTAACCAGCACTCCATACTAACCAGCACTCCATACTAACCAGCACCCCATACTAACCAGCACTCCATACTAACCAGCACTCCATACTAACCAGCACTCCATACTAACCAGCACTCCATACTAACCAGCACTCCATACTAACCAGCACCCCATACTAACCAGCACTCCATACTAACCAGCGCTCCATACTAACCAGCACCCCATACTAACCAGCACTCCATACTAACCAGCACTCCATACTAACCAGCACTCCATACTAACCAGCACTCCATACTAACCAGCACTCCATACTAACCATCACCCCATACTAACCAGCACTCCATACTAACCAGCGCCCCATACTAACCAGCACCTCATACTAACCAGCGCCCCATACTAACCAGCACTCCATACTAACCAGCGCCCCATACTAACCAGCACTCCATACTAACCAGCGCCCCATACTAACCAGCGCCCCATACTAACCAGCACCCCATACTAACCAGCGCCCCATACTAACCAGCACTCCATACTAACCAGCGCCCCATAATAACCAGCACTCCATACTAACCAGCACTCCATACTAACCAGCACTCCATACTAACCAGCACTCCATACTAACCAGCACCCCATACTAACCAGCGCCCCATACTAACCAGCACTCCATACTAACCAGCACTCCATACTAACCAGCACTCCATACTATCCCAAGTTAAAGTTATCCCCACGTCCCAATCTTTCCCGTGGTTGTAATCTGCCCAAAGCCCAATCTCAGCAACACCCAACTCTACCCGAAGCCCCCTCTGCGCAAAGCCCAAATTTACCCCAAGCCCCCTCTGCGCAAAGCCCAAATCTACCCCAAGCCCCCTCTGCGCAAAGCTCAAATCTACCCAAAGCCCCAATTTTTCCAAAGCCCCAATATGTCCAATGCCTCATTCTGTGCAGCGCCCTAATCTGTCTTACACCCAACGTGTTTGTAATTTAAGTTCACGGGTTGTCCCCCCTGTCTTTTATGCTCCTCGCTGGTAGCTAACTGTCCCCAGCACTAACAATAGTGTCTAATTTAGATGGGTGTCCGCTACCAAGTAGACGATGACAGAACGACCTGTTTCATTGCTAATAGCGTGTTTTATAGTGGCCAATCGTAACGTCTTACGAGGTGTCCCATGTATAAGCGATCTTTGGTTGGACGGCACCGCGGTGGCCACTGATTGGCCCACCACTGACTTATTGTGGGCTAAAGTAGTTGAGCGGCAATAAATTTCTTTCTTCGCAGCATGGGAGACAACAATAAAATAAAAGGGGAAGACAATTGTTCTCCCACTCTGGCCAAAGAAGGGACTCCATGCATCCCCCATCATCCATCAGTCCACAGGGAACCATCAGAAATATGTCCTTAAGAATTGATGTGTGTCCGTGTCAGCTGGTGAAATTATTCCTTCAAGTCCACTATAGAAAGAGAATATTGCACTAGGTACTGATTTTGATTGCGTATTGTCATTGCATATACATAATAGTATGCATATAAATCACGTCATTTGTATGTACACTAAAGTACATATAATCACAACATTCATATGTACATAATAAAATATTGGATCAGATAAGATATATATATTTTTTATTGATCCAAATAAATGGAACTATTTTTATAAGGCTGTACATGATCATTTTCAGCACATAAATAAATACATATTTTAACCAAGACAACATTTTACAATTATAACAATCATTTATATTTGGTAACCGCTGGGAAAGGGGGGGGGGGAGTACGCTGGTAAATTCGTACGGACTAGGGAATAAAAGAATTTACATATTATAGCTTCAGGTCATAACTTTAAGAGAATGAATTCGCCCTGATCGAGTTGATTTTAGGCATCTGTGATGAAATGGCTGGCATTTGTCATCAAAATTGTGTTTAGTTTTATGACAGCATGCTTCTTCAAGTTAAGGATGTTTAGTTTGTAACAGATTACTTGCCTTCTTGTGAAGGATGTTTTTTAGTTTGTAACAGATTACTTGCCTTCTTGTGAATGATGTTTAGTTTTTGACAGATTCCTTGATTTGTCTATTTATGTCAGACGATGACTTCCCGCATCAGCGGGTGATACTGACCTGCAGTGGGGTTCCAATAGGTAATAATTGATGGACTGCATTCAAGTGGTGTCAATGAAATATAAGAACAGGGTATATTAAACTTGAATTAATAGGACAAAAGGTTTGGACGTTTCGGCTTAAAGCCGTCATAAGCGAACAAAAACAAAGAGAAGTAGATCAAGTAACACAGCAAAGTAAAAAAAATAAATTCTAAAAAGAGCAAGTGCCAACAAGTACATACATATAGTAGCAGCCAAGTGTCAGAGAATAAAAGATAATAATTGATGGACTGCACTCAAGTTGTGTAAATGAAATCTTTTGTGCTATTAATTCAAGTTTAACATACCTTGCCTTTATCTTCCAATTGTTGCACTGTAGAATCTTTAATATATATTTATATATATTACGATTCTGGTGTGACTGGTGGACTGCTTCCTAAAAATCAAAGCTACTTTCTTATAAGCGAATTTGATATTGAGAATATAGCTATAAATATAAAAATGTATGTCTGTCTGTATGTATGTAATGTATGTCCCGTATGCGCTCCTACACCATTCATGCGATTGCGATAAAACTTTGGTAAGTTGTTGTCCACAAGCCCGCGCATTTTTCTGAGACATTACAATCCTTTTAAAATATTGCGTTTTGGGTCGTTGGCCCTAAATTAATTTTTGTATTTTTCTAAAATGAGCTTTGTAAAAAATAATTTCCATATGCGCTCCTATATCATTTATACGAATGCGATAAAACTTTGTTGAGATGTTGTGCGCACGCCCGCTAAGGTTTTTGAATTATTAAATTCATTTTAAAATATTCCGTTTTGAGCCAGGTGCATTAATGTCGTTTTTTCTAATATGAGCTTTATAAATATAATTTCAAAACGTATGCGCTCCTATACCATTCATGCGACTGAGATAAAACTTTGGTGAGCACTTCTCTAAGTCATTACAACCATTTTAAAATATTCCGTTTTGGATCGTTGGCCCTAAATTCGTTTTTTTCTTACATGAGCTATGTAAATATAATTTCCGTATGCGCTCCTATACCCTTTATCAGATTACATAAAAACTTTGGTGAGTTGTTTTCCGCACGCCCGCAAAGGTTTCTCAAGTATTACAACCATTTTATAATATATCGTTTTGAGCCCTAAATTTGTTTATATGTACTAAATGAGCTATATAAATATTATTTGAAACATAGCAATAGCATGGGTGGATCAATCGCTACAAGTGTTTGGACTAAATTTTGAACATCCATGCTTTTCACATGGAGAGTTGTGTGTGGCCTGATGATGTGTTGAAAAACCGTCTAATTTATTCGAGTACGCACCAGACGGTGAAAACAAAAAAAATATTTATTTTTTTATAAAAAGTACTTCAAAAACATAATTAAAACACTTGATTTCTTTGCGTGGCAACGCATGCGGGGCACTCGCTAGTTATAAATAATTCTAAATGTTTGAAAGTATGGTTCAAAAATGAGTTCAATAGTGAGCAAAATATAATTCCCGATATTACGCAATATGATTTAAAAAAAATAAATAACGCAACTGCGTTTGGTGCGTAATATTTTCTTTTCGGAAAATTAAATCGGCGCAATTTAAATATATTGTACAAAATATTTGGTTTAAATGTGGTTGGCACATCAAAATATTTATTATAATTCATGGGCGTGAAATAAAAATTGTGCAGTGTCGTATCATGGGGGTAAGCGGTGTAGCATAATTGGGATTCTTAAATGTGCATTACTTGAGTTCATGTTTTGTCAAGTAACTTTAGTAGATGGGAAGTTCACGCATTGCTGTCGCCAATGTTTGGCGGGCTATATCTAGTAAGTTAACAACTTGTTTGTTCACGTACAAATGTACACAGAAATGTACACAGAAATGTAAACATTTTTATGATAGAAAATTCTTGGACTGAATTATTTATAACGAATTGGGCGGTTTTGACGTCATGTTAGCTTATTATTAAGGGTGACTCCTAGGTACTTATATGTCTCTACTTGCTCTATTTTGTGACACCTAGATACTTATGTGTCTCTAATTGTTCTATACTGTGACACTTATGTGTCTCTACTTGCTTTATATTGTGACACTTATGTGTCTCTACTTGCTTATTTTTGTGATACTTATGTGTCTCTACTTGCTTTATACTGTGACACTTATGTGTCTCTACTTGCTTTATACTGTGACACTTATGTGTCTCTACTTGCTTATTTTTGTGATACTTATGTGTCTCTACTTGCTTTATACTGTGACACTTATGTGTCTCTACTTGCTTTATACTGTGACACTTATGTGTCTCTACTTGCTTTATACTGTTACACTCATGTGTCTGTACTTGCTTTATACTATGACACTCATGTGTCTCTACTTGCTTTATACTATGCCACTCATGTGTCTCTACTTGCTTTATACTATGACACTCATGTGTCTCTACTTGCTTTATACTATGACACTCATGTGTCTCTACTTGCTTTATACTATGACACTCATGTGTCTCTACTTGCTTTATACTGCATGTTTTATGATAAGATATGCAACTGGGTGATTCCTCTTAGAGAAATAATTTTTGAGACATTCAGATATTAAGCCAAAGATGGTGACGTCATTTTATGATTGGAACAGTGACGTCATTTTATGATTGGAACAGTGACGTCATTTTATGATTGGAACAGTTACGTCATTTTATGATTGGAACAGTGACGTCATTTTATGATTGGAACAGTGACGTCATTTTATGATTGGAACAGTGACGTCATTTTATGATTGGAACAGTGACGTCATTTTATTATTGGAACAGTGACGTCATTTTATGATTGGAACAGTTACATCAGCGACGCTTTGGTTCTGGACATCATTGATTGGCTCGATATATTGTGTACATGACAGGGGAGATATATTGTGTACATGACAGGGGAGATATATTGTGTACATGACAAGGGAGATATATTGTGTTCAGACAAGGGATATATAATGTGTACATGACACGGGAGATATATTGTGTACATGACAGGGGAGATATATTGTGTACATGACAGGGGAGATATATTGTGTACATTACAGGGGAGATATATTGTGTACAGACAGGGGATATATAATGTGTACATGACAGGGGAGAGTAGACAGCCTTGTGGCGCTCCAGTACTTATTTATCTAGTCTATGATACAGTCGACCCTCGTATATCACGGTCAATCAGCTCCTGACTGCGATAAGGGAATTTCCGCAAAGTAGGATTCTTGAGTTATAAATCGTTTATTTCGTAGTTAGAGCAAAGAAAACTTGATACCGACCTAAATACGCTCTTTAACATTATAAGAGCCTCTAGATGTGAAATAACACCCTTTAGTCACCATTACACCCTTTAGTCACCATTACACCCTTTAGTCACCATTACACCCTTTAGTCACCATTACACCCTTTAGTCACCATTACACCCTTTAGTCACCATTACACCCTTGGGTCACCATTACACCCTTCCGTCACCATTACACCCTTTAGTCACCATTACACCCTTTAGTCACCATTACACCCTTTAGTCACCATTACACCCGTATCACTCAATAACTTAGACAAAATAATAGAAAATAAAACATATTGGACGTTACAAATATCCTATTAATTACTGTTAAAGCGTTGCTCGAGGAACACCAGCCGTGCAAGCGTGACGGTTTATTGCAATATCCATGTATAGAGTAGACTAATCCATCGTGGATCCATGCATAGGCTGATCCATGGCGGGAGCGGCTGGTAATTACCGGCTAGGCTCGGTGACCAGAGATTAGCCCGGTCTAATCAGTGACCTGCAAAGACACACACACAGTTCTTACACACAACACACACAGTTCTTACACACAACACACACATTTCTTACACACAACACACACAGTTCTTACACACAACACACACAGTTCTTACACACAACCACTAAACTATGAAAATAGTGCAACTAGTTCGATGATGAAGCGATGAAGATGGAGAGAAGTACATGTACTGCACAGCAAAGAAGTGAAAGGTTACTGCTCCCATGTACTGCACAGCAAAGAAGAGCAAGGTTACTGCTCCCATGTACTGCACAGCAAAGAAGAGCAATGTTACTGCTCCAATGTACTGCACAGCAAAGAAGAGCAAGGTTACTGCTCCCATGTACTGCACAGCAAAGAAGAGCAAGGTTACTGCTCCTCCACTTGTAATAAAACCCAGGACATTTTTTTTCATCACCGCTGCTACTCACATCCGGCAACTAACATGACTGTATCACATCCGGCAACTAACATGACTGTATCACATCCGGCAACTAACATGACTGTATCACATCCGGCAACTAACATGACTGTATCACATCCGGCAACTAACATGACTGTATCACATCCGGCAACTAACATGACTGTATCACATCCGGCAACTAACATGACTGTATCACATCCGGCAACTAACATGACTGTATCACATCCGGCAACTAACATGACTGTATCACATCCGGCAACTAACATGACTGTATCATTGAATCGGACAAACGAGAGCGCGCTGTAACATTTTCTCTGCCCCCTGAATATACAGTGTTTGAAAAAACCGAGATATAGTGAAGCTGCCGAATTGGTGATGGACGATTGTGTTTGGTCATTCACCTTGACATAGTGTGAGTCATTTGTTCAAAAATTCAGCGTTCAGTATTCAGTGGCAGCAATTTATGAAGACATTTTAATCAGAAACACCGTGAATCACGTGATAATTGATAAAAAGCCTAGCTTCTATTTTGATAGATGTTTCATTTAAATGACCAGGAGAAATACCATGCTGTTGATGCGTTAAAATGCCCGATCAAAAATGTCTGATAGAATGCATGATGTGTGAGACATGATGTATGAGACATGATGTGTGAGACATGATATTTGATGTGTGGGATTTGTGGTCCGGCTTCCTTTGTGGTCTGTCTTCAAATAGTCATTTAGTGGACCACATGTCTGAACCTACAGACATGCTCTTGGCCAGAGCCTGATCCTGTAATGGCAGTGCGTGGACACATTCTGATGTCAATGGTCTTGGCAGTGCGTGGACACATTATGATGTCAATGGTCCATTGGCAGTGCGTGGACACATTCTGATGTCAATGGTCTATTGGCAGTGCGTGGACACATTCTGTTGTCAATGTTCAAGATAGGTAGGGTTTTTCATTTCCCCATTCTTCGCTTATCCCGGGATAACGGGACAAAGTTCAGTCTATAAATGAATGAAAAATAATGTTCACGTTATTAAAGAATCATAAGGTCACTTGTGTCTATAGCTGCTTATTGAAGAGTGATAATTGCTTCATTTTGCCCTGCTTAGAACTAGCAACAGATTACTAGCTTATAATGAAAATGTTTGTAAAGCAAAAGTAGCATATGATCGCCTATAGAAAAAAACGTTTACACTAAATCGATATGAGATTCGCATTCTTTACACTTCACAAATTCTTGTTTCGAATTGTTTACGAACTGTTTACAAGAAATATTTTTTTCTAGCAACTTGCAACAAGGTCTTTGTTTCGATATAAAAAACAATAACACTTTTCAATGTTATTCATGTCACTATATATGTGTATGTCTTACTAATTATTCATGTAACTATATATATGTGTGTGTGTGTTAATATTTGCCACGTAAACAACAACAAAAAACAAAACAAAATTATTTTTAAAAAAACACTGCCAAGTATAATTTAAAATAAGATTATTTTTTTATTACATTTTACAGATTTATTTTAAGCACATAAATAAATACATAATGTGATATAGTGTACCTGGTGAAGGGCGTAATTGGATATAGTATACCTGGTGAAGGGCGTAATGGGATATAGTGTACCTGGTGAAGGGCGTAATTTGATATTCTATACCCGGTGAAGGGCGTAATGGGATATAGTGTACCGGGTGAAGGGCGCAATTGGATATAGTGTACCTGGTGCAGGGCGTAATTTGATATAGTGTACCTGGTGAATGGCTAAATAGGATATAGTATACCTGGTGAAGGGCGTAATGGGATAAAGTGAACCTGGTGAAGGGCGTAATTTGATATAGTGTACCTGGTGAAGGCGTAATTTGATATAGTGTACCTGGTGAAGGGCGTAATTTGATATAGTGTACCTGGTGAAGGGCGTAATTTGATTTAGTGTATCTGGTGAAGCGCTACATATGATAGTATACCTGGTGAAAGGCGTATTTTGATATAGTATACCTGGTGAAAGGCTAAATAGGTTTTAGTATGCCTGGTGAAGGGCGTAATTTGATATAGTGTACCTGGTGAAAGGCGTAATTTGATATAGTATACCTGGTGAAAGGCTAAATAGGTTTAAGTATATCTGGTGAAGGGCGTAATTTGATATAGTATACCTGGTGAAGGGCGTACTTTGATATAGTGTAACTGTTGATGGGCGTAATGTGAATTAGTGTACCTGGTGAAGGGCCTAATGGGATATAGTGTACCTGGTGAAGGGCTAAATAGGATATAATATACCTGATGAAGGGCGTAATTTGAGATAGTATACCTGGTGAAGGGCGTAATTTGATATAGTATACCTGGTGATGGGCATAATTTGATAAGTATACCTGTGAAGGGCATAATTGGATATAGTGTACCTGGTGAAGGGCATAATTGGATATAGTGTACCGGGTGAAGGGCGTAATTTGATAAAGTGCACCTGGTCAAGGGTATAATTTGAAAAAGTGCACCTGGTTAAGGGCGCCAACAATCCAAACAATTCTAGGTATCACTGGCGTAGTTACGAAAATGAAGATATGTCACAAACGTGACGTTGAAACATACAACATGGCATCACATAGATGGCGACGTGATACTTTAGCCTTTATGTTGATATAGTGCATGTTGTTTATGTTGATATAGTGCATGGCGTTTATGTTAATCAAATGTTTGAGGAATACTTATCGATGTTTGGGATTCGTGGTCCGACTTCGAAAGGTCATTAAGTGCACCAACTCTTGGATCGAGTCTGATTCTTGATTAGCAGTTCATGAACACATTCTGATGCCAATGTCTAGATTTGAAGGATTTACATGATGTAGCCAGTAAATGTTTACATGATGTGGCCCGTAATGAAATGTTTACAGCATAATGTAGCCAGTAATGAAATGTTTACATGATGTAGCCAGTAATGAAATGTTTACATGATGTGGCCATTAGTGAAAGGGTTCATGACTTCACCAATTCAATTATATTTTAATGATTAGTGTACTGGATGGTCCATTGGTCTAAATTGAGTCGATTCAACACTTGTAGACTGGATGGCAATCCATCAGAGAGAACTCTGAATTCAAAACCAGTACGACAATGAAAATTCCGGCAACTCCTGCGACGATGCGTGTGCCAAGCTGTATCATCCTAACATGCTGTATCATCCTAACATGCTGTACCATCCTAACAAGCTGTACCATCCTAACATGCTGTACCATCCTAACAAGCTGTACCATCCTAACATGCTGTATCATCCTAACATGCTGTATCATCCTAACATGCTGTACCATCCTAACATGCTGTATCATCCTAACAAGCTGTATCATCCTAACATGCTGTACCATCCTAACAAGATGTATCATCCTAACATGCTGTATCATCCTAACATGCTGTATCATCCTAACATGCTGTACCATCCTAACATGCTGTACCATCCTAACATGCTGTATCATCCTAACATGCTGTATCATCCTAACATGATGTACCATCTTAACATGCTGTATCATCCTAACATGCGGTACCATCCTAACATGCTGTATCATCCTAACATGCTGTTCCCATCCAGGTGCGCGGAGAAAGACAATTTTCTGTCTATAGAATCAACTTATCCTACTAGAGAATAAATCCGAGGCTTTTTGATCTCTTCATGCGAAGTCTACAATATGGTGACACTGTGGTGTCAGGAACAAATAATATATTATCCATGAAGTAACAACTTTGTATGTTGTTTTACAACACACAGTGCAACCCATAGTTTAGCTTTTTAAAAAACTCCAATAAAAATAGACTGCAGCAAATCACTAAGAGAACGCGCATGGGAAAAGCCAATGGTTGCTCCACTGAGAATCAGCATTTGTGATGACCTGCGCCGCCTTTGATGTCAGCGGGCCTTGTGCCTGCTGCCATTGTCCCCTGGCATCGAAAGAGTTAATGAAACGTATGGCGTTAATGCCTGGTAGCCCGGATGTAGCGTTTTACGGTGGTGCAGGAGCAATCCAATATTTGTATATTTATGGACGGCCCCGGTACGGCTTTGTTTTGCGGGAACAAAAGCTGAAAATATCGCTCTAGGAAATAAAAGACGTGAAAAAACACCGGAATAATGGCTGAAAACTGGCACCGGTGTCATTTGACGGTGATCTTTTATTAATAGTTTGATCCAACAAAAGATGTGCAGTGGATGCGGGGAGGGGGGGGGGTAACTTGATCTAACAAAAGGTGTGCAGTTGATTCTGGGGGTTAGCTTGATCAACAAAAGGTGTGCAATTGATGCTGAGGATGTGGACAATTGTGGAATAGTCAACAAAATTAGGTAGACAAAACACAGTATTTTATAAATGCTTTGACTAGTCTAATGTTAAAAGCGATTCATTATGTATCAACTAGATTAATGATCAACATTTAGATATTTACAAACTAGGACAATGATATATATAGACAATGATATATATATAGACAATGATATATATATAGACAATGATATATATAGACAATGATATATATATAGAAAATTATATATATAGACAATTATAAATGTCCAAACTATTTGAAACAAAAAATATTAGATTTCTAACATTATATTATTAATTGTGTTCTACCTCAGCAGCACACACATCCAGTTCTACTATTATCAACAACCACACACACTCAGCTAATAGTCAAACAAACATCCTTACGTATGGCCAACCAAGCACCTTCACTTAATGGCCAACCACGTACACTCACCTAATGACCAACCAAGCACCCTCACCTAATGGCCAAGCAAGCATATTCCCATAATGGCCAAACAAGCACTCTCACCTAATGGCCAACCAAGCACCCTCACCTAATGGCCAACCAAACACTCTCACCTAATGGCCAACCACACACTCTCACCTCAGGCCAACCACGCACCCTCACCAAATGGCCAACCAAGCACTCTCACCTATGGCCAGCCAAGCACTGTCACATAATGGCCAACCAAGCACTGTCACCTAATGGCCAAGCAATCATATTCCCCTAATGGCAAAACAAGCACTCTCACCTAATGGCCAACCAGGCACTGTCACCTAATGGCCAACCAGACACTGTCACCTAATGGCCAAACAAACACTTTAACCTAATGGCCAAACAAGCACTCTCCCCTAATGGCCAACCAAGCACTATCACCTAATGGCCAACCAAGCACTCTCACCTAATGGCCAAACAAGCAGTCTCACTTAATGACCAACCACGCACCCTCACCTAATGGCCAACCACGCACTCTCACCTATGGCCAGCCAAGCACTCTCACCTATGGCCAGCCAAGCACTCTCACCTAATGGCCAACCAAGCACTCTCCTAATGACCAACCACACACCCTAAACTAATGACATACCAGGCATCCCCTCCTAAAGACCAACCACACACCCTAAACTAATGACATACCAGGCATCCCCTCCTAAAGACCAACCACACACCCTAAACTAATTACATACCAGGCATCCCCTCCTAAAGACCAACAAGCACCTTCCCCTAATGGCAAACTACATCACATCACAATAATACATTACATCACAATAATACATTACACCATGACACATCACAATAATACATTACACCATGACACATCACAATAATACATTACATAACATTATACATTACATCACAATCACACATCACATCACAATAATGCATTACATTATGACACTTCACAGTAATACATTACATCACAGTGATACATTAATTCACAATGATACATTACATCATATTGATACATTACAATGACATATCACATAACAATAATACATTACATCACGGTGATAAATTAATTCACAATGTTACATTACATCACCTTGATACATTACAATGACACATTACATCACAATAGTACATTAAATCTAATTGATACATTACAATGATACATTACATCACAGTGATACATTACATCACAATGATACATTACATCAGAGATGAACAACTGTACATTACATCAGAGATGAACAACTGTACATTACATCAGAGATGAACAACTGTACATTACATCAGAGATGAACAACTGTACATTACATCAGAGATGAACAACTGTACATTACATCAGAGATGAACAACTGTACATTACATCAGAGATGAACAACTGTACATTACATCAGAGATGAACAACTGTACATTACATCAGAGATGAACAACTGTACATTACATCAGAGATGAACAACTGTACATTACATCAGAGATGAACAACTGTACATTACATCAGAGATGAACAACTGTACATTACATCAGAGATGAACAACTGTACATTACATCAGAGATGAACAACTGTACATTACATCAGAGATGAACAACTGTACATTACATCAGAGATGAACAACTGTACATTACATCAGAGATGAACAACTGTACATTACATCAGAGATGAACAACTGTACATTACATCAGAGATGAACAACTGTACATTACATCAGAGATGAACAACTGTACATTACATCAGAGATGAACAACTGTACATTACATCAGAGATGAACAACTGTACATTACATCAGAGATGAACAACTGTACATTACATCAGAGATGAACAACTGTACATTACATCAGAGATGAACAACTGTACATTACATCAGAGATGAACAACTGTACATTACATCAGAGATGAACAACTGTACATTACATCAGAGATGAACAAATGTACATTTTAATACTTCATTATTTAATGGAAATCAAATGTTTAAATTAAATAATAATACACATTTTAGAAACATTTTTTTTTTTAAATTTTAACTGCTCCCGATAATAATTTAATTATATTTTGGCAGTGATGATAGTGTTGATAGAAATGATAGCATTGATTATGATAGCTTTGATAGTGATGATAGCTGTGATAGGGATGGTAGTGACAATAGGAGGAAACATAAAGATACTCTTCATTTTTGGCATATTTACACATGTAAAAATTAAATTGAAAATGGTATCTAATTTTTCATTTTGTCTTCTATTTGTTGTTACCATGATTCATCTCAATGTCCTTGAACCTGTAACTTTTCATTGGCTGACATCTGTGTTAATTTAGGCACCAAAGTCACCGGCTTCACTCTAATGACCTGGGCCTTGCCATTATCAAACCAGCAGGTCACATGGAGCACATCTATGTTAAAATAGTACAAACTGTCCTGGCAGTGCTGACGTCTGTACACCGACCGAGGATCTTCTTGGATGATTTCAGCAATGGACGTCTTGGCCTCATCCGCATCAATGAACATTTGCAGCCTGTAGTCAGGATCTGAAGACTGTTGACTGAACTTGTTCAACTGATCCAAGGCTTCGCATGTGAATGTGATGCTTAGTTTAACTACTGGTGGATTCAACAACCAAGGGGCAACAACGGATGAAAATGTTTCAGTATTAGTTTTATGTATCGCCTCCCCTGAACACCTGCCTTTTTGCCTCAGTGCAAGTGACGACTTATTGTTTTGATTAGAAAATGCTTTGTTTTCACAACTCATTGCATCCTGATTGCCTACGATGCCGCTGTTATTAAAGCTTTGTATAGCACTGTCAGTCACATGGTGTATGCTGCTGTCAGTCACATGATGTATGCTGCTGTCAGTCACATGATGTATGTTGCTGTCAGTCACATGATGTATGCTGCTGTCAGTCACATGATACATGTTGCTGTCAGTCACATGATGTATGCTGCTGTCTGTCACATGATGTATGCTGCTTTCATTCACAATTTGTTGAATTAAATCATCTTTGATATTGAAATCTAAACAATATTTGTTACCTGCTGTACCAACATCACCATCACATACCGTATTAAATTTTATCTCTTGGACTTTGGAGGAAGAATGTTTTGGAATATCGGTATTATCCACTGTTGATTTCATTTCATGACCAGCTGCTAACACATCTTTCATTTCATGACCAGCTGCTAACACATCTTTCATTTCATGACCAGCTGCTAACACGTCTTTCATTTCATGACCAGCTGCTAACACATCTTTCATTTCATGACCAGCTGCTAACACATCTTTCATTTCATTACCAGCTGCTAACACGTCTTTCATTTCATTACCAGCTGCTAACACATCTTTCATTTCATTACCAGCTGCAAACACGTCTTTCATTTCATGACCAGCTGCTAACACATCTTTCATTTCATGACCAGCTGCTAACACATCTTTCATTTCATGACCAGCTGCTAACACATCTTTCATTTCTTCAGAATGCATCAAACTGAAAGAATCCTTGGGTTTGTCATATTCAGGAATGTACGGCTTGATGTCTAGTACGGGCGTACCATCTAACAAATCAATCCCAGAGAAATGTACGGCAGAACCTGGGGAAATATGTCCAAAATAAACAATGAGAATAATTTTAATACCCCAGTATCAAACACAAATAATACTTTGGGATAGAAGTAAAGAATAGAATTTTAAAACACTTTAAGAGACAGAGATTTCACTGGCATTGGCTCTGTAATCAGACTATTAAATTGAGTGTATGTCACACAAAGCAAATATTTGATCATATAAGATACGATTTTTTTAACTGATCCAAAAAATGGAAATGTGTTTTGATTACACGACACATAAATGTGTTTTGATTACACGACACATAAATGTGTTTTGATTACACGACACATAAATGTGTTTTTATTACACGACACATAAATGTGTTTTTATTACACGACACATAAATGTGTTTTGATTACACGACACATATTCAGCAAATGGATAAACATTCAGATAAAGAAAACAATTATTAAACTCAAAATATTTTAAACAGAAGACACTTTAAAGTATTTCTCAAGAGCAAAAAACAGCAATCACACATCATACATCATTCAACTTGCTGGTAAATTCTGACAGTAGGGAACAAATCAACTTCTATATCTTTCAGTCCTTAGTTTGAGGAAAAGAATTTACCCTGAGGGAAAGTAGCTGTGTTGTAGTGGATGGGGATGGTCATCCATATTCTTTTTTAATTATACAAATGCATTTTGTTTTCATTAATTCTTCAAGCGATCAATTGAGACAAGCATTGAGCCAAGCATTGAGCCAAGTATTGAGCCAAGCATCCTAGTTCATGTGCATCAAACAGTGCAAACATATTACAGTTTTTTGAAACAGTGGTGCGTACTGCAGCACATGACCAGGACAGGATGACAATAAGTGAAGTTATATCTATATTAAACAGTGGTGCGTACTGCAGCACAAGACCAGGACAGGATGACAATAAGTGAAGCTATATCTATATTAAACAGTGGTGCGTACCGCAGCACAAGACCAGGACAGGATGAAAATAAGTGAAGCTATATCTATATTAAACAGTGGTGCGTACTGCAGCACAAGACCAGGACAGGATGAAAATAAGTGAAGTTATATCTATATTAAACAGTGGTGCGTACTGCAGCACATGACCAGGACAGGATGAAAATAAGTGAAGTTATATCTATATTAAACAGTGGTGCGTACTGCAGCACATGACCAGGACATGATGAAAATAAGTGAAGTTATATCTATATTAAACAGTGGTGCGTACTGCAGCACATGACCAGGACAGGATGAAAATAAGTGAAGTTATATCTATATTAAACAGTGGTGCGTACTGCAGCACATGACCAGGACATGATGAAAATAAGTGAAGTTATATCTATATTAAACAGTGGTGCGTACTGCAGCACAAGACCAGGACAGGATGAAAATAAGTGAAGCTATATCTATATTAAACAGTGGTGCGTACTGCAGCACAAGACCAGGACAGGATGAAAATAAGTGAAGCTATATCGATATTAAACAGTGGTGCGTACTGCAGCACATGACCAGGACATGATGAAAATAAGTGAAGCTATATCTATATTAAACAGTGGTGCGTACTGCAGCACATGACCAGGACATGATGAAAATAAGTGAAGCTATATCTATATTAAACAGTGGTGCGTACTGCAGCACATGACCAGGACAGGATGAAAATAAGTGAAGCTATATCTATATTAAACAGTGGTGCGTACTGCAGCACATGACCAGGACAGGATGAAAATAAGTGAAGCTATATCTATATTAAACAGTGGTGCGTACTGCAGCACATGACCAGGACAGGATGAAAATAAGTGAAGCTATATCTATATTAAACAGTGGTGCGTACTGCAGCACATGACCAGGACATGATGAAAATAAGTGAAGTTATATCTATATTAAACAGTGGTGCGTACTGCAGCACATGACCAGGACAGGATGAAAATAAGTGAAGTTATATCCTTAAAGTTAAATCTTTATCTGACATTTTCTTCACACCTTGAACTCTGTCAATCTTGGCCAGTGAGAGGCCAATATTATTGGGTCTGTATGGAGACCTGGTGGAGAAAACACCGACCCTGTGTCCATCTAGTCTAGGTGGCTTCACTTTGGCTTTGGTATGAACATTGTTGTTTTTGTGAAATACAAATATGATCCTACAAGAAAATGTTTACAAGAATTATTTTCATTTCCTTCAAGACAATTTTATTCCTGTTATTCTATTTCTAAGAGGACATTTTTAAAGAGAATTTATTTGAATTACTGATTATTTTTAAGAGCATTTTTATGTAAAAGATAAATTCACATTAAGGATGTCATTAATATATTAATAGTAACCCATAAGACAAAGTAAGATAATATTCTTTTATTGATCCAAAAAAATGGAAATTTGTTTTTATTACAGTGTAGGCTACATATTTATTATATTGTACATATTTATTACCTTGTACATATTTAATAGTGTACATATTGATTACAGTGTACATATTTATTACAGTGTACAGATTTATTTTCACTGTATTATATAACAACACCAACAGTATATAAATATAAATGTTTAATAGATATAATCTGAACTTCAAATCATTTATTGGCCATGTAAAAAATCTTAACCTTGCATGTAAAAGATCCTTACCATGCATGTGAAAACTGTTCGAGACCTTCTAATGAATGCTCAGGATTATTAAAAATACTTTTGTCAATGGTAAGAATTCCTCTAGCTGCTTCACACAATGAAGACTGACGAGGTGTCCCATTTTTGTAGTGAAAAACCGATCTCATTGTGCCAATAGGCCTCATTGTGATGTTTTCACACATTGGATCTGATAAGGAAACAAAACAAGAAGAGAATTATTACTCCTACTTGCCTACTTCTTACTGTTTTGTTATAATATTACGCAATATAGACATTTAAAAGAATGCTTGGGTCTTTATGCCATTCTATAATTGATTTGACAATGACAATTAATATTAATAGTTCATTTAAAATAAATTTTTGAAATATGTATTTTACCATTTTCTGTTTTTACATTTTAAGGGTGATGAAAATTGGGGTGGGTTAAATTTTAATACCAATATCCCCAAATCTGATTATGTTACAAATTTGAACCTTTGGTATAGGTTTTAATTTTAAAATAAATAACTGTCTTCTTTATATTTAATTTATATCCAAGGAAACAATTTTTGTGCACTATTTAATTAGTATTAAAATTTAATTTAATACTAATAAAATAGTTTTTTTATTTTTAATTACTGCAAACACATTTCAGTGGGAGTAAAGAGGGTGTGTTACTTAATATACAACATTATTAGTTTTAAATCTGATAGTAAAGTCGTCAAAAAAAGATTTAGATTGTTTTTCTAAATAAATAGGCCTACATGTGTTACACCAATGTTAGAAATTATAGTTTATGGGTGTTCACTCATACATAGAAAGGTAGGTAGGGGCTAGCCGCATGACAATAACAATGTACACGGACACGCAGCGTCCCTTTTCGGACCCGGGACACTTTAAATATCATTTGTGGTAGTTTATTTTGTTAAAATGAAGAATTAAGATTTCAAACGTATAGTACATTCAGTTATCTTTCATTTGATACCTCATTTTGTCTTACAAACCCAACAAAAATATTTTAAATCGTTTTTTAATCCCAACCTCTCAATTCTGGTACAAATGTACCAATAGCCACTTCGTAGACGATCAGTCTTGTAAAAACAAATGGACTTCTTCAAAATTGGAAATTAAATACGACATATTTAAGGCAAAGTAGCCTAATTACCTAATTGACACAAATATACATAATTTTTATATATCAATTTATATTTGTTGTTATTTCATTAAAAAAGCACAGTTTGCTATTTAAAATAGTTTTTATGAGCCGAAATAAAAAACTTGACTATTTAACATTTTCTTAAATGGATACTGGCCAATGTCTTTGATATAAACTTCATAATATAGAGAATCATTTGCTATTTGGGCCTCTTCAAATTATTATGGTTTTTAGCCAGGCGGAAGTGTACGCAAATAATGTCCCTAGCAACTAATAGTGACTTAGTTGTTCGGATATTATTTCCAGTAATCATGCAGCATTTGGTCTTAATAATACAGAAGAAATTTAAAAAATAATAGGTTAATCAAATGGCAAATCTATCCATGTTTCCATCTTAGATTTAAATTCATTTAATACCAAATGATTTGTGAAATTCAATCAATCATTCCCTTATACTTGCATTGCAGTTGCATTAAAAAAAAAAATTTAGTTCATTTAAATTTTATTTTCGTATCTTTAAAATTTAAATAAATTACATTCTAAATAAAAACTAAGTTAGTATTAGTAGACTTAGTTACTAATACTACTTTTTATGCTAAGTTATTATATAGTTTGTCTTTTCAAAATCAAATGTGAAAACTAGGCTGCTGTTAATTTGGATCATTAGACTAATTAGAAAATCCGGCAATCCTACGAAGTCCGGTCCCAAATTATTTAATATGAAAAAAATTGCAATGCACAGTGTGTATTGTTAGAAAACAGCAGAAATGTCAGTCATAGCTTTTGCAAATAACTGTCACTAGACAAACCAGTCAGTAAATACTAAATGTTGTAATTAGCATTTGCAAATAGCAGCCGAAAAGTTCTGCTTGTGACTGTTGCGCCCAAGCAGCTTGCAAACAGACCTCCACTAGTACCACGCTAATAGCAAAGTTTACGTTTCGCTTGAATCAAAAGTCCTTCAATAGTTTCTGTGTGAATGTCCTGGTCTACTGAATCAACAAATTCATGCGCGTGCAAAATGACTTCGTGAGCATAAATCCCGGTGTTAAGTTGAGTGACATTTTGATATCCTCGCCAAGTGTCCATGATGATAGTTGTCCCTGGTAACACATGATTAGTGATAATGTGCTCCAGTGTTTGTGCATCTCGACGGCCAACAACCTCCATCCAACATCGTCCACTACCACGATCAACCAAGCCGACAACCCACCTACCAATGCGTCGCTGTCCACGGTGATATTTTCTATGGAAAAAGTAACTCTCATCCATCTCAACGAAAACAGACTGGCCGTTTGCATCGAAGCCTCCCAGCAGTTGATTGGTTGTCAGCATCCATTGACAGCATTCCTGACGAAGATAGTTGTTATAGTTGACGATAGTATCTCAGCTAACCAGACTCTCGAACAACATAACGTGCTTACACTTGACTTCGTAAACCCAATAATACATGATCATAACTATTTTTTCAGTTTTAGATCGCAGTTGGCAAAGAATGACCCGGTTCTAACCCTACTGCGGGTTTTGCATGGGCAACAATGCCATGAAAAAACGTCGTTGCATTCAGCACGAGCGACTAACGCCTTTGGGCACCTGCATGTTCCACAATTAACATTGTTTCTGATCAAGCGGTGTCAGGCCAGCCACTCCAACCATTCACGCTTGTTTGACATCACAGCATACAACTCACACGGAGTTACTTCAAATTCGCCCAGTTGCGCTGCTGGCAAAATAACCAAACTAATTGTTATCGGTGCGGCTGGTCTATCTGCCATTTGTATTTCAAAACAAAATGATACCCAAGACTTTTAAGTAGGGATTAATCATTGGAAATAATTTGGGACCGGACTTCAGAGGATTGCCGAAAATCCATATATTACTTATTGTGGTTACATAGATAATCACAGAATTACCATCCACATAGGTAGTTAGACACGAAAAAGTAGGTGACTCCAAAATACAACTTTTAAAACTCTGTATTCATTGAATTCTGTTTAAGTGTTAAGTGTTAAATGTTAAGTTTATTTAACTTTAACAGCTCAACGTTGATGCGAAAAAAAAGTAGTCTTATTAGTCTAATAATTGTAGCCTTTTAGTACAGTGATACTCAAAGTGGGCTTTACCACCCCATGGGCAGTAGGTTTGTCCAGCAGGGTATTGAAAGCCTTGAGAGATTTTACAGGGCGCTGGCTAATTTTATCAGGCATTTCAATAAAAATAGATTTTCAGTTATTTGTCAAAGATATGAATCTTTTTAAAACAAAATCTTTATTCCTTAATCTGGTTTTAAAATTGACTCATATCAAGCGCAATATTAGACTTCTCTTATTTTACTAACATCCAGAAACCACCATTCTAAGCGAATAGAGAAAGGTGAGATGCCATAGCTGCCAAGTATTTTGCTATAGTGTAGTAAAAAAACTACAAGTATTCAGAACAAACTTGAAGATTTTCTTTTGAATGAAGTGACGGCATGAGTGATAATTACTAAATTAATCAGCTTATTTTATCAAAGGAATAAATGTAAGAAAATTTCATTTGAAATTTGATTAAAATTAATGTTTAAATTTGACATTATTAACCATTTAAATTACCTTTCATAGAGTCTAGTGCCAACTTTTATTCTGAGAATGCCTGCAATGGGATAAGTTATGCGGAAAAGGGGGGTGGGGTGCTCAGGATGAATATTTGTCCTTATGTGAGCAGTGTCATGAATAATTTTGAGAACCATTGTAACATATAATTAGCATTACAAAGATTTTATCTCTACAAATCAAATGAAGAAAATTAAAATATAAGGACTCTTGTAGACTAGACCATTCAAATATAATTCAGCTTTTTATTTTACAAAACATAAAGTTTTACAGGTGTACATGACAACTTTTGAAATGCCTTCCTCACAAGAACAGCAGTATCAAAGCTCTATTCATAAACCTAAGGAATATGGAAAACTCCCAAAATATGGTCCACAAGTATACAACAAACCAGAGAAAGTGGATGATATGTATTCTCTCTTAGGAACTGGATTTAATGATACAGTAAGAAATTTTCCTCAATATTTTATATATTATGGTGGTATGATTTTTTTCTCTACAAGAAAATACCACACATGGAAAATTTCATTAATAGACGAGTCTGCACAGGGATATTCTCCACATTTGTTTCTGTTTGCTGCAAGTGCATCAGGGGTGTAACACTCAAAGAAAAGTTATTTTCCTCCCAGACTTAAAATGAAAATACACATTTTTTTATTTTAAAATAGTGGAACTTCTATGGAATTTTAACTATTTGTTTTGTGGGGAATTTTCTTGTAGTGGTAAGTAATCATTCTTTCACCACCGATATTTTATAGTTAGAGACAATCATTGATTTTTTTATCACTAATGGTACATTGTATGGCATCCTTCCGTCTTCATGAGATGATGGAGTAGCTATATTGTAGTCGTACACTTCGACGAGTGGCTCACTAGGCCAATCCTGGAATGACAATCTCGTCTGCATTTCACGCAGGAGAATGATGATTCCTGGTTAATTTTGGCCTTCCGTGCTGTTCTTTTTCTTGCAAGGGCTTTGTTCCGCATATCTTCTGCCTTTTTCACTCCTTCGTACACTGCCGTTCGCCAGCTGGAACGTTGTTCGGCAATGATCTCCCATTTGTTGACTTCAATGTTCGCTTCCTTCATGCTCTTTTTGCAAACGTCCATATATCTCAGGCGAGGCCGTCCAATAAGTCTTGTCCCTTCTGCCAACTCTCCATACAAAAGCATCTTTGGAATACGGCCTTCCTCCATTCTCCTTACATGGCCTAACAGTGGCTGTTACAAATCATAAAATTCCATGAAATACCACAACTATTGGGTTCTTATTCATTTGCTTAAATTATTTTCAATACATTCTTAAATTATACACGTCTAGAAATTTTTTGAGATTGCAATAAATTTCATATCTGTTTCTATAATTTTCCATGTTGAATACATAGGCAAATATTAAATCTGATATTAAATCTGATATTGAATCTAATTTTCTTTTATTTCCAGGCAGACATACAAAAACGAATTAACAAAGTTCTTGGTCCTTTGTCTTTATTTGCACCATTCAGTAATGAAGATGGTGAGTTTTGAGAATTACTTAGTCCTTTCTTTCATACTAACAGAAAGTAATGCATTTATTTATGGGCTAAAATAATTGATTTTATAGTTGACTGATCCATGCATTTATCTATTCCACACTGATCCATGCATTTATCTATTATCTATTCCACAGTGCCAGTTGTCCCTTCTTTAGAACTAGAGAGACCTGTCACACCTATAGATGTAAGGGGAAAACTTCTAGTTCCATAAATAACACATGCCTTTTCACAACAAAATATTCTAAATAACACATGACTTTTCACAATGAAATATTCTAAATAACACATGACTTTTCACAACAAAATATTCTAAATAACACATGACTTTTCACAACGAAATATTCTAAATAACACATGACTTTTCACAACGAATTATTCTAAATAACACATGACTTTTCACAACTAAATATTCTAAATAACACATGACTTTTCACAACTAAATATTCTAAATAACACATGACTTTTCACAACTAAATATTCTTCCAAAATCTTGCATTTAAATAAAATATTTTGTTGTTCGTCCATCAAATCAACTAGGACCATCCAGTCATCCGGTTAGGTAACCCACCCCCTAACCGGAACATAAAGATAAAAGTTGCTGGTGAGAGATCCTGTGTTATTCTTAAAATAAATCATGGATTTTTCTCATTTAAGGAGGAAATAAAAATTCTGCCATCTACAATGGATAAGATGGCTTCTTATGTTCGTAGAAGAACTACCCCTAAAGCAGATGTGCCATACTTGTCCACAGAGGATCAAAAGAATCTGGTATACAGAAATAGTCTCCTTAAGTTCTAAGATAGTTATTACTAAGAATGTGATCTAATGATTTTCAGTAGTGATGTAATTATGATATATATTCTTTTAAAAGTCACTTAAAGTTTTACTATAAGCTAATTAAAAAGATGAAGTTTTATCTATCATTAAAAATAGACAAAATTTGAATTCTCTCCAGTAGACAATGCGCAAGTGATACTTCTTAATTCATTAACTAAGTGCCTATTAGACCAGTGGTTCCTAACCTTATTGACTGGTGGATCACTTTTTAGAATCAAATTCTGTGTGGAAGCAGCCTAGACCCTCCCTATGTGTGCGCCACCTAAGCCTACACTATGTGGGAGCCACCTAGACCTACACTACGTGGGAGCCACCAAGGTCTACACTATGTGGGAGCCACCTAGGGCTACTCTATGTGTGAACCACCTAGGCCTACACTATGTGGGAGCCACCTAGGGCTACTCTATGTGGGAGCCACGGAGGCCTACACTATGTGGGAGCCACCTAGACCTACACTATGTCTTACTAGTTAATTGTGTTATTTTGTTTCCTGGAGTGGCAATGGGGCCCTTAAGAAGTGCATGCTGTCTCCACTCAGCACAGACTGGGAACCACTGCACTGGACTAGTCATCAATTGAACCAACCTTTCTACTAAACTAGTCATTAATTGAACCAACCTGTCTACCAACCTGTCTAAGTCTATACAAAATTTTTATAAGTTTTTGTTTTCTTTTTTCTATTTGTACATAGGCTGCGATTATTGTAGGGGAGGTAAATGCGATCTGGCCTGACATCAGACATCAGATTGATGACCCTTTTTTGGTAATTTACAACAATTTATTACAATATAAATAATAATGGCATTGTTACTGGCTTTCTTCATGCCTTTGATATGTCTTTACTTTTATATATCCATACAAAGTCCCTGATACAGATGTCCTAGAAAAGGCTGCCTTCACCAGCGTCCACACATGATAACGAAAAGGACAAGACATATCAGCAGTAAATTTGGTGAGAATGCCAGACAGCAGACTTCCTAAATAAGTAATCTACGTTGAACTTTCTAGAATGAAATCCAAACTGGTGGAAGAAAAAAAATACTTCAAAGATTGACTAAAAGTTTCTCTTAAATACATGGGCACAGACCTGGACTCAAAGGAAACACTGTCTTGCTATGGCCAGGCAGACTCACTGTTGAAATCCACAATCATACTGGCCAGGCAGATTCACTGTAGGATTGCGCATGCTGGCCAGGCAGAGTCACTGTTGGATTTCACAAGCTGGCCAGGCAGAGTCACTGTTGGATTTCACAAGCTGGCCAGGCAGAGTCACTGTTGGAGCAAAATCTTCAAAAAGTAAACACACCGCACATGCCCAGAAAGGAAAAGGAGAATTACCTTCAATATCTCTAGGGCCGACAATAGACTAGGGCCCACAATAGACTAACATCTTTGAACGGCAGCTGTAATCAATAACATATTGTTCATAAAGATAATTATTATTATATACCACATGGCATGAAGGTCGGTGTGAAAGTTGGCATGAATGTCGGCGTGAATGTCGATATGAATGTCGGCAGGAATGTCGTATTCTCCTATACTTGTTAAACCTTTTCTCTGCCCCCTCCTTGCTACAACCAATCACAGTGGACTTACTTTTCCTCTCTTCCATACCTTATTCCCTGTATTAACTCTCATACCCACTTGTGTCCTATCACATTACTCTTGCTGTCCTCTCAGATATTATATTGCAGCTAAGTGTTTGTTTAAATTTCTATATTATTTTTGTTGTTGTTTGTTTGCCGAAAAAGGCATCTTGATGACACGCTTATTTTGTTGCATCATTTTTTTCAAGTTTTCCCCACTTCCTTTCACTCATTTTCCAATTATTATTAAATGTTTATTATATAATAAGGAAGATACTTAAAACCTAGAATATTTAAATAATTGAATAATAGAGACTTACAAGAAAATCTGGTACGATTATAGGTGGTCTCCCCTTCACTATTTATTTAAC
Source organism: Omphiscola glabra (assembly GCA_964017045.1). Taxonomy (NCBI): domain Eukaryota; kingdom Metazoa; phylum Mollusca; class Gastropoda; family Lymnaeidae; genus Omphiscola; species Omphiscola glabra. The sequence continues at coordinate 85,656,480 of OZ024794.1, read as the reverse complement.
TTCCATTATGACTGCCATTGAAGGTGGTCTCCCCTTCACCATTTATTTGACTTCCATTATGACTGCCATTGGAGGTGGTCTCCCCTTCACCATTATTTGACTTCCATTATGACTGCCATTGTAATTGGTCTCCCCTTCACCATCATTTGACTTCCATTATGACTGCCATTGGAGGTGGTCCCCTTCACCATTGTTTGACTTCCATTATGACTGCCATTGGAGGTGGTCCCCTTCACCATCATTTGACTTCCATTATGACTGCCTTTGGAGGTGGTCCCCTTCACCATTATTTGACTTCCATTATGACTGCCATTGGAGGTGGTCCCCTTCACCATTATTTGACTTCCATTATGATTGCCTTTGAAGGTGCCCCTTTTTTATCTTAACTTACCCTTGAGTCTAACTTGCTCTTACTTAATGTGTCACACCTGGTCATCAAATTTGTACTTTTACTGTCAGAGTCCAGAGGACAACAAGGAGTTAAACAGACGGATTGCTGTGCACATAGTCACAGTCTGTCAACAGATCTTCAATCATTATCTTTCTAAAGCTCAAGGCAAGTATCACATTGTCACTGTCTGTCAACAGATCTTCAATCATTATCTTTCTAAAGCAAATATCACATTGTCACAGTCTGTTAAGTATTTGAAATCAAAATTTTAAAAAATTCATTTTTTTTAAATCCTTAAATTTGTTGTTTTTTGCCCATTGATTTGGCAAGGACCACACTGACCACACTGGTCATTCATTGGCTGCTTATGCTGACTCTGTCTGTGGTAGCTCATATCTGTCTGCAGGAGCTTAGATCTGTCTGTGGGAGCTTAGATCTGTCTGTGGGAGCTTAGACTTAGATAATTAAGGTTGTCATTTTTTTCAAATAAAATCATGAAATTTCAAAATTTTCCAATTTCAAACCAGGACATTTTGTGCCATGGTTGCCATGGTTGCTGTGGTTGCCATATTTGCCTGGTTGCAGTGGTTGCCATGGTTGCCAAAATTTGCCATGGGCACCATATTTGCCATGGTTGCCATAGTTGCCATGGTTGCCATAGTTACAAAAATAAATGATCATTTGTGATAACATTGAGAGCTCTTCTGTTGGTGAGGTATTCTTTTGAAGAAAATAAATAAACTATTATTGTGATGCCAAGTTGGATTAATTATAGGCTGTGGATTTTAGTTGTGATATTTATTTATGTCTGGATATCAGAAGTACTTATTTATATATGTCTGGATATCAGAAGTACTTATTTATATATTGCATGCATGACCAGTTATTATATGGATATTTCATACATGACCAGTTATTATATAGATATTGCATGTATAACCAGTTATTATATAGATATTTCATGTTCACTGAAAAAACAAATCAATTAATGTGTATGTTGGTTTTGACAGCCATATCAAATGGAGAAAAATAAGTTAATTTATTAATTTAAATCTCCCATAGCCGTATTGAAGCCAATTTAACTTTTATTTTTCTTGTAATTTACAGTACTGAATAGCCGAGGTGTCTTCAGTGGACCAGCAAATATGAGTCGTCTCAAGGCACAACTTGCATTGGAAACAAGTGAATTGTACGTTTTATCATCATTAGAAACATGGCAACTGTACGTTTTATCATCATTAGAAACATGGCAACTGTACGTTTTATCATCATTAGAAACATGGCAACTGTACATTTTATCATCATTAGAAACATGACAACTGTACGTTTTATCATCATTAGAAACATGGCAACTGTACGTTTTATCATCATTAGAAACATGGCAACTGTACGTTTTATCATCATTAGAAACATGGCAACTGTACGTTTTATCATCATTAGAAACATGGCAACTGTACGTTTTATCATCATTAGAAACATGGCAACTGTACGTTTTATCATCATTAGAAACATGGCAACTGTACATTTTATCATCATTAGAAACATGGCAACTGTACGTTTTATCATCATTAGAAACATGGCAACTGTACGTTTTATCATCATTAGAAACATGGCAACTGTACATTTTATCATCATTAGAAACATGGGAACATATCATTGCATTATTCTCTGTTCAACAAGCGCACAAAATAAAATTCGTAATAACTGCAGTTAATGAAATTCTTAAAAATGTATCAAGTCAATTTGGAGGGTAATATTTTGTTAAAGGGAAATAGTTTCAATTAAAATATGATGTAATTAATTTGATTTTAAAAGGGGGGTGGGGCATTAGAATATTAATAAATTTCAGGGGTGCGAAAAAAGTGCCCTGCGGCATTCCTGGGAAGGGGGGGGGGCATCATCCCTTTGGTGCTGACAATAATGTTCATTGCAAACTTAATTAAATATATGTGTGTGTGTGTGTGAGGGAGAGGCAATTTTTGGATTTTTCTTCAGATAGTCCAAGATACACTACAGGATGGGGGGTGCATTTTTAGGGATGTCATTTTATCTCAATTGGTTTATAATAGATGATAGATAATAGATTGTTTTAAAACTAATGAAATAATGTTTTAACCTTCTTCTGAAAACATATTTCTAGGGAAGAAAAAAGGATGTGTACATTTTTATGTGGACCATTGCCGTAGGGAAGAAAAGTGGATGTGTAGATTTTTAGGTGGACCATTGCCATAGGGAAGAAAAGTGGATGTGTACATTTTTAGGTGGACCATTGCCATAGGGAAGGAAAGTGGATGTGTACATTTTTAGGTGGACCATTGCCATAGGGAAGGAAAGTGGATGTGTACATTTTTAGGTGGACCATTGCCATGGGGAAGGAAAGTGGATGTGTACATTTTTATGTGTAACATGCAGTAGGGAGGGAAAGTGGATGTGTACATTTTTAGGTGGACCATTGCCGTAGGGAAGGAAAGTGGATGTTTACATTTTTATGTGGAACATTGCAGTAGGGAAGGAAAGTGGATGTGTACATATTTATGTTGATTATTGCCGTAGGGAAGGAAAGTGGATGTGTACATTTTTAGGTGGACCATTGCCGTAGGGAAGGAAAGTGGATGTGTACATTTTTATGTGGACCATTGCCGTAGGAAGGAAAGTGGATTTGTACATTTTTATGTTGAACATTGAAGTAAGGAGGGAAAGTGGATGTGTACATTTTTATGTGGACCATTGCCGTCGGGAAGGAAAGTGGATGTGTACATTTTTAGGTGGACCATTGCCGTAGGGAAGGAAAGTGGATGTGTACATTTTTATTTGTAACATGCAGTAGGGAGGGAAAGTGGATGTGTACATTTTTAGGTGGACCATTGCCGTAGGAAAGGAAAGTGGATGTTTACATTTTTATGTGGAACATTGCAGTAGGGAAGGAAAGTGGATGTGTACATATTTATGTTGATTATTGCCGTAGGGAAGGAAAGTGGATGTGTACATTTTTAGGTGGACCATTGCCGTAGGGAAGGAAAGTGGATGTGTACATTTTTATGTGGACCATTGCCGTAGGAAGGAAAGTGGATTTGTACATTTTTATGTTGAACATTGAAGTAAGGAGGGAAAGTGGATGTGTACATTTTTATGTGGACCATTGCCGTAGGGAAGGAAAGTGGATGTGTACATTTTTAGGTGGACCATTGCCGTAGGGAAGGAAAGTGGATGTGTACATTTTTATGTGGACCAGTGCCATAGGGAAGGAAATTGGATGTGTACATTTTTATGTTGAACATTGCAGTAGGGAGGGAAAGTGGATGTGTACATTTTTATGTTGAACATTGCAGTAGGGAGGGAAAGTGGATGTGTACATTTTATGTTGAACATTGCAGTAGGGAAGGAAAGTGGATGTGTACATATTTATGTTGATTATTGCCATAGGGAAGGAAAGTGGATGTGTACATTTTTATGTGGAACATTGCAGTAGGGAGGGAAAGTGGATGTGTACATTTTTATGTGGACCATTGCAGTAAGAAGGGAAAGATTTTCTTTTAAAATCAATAAATATGTTTTATATCAATGTAGGAAAATACAGTTTAAGTGCTTTGACACATTGTGGGCACATGTACATACGTTTACCTAGACCCCAGTGAAGTTGGATAGTGGAAAATAGTGGAAAAGATATTCGGAGAAACTAAATACATCAAGATGTTTCAATGTTTCCAAAGCTACAGTTGATGGTGGACACTTATTTATGATAACAATATTTTTGTCAACATTATCTAAAAATAAATTTTGAAGTGTGAAAAAAAGAGAGTCTGCAAATATTTTATGTAGATAACAATATATCAAAAGCCAATCATTATACAGACGTGAGAATTTTATCTTTTAAAATAGATACAAAATATTTTTCTTTCCCAAATAAGCATTGCAGGAACATGTACAAATAGGACTTAAATTTACTTTAAAAAGAAGAATATCATTATGTTTTCCATTTTGCACAAAATACAGTTTATGTTCATGGTAAAGGGTGGGTAAATTTTTATGAGTTTAAGAATATTGCTAAAAATCACAAGACCATTACAGGCTTGAAAATTGGTTGAGAGATTCTTCTTTAGGCATAAGAATATTTTTGTTTTTCAATTTTCCGAACATCTATTTCAGGAGTGAGGCAAAAGGTCGAAGATAGCAATATACCAAACTCCGTTAATTTGAAATATCTTTAATCTGGTTAATATCTGTTTTAATATAAAAATCATGTATTTTTACAATTTTTTAGAGATATTATTTGTTTGTATTTTAGGGGCGTGAAAAGGGGTTTGGTGGGCCTGTATTATATAGAAGATAAAAATGTTTCATAAAATTTATACGTAGATACGTCTTTAATAGGCTCATTTACTATTTCCTGAATATATATTTTAAGGGCATAGAAAATATTCTTTATTTTAAAGATAAAATACATCAAATTCTGATTCAGTTACATACGTAATAATTGAACTTTTTTTATGATGATACTTCACAACAGAAGGTGGCAACTAGTGCAATATGCCTTTCATTATTATACAGTAACATATCTTATCATATAAGAACAAATTTCCATCTCATATTTTAGACTCAACATTTTGAAGATCCGACGGTACATAGTGAATGATATCAAAACTGCTGGTCCAGGGCGGACTGTTGAAAGAGATGATGCTGCCACTTTGTCACCACAAAATCCGATCAAATCAGGAAAAAAACTGACCTATCAGGCAATGGTACGTGGCAAGGCAGTTTTGTATAAATGATGTCGTTAACTTTTACATAATTAACCCTCATGCAAATGACATATGTTACAGTTGTGTTACTTGTATTTTGCATACTTATCAATGTCATCTAGATGTCATCCCCTTTAGCCTCAAAGATTTATTAGAAGTGTCCAAATTTTGTGGACCATTCTCAGTTAGTTTATTCCCTCACCAAATTATGTGACACCATTTTAGATTAGGTAATTTCCTTAAATGACAAGTAAAGGTGACAGGTAAAGGTGACTGTTAAAGGTGACAGGTAAAGGTCACTGGTAATGTTGACAGTCAAATGTGACAGACAGGTAAAGGTGACCGGTAAATATGACAGATAAAGGTGACAGTTAAAGGTGACAGTTAAAGGTGACTGTTAAGGGTGACTGTTAAAGGTGACAGGTAAAGGTGACTGGTAAAGTTGACAGTCAAATGTGACAGGTAAAGGTGACAGGTAAAGGTGATTGGTGAAGGTAACAGGTAAAGGTGACCAGTAAACATGACAGGTAAAGGTGACGGGTAAATGTGACCGGTAAAGGTGACTGGTAAAGGTGACTGGTAAAGGTGACTCTTAAAGTTGACTGGTAAATATGACAGTTAAAGATGAAAGTTAAAGGTGACAGGTAAAGGAGACCGGTAAATGTGACAGGTAAAGGTGACAGGTAAAGGTGACAGGTAAAGGTGACAGGTAAAGGTGACAGGTAAAGGTGACAGATGAAGGTGACCAGTAAACATGACAGGTAAAGGTGACAGGTAAATGTGACCGGTAAAGGTGGCCGGTAAAGGTGACTGGTAAAGGTGATTGGTAAAGGTGACTGGTAAAGTTGACTGGTAAATATGACAGTTAAAGATGAAAGTTAAAGGTGACTGGTAAAGATGACTGGTAAAGGTGATTGGTAAAGATGACAGTGAAAGGTTTATTGATTCTCTTGAATTTGACAGCTGATGAAGTTGCTCTTACCATAAATCCTTTATATTATTTATTGTTGACATTGTTAATCTCGTGGGTCTCATTGACATTGTTGATCTCGTGGGTCTCATTGACATTGTTGACATTGTTGATCTTGTGGGTCTCATTGACATTGTTGATCTCGTGGGTCTCATTGACATTGTTGATCTCGTGGGTCTCATTGACATTGTTGATCTCGTGGGTCTCATTGACATTGTTGACATTGTTGATCTTGTGGGTCTCATTGACATTGTTGATCTCGTGGGTCTCATTGACATTGTTGATCTCGTGGGTCTCATTGACATTGTTGATCTCGTGGGTCTCATTGACATTGTTGATCTCGTGGGTCTCATTGACATTGTTGATCTCGTGGGTCTCATTGACATTGTTGACATTGTTTTTCTCGTGGGTCTCATTGACATTGTTGATCTCGTGGGTCTCATTGACATTGTTGACATTGTTTTTCTCGTGGGTCTCATTGACATTGTTGGTCTCGTGGGTCTCATTGACATTGTTGATCTCGTGGGTCTCATTGACATTGTTTTTCTCGTGGGTTTCATTGACATTGTTGATCTCGTGGGTCTCATTGACATTGTTTTTCTCGTGGGTTTCATTGACATTGTTGATCTCGTGGGTCTCATTGACATTGTTGATCTCGTGGGTCTCATTGACATTGTTGATCTCGTGGGTCTCATTGACATTGTTGATCTCGTGGGTCTCATTGATATTGTTGACATTGTTGATCTCGTGGGTCTCATTGACATTGTTTTTCTCGTGGGTCTCATTGACATTGTTAATCTCGTGGGTCTCATTGACATTGTTGATCTCGTGGGTCTCATTGACATTGTTGACATTGTTGATCTCGTGGGTCTCATTGACATTGTTTTTCTCGTGGGTCGATTGACATTGTTGATCTCATGGGTCTCATTGACATTGTTGATCTCGTGGGTCTCATTGACATTGTTGATCTTGTAGGTCTCATTGACATTGTTGACATTGTTTTTCTCGTGGGTCTCATTGACATTGTTGATCTCGTGGGTTTCATTGACATTGTTGATCTCGTGGGTCTCATTGACATTGTTGATCTCGTGGGTCTCATTGACATTGTTGGTCTCCTGGGTCTCATTGACATTGTTGATCTCATGGGTCTCATTGACATTGTTGATCTCGTGGGTCTCATTGACATTGTTGATCTCATGGGTCTCATTGACATTGTTTATCTCGTGGGTCTCATTGACATTGTTGACATTGTTGATCTTGTGGGTCTCATTGACATTGTTGATCTCGTGGGTCTCATTGATATTGTTTATCTCGTGGGTCTCATTGACATTGTTGATCTCCTGGGTCTCATTGACATTGTTGATCTCGTGGGTCTCATTGACATTGTTGATCTCGTGGGTCTCATTGACATTGTTGACATTGTTGACATTGTTGATCTTGTGGGTCTCATTGACATTGTTGATCTCGTGGGTCTCATTGATATTGTTTATCTCGTGGGTCTCATTGACATTGTTGATCTCGTGGGTCTCATTGACATTGTTGATCTCCTGGGTCTCATTGACATTGTTGATCTCGTGGGTCTCATTGAAATTGTTGATCTTGTGGGTCTCATTGACATTGTTGGTCTCCTGGGTGTCATTGACATTGTTGATCTCGTGGGTCTCATTGACATTGTTGATCTCGTGGGTCTCATTGATATTGTTTATCTCGTGGGTCTCATTGACATTGTTGATCTCGTGGGTCTCATTGACATTGTTGATCTCGTGGGTCTCATTGACATTGTTGATCTCGTGGGTCTCATTGACATTGTTGATCTCGTGGGTCTCATTGTCATAGTTCATCTCATGGGTCTCATTGACATTGTTGATCTCGTGGGTCTCATTGTCATAGTTGATCTCGTGGGTCTCATTGACATTGTTGATCTCGTGGGTCTCATTGACATTGTTGATCTCATGGGTCTCATTTACATTGTTGATCTCGTGGGTCTCATTGACATTGTTGATCTCGTGGGTCTCATTGTCATAGTTCATCTCATGGGTCTCATTGACATTGTTGATCTCGTGGGTCTCATTGTCATTGTTGATCTCGTGGGTCTCATTGACATTGTTGACATTGTTGATCTTGTGGGTCTCATTGACATTGTTGATCTCGTGGGTCTAATTGATATTGTTTATCTCGTGGGTCTCATTGACATTGTTGATCTCGTGGGTCTCATTGACATTGTTGATCTCCTGGGTCTCATTGATATTGTTGATCTCGTGGGTCTCATTGACATTGTTGATCTTGTGGGTCTCATTGACATTGTTGGTCTCCTGGGTGTCATTGACATTGTTTATCTCGTGGGTCTCATTGACATTGTTGATCTCGTGGGTCTCATTGATATTGTTTATCTCGTGGGTCTCATTGACATTGTTGATCTCGTGGGTCTCATTGACATTGTTGATCTCGTGGGTCTCATTGAAATTGTTGATCTCGTGGGTCTCATTGACATTGTTGATCTCGTGGGTCTCATTGTCATAGTTCATCTCATGGGTCTCATTGACATTGTTGATCTCGTGGGTCTCATTGACATTGTTGATCTCGTGGGTCTCATTGACATTGTTGATCTCGTGGGTCTCATTGTCATAGTTCATCTCATGGGTCTCATTGACATTGTTGATCTCGTGGGTCTCATTGACATTGTTGATCTCGTGGGTCTCATTGACATTGTTTTTCTCGTGGGTCTCATTGACATTGTTTTTCTCGTGGGTCTCATTGACATTGTTGATCTCCTGGGTCTCATTGACATTGTTGATCTCGTGGGTCTCATTGACATTGTTGATCTCGTGGGTCTCATTGACATTGTTGATCTCGTGGGTCTCATTGACATTGTTGATCTCGTGGGTCTCTGTTTTTCTCTTGGGTCTCATTGACATTGTTGATCTCGTCGGTCTCATTGACATTGTTGACATTGTTTTTCTCGTGGGTCTCATTGACATTGTTGGTCTCGTGGGTCTCATTGACATTGTTGATCTCGTGGGTCTCATTGACATTGTTGACATTGTTTTTCTCGTGGGTCTCATTGACATTGTTGGTCTCGTGGGTCTCATTGACATTGTTGATCTCGTGGGTCTCATTGACATTGTTTTTCTCGTGGGTTTCATTGACATTGTTGATCTCGTGGGTCTCATTGACATTGTTTTTCTCGTGGGTTTCATTGACATTGTTGATCTCGTGGGTCTCATTGACATTGTTGATCTCGTGGGTCTCATTGACATTGTTGACATTGTTTTTCTCGTGGGTCTCATTGACATTGTTGGTCTCGTGGGTCTCATTGACATTGTTGATCTCGTGGGTCTCATTGACATTGTTTTTCTCGTGGGTTTCATTGACATTGTTGATCTCGTGGGTCTCATTGACATTGTTTTTCTCGTGGGTTTCATTGACATTGTTGATCTCGTGGGTCTCATTGACATTGTTGATCTCGTGGGTCTCATTGACATTGTTGATCTCGTGGGTCTCATTGACATTGTTGATCTCGTGGGTCTCATTGACATTGTTGATCTCGTGGGTCTCATTGTCATAGTTCATCTCATGGGTCTCATTGACATTGTTGATCTCGTGGGTCTCATTGACATTGTTTTTCTCGTGGGTCTCATTGACATTGTTGATCTCGTGGGTCTCATTGACATTGTTGATCTCGTGGGTCTCATTGACATTGTTGATCTCGTGGGTCTCATTGACATTGTTGATCTCGTGGGTCTCATTGACATTGTTGATCTCGTGGGTCTCATTGACATTGTTGATCTCGTGGGTCTCATTGACATTGTTGATCTCGTGGGTCTCATTGACATTGTTGATCTCGTGGGTCTCATTGATATTGTTGACATTGTTTTTCTCGTGGGTCTCATTGACATTGTTGATCTCGTGGGTCTCATTGACATTGTTGACATTGTTGATCTCGTGGATCTCATTGACATTGTTGACATTGTTTTTCTCGTGGGTCTCATTGACATTGTTGATCTCCTGGGTCTCATTGACATTGTTGATCTCGTGGGTCTCATTGACATTGTTGATCTCGTGGGTCTCATTGATATTGTTGACATTGTTTTTCTCGTGGGTCTCATTGACATTGTTGATCTCGTGGGTCTCATTGACATTGTTGACATTGTTGATCTCGTGGATCTCATTGACATTGTTGACATTGTTTTTCTCGTGGGTCTCATTGATATTGTTGACATTGTTGATCTCGTGGGTCTCATTGACATTGTTGATCTCGTGGGTCTCATTGATATTGTTGACATTGTTGATCTCGTGGGTCTCATTGACATTGTTGATCTCGTGGATCTCATTGACATTGTTGATCTCGTGGGTCTCATTGACATTGTTGACATTGTTTTTCTCGTGGGTCTCATTGACATTGTTGATCTCGTGGGTCTCATTGACATTGTTGACATTGTTTTTCTCGTGGGTCTCATTGACATTGTTGATCTCGTGGGTCTCATTGACATTGTTGACATTGTTTTTCTCGTGGGTCTCATTGACATTGTTGATCTCGTGGGTCTCATTGATATTGTTGACATTGTTGATCTCGTGGGTCTCATTGACATTGTTGACATTGTTTTTCTCGTGGGTCTCATTGACATTGTTGATCTCGTGGGTCTCATTGATATTGTTGACATTGTTGGTCTCGTGGGTCTCATTGACATTGTTGGTCTCGTGGATCTCATTGACATTGTTGGTCTCGTGGGTCTCATTGACATTGTTGATCTCGTGGGTCTCATTGACATTGTTTTTCTCGTGGGTTTCATTGACATTGTTGATCTCGTGGGTCTCATTGACATTGTTTTTCTCGTGGGTCTCATTGACATTGTTGATCTCATGGGTCTCATTGACATTGTTGATCTCGTGGGTTTCATTGACATTGTTGATCTTGTAGGTCTCATTGACATTGTTGACATTGTTTTTCTCGTGGGTCTCATTGACATTGTTGATCTCGTGGGTCTCATTGACATTGTTGATCTCGTGGGTCTCATTGACATTGTTGATCTCGTGGGTTTCATTGACATTGTTGATCTCGTGGGTCTCATTGACATTGTTGACATTGTTTTTCTCGTGGGTCTCATTGACATTGTTGACATTGTTGATCTCGTGGGTCTCATTGACATTGTTGATCTCGTGGGTCTCATTGACATTGTTGACATTGTTGATCTCGTGGGTCTCATTGATATTGTTGATCTTGTTGATGTTGTTACAGTTAGAGATGAGTAGGCCTAAGTCTAGACAACAATTTCCTGGACTCAGCTCTGTGGATCAAGCACTAAAAGAAGTAAATATAACAGTATCTTGTTTACCTGTTCAATCCACTAGATATCTTGTCAGAACTAAACACACCTGCATTAAACATAACATATAGTATAAAATAGTATAAAATGGTATTCATAGTATAAAATAGTATAAAATGGTATATTTGGATCTGTTGTCATATTAAAGTTGTAATATTATGATATGTTGTCACACAAACATTGTAATATTTTGATGTGTAGTCACATAAAGTTTGTAATATTTTAACATATGTCTACAAGACTTTAATATTACAGCAGGGGTCTTAACCTCACTATATCAATGCTTCTCTTAAATTCATCTTATCCTAACAGTTCCCACATGTAAATTGTTCCTGATAAGTTCCATGGTGTAAATGGTTTTATTTTGCAAATCATTCCTCCAGATCAAGGAGAGTATGCCAGTTTTGGACAAGAGTCACTTGATGAATCTTATTGCAGAAATCCCAGAAAGGGACTTGGACACACCTGGAGAACAAGGTTCGTAAGCAAAGATCAAAGGTCATTGAATAAGCTATTCTTTGGAAGAAACTGATAATAAGGCCAGGGTTCGCACAAGGAAGGGAAAACCTGGGGAAGAAAATCAAACCATGGCCTTATTGTCAAAAAACAAGTGAACAACAAAATAAACTAATAATAACTTTTCTAATGCTGTGGAGAGTTAAGAAAAATATGTAACATGGTCACGCCCTATGTTTTGTTTAGTCTTTTTCAGGTTTTTGCCTACCTTGTGCTACTTATCTCCCCTACCTTGTGCTACTTATTTCCCCCACCTTGTGCTACTTATTTCCCCTACCTTGTGCTACTTATCTCCCCTACCTTGTGCTACTTATCTCCCCTACCTTGTGCTACTTATTTCCCCTAACTTGTGCTACTTATTTCCTTTACCTTGTTCTACTTATCTTCCCTACCTTGTGCAAATTATCTCCTTTAAAAGCTATGGGGAGAGAGGAGAGAATTAAAATGATAAAAGATTTAAAACCATCAAATGTTAAAGAAAATGTCACTCATCGATTCATTATTTGATCCTTCAGGAGTTTACACACGGACATTTCAGCGCTCCAAAGTTAGTTCATTATTCTCTGGGTGAGATATTATTATTTTGATTCACTGTACAAAGCAATAATTATTCATAAATAATTTACTATTGTCAAATTCATTGGTCAATTTAAAAAAAAAATTTAAAAACATTATCTACACATTTGTATTTGAAAACATTATATATATGTTTGTATAATTTATTGTTTGTATAATTAATTGTTTGCTTAATTAATTGTTTGTATAATTAATTGTTTGCTTAATTGATTGTTTGTATAATTAATTGTTTTCTTTCAATGTAGGGTGTCAAAAGAAGATGTGTCAAAGAAAAAGATAATTTACAGAGTAAGTAAAAATATATTTTCAACATCATATTATGAATAAATCCCTTATTCATTTCTATATATTCTTAGCACTAATTTGTTTCATTTCACAGCATGAATAGTTTGAAATCAAAGTTTTAAGAAATTGGATTTTTTGTTTTACAATTTTTTTATCTATAAAATTTTCTTTTTCTTGATTACATTTTTAGGTATTTTTTTATAATTATTTATATTTTCAATATTTTTTTTTTAAAATGAATCCTTTTTTGCAATTTTTCTTTTTTAATTTTTTGTTAGAAATCCTTATATCATGTATCTAGCTAGATTTTTCATCAGGCATTTTCTATCTGCCATCTTCTTTATCATTTATTTCCTTTTGTTTTCTAATATTTACCAAAATGGCATAATTACTAATACAGATTAAGAAAAATTAGAGTGTGAAACAAAATCATTGTTTAAAAAAAACGTCAATTTCGCACTCGAGGTTGAGAAATATTTCATAATGTTGTACTTACATTCAAAGGATGACAAGAACATATTGGTTAATAAACCATTAATGGTTGTAGAAATGAAAACTCTGCAGGTAAGTGTACAATGATATTCTGCTAATTCAAGTCTCTCTTTGTGTGATGACACTTTGGCTGCTATTTCTAGTCTCTCTTTGTGTGATGACACTTTGGCTGCTATTTCTAGTCTCTCTTTGTGTGATGACACTTTGGCTGCTATTTCTAGTCTCTCTTTGTGTGATGACACTTTGGCTGCTATTTCTAGTCTCTCTTTGTGTGATGACACTTTGGCTGCTAATTCAAGTCTCTCTTTGTGTGATGACACTTTGGCTGCTATTTCTAGTCTCTCTTTGTGTGATGACACTTTGGCTGCTAATTCAAGTCTCTCTTTGTGTGATGACACTTTGGCTGCTATTTCAGGTCTCTCTTTGTGTGATGACACTTTGGCTGCTATTTCTAGTCTCTCTTTGTGTGATGACACTTTGGCTGCTATTTCTAGTCTCTCTTTGTGTGATGACACTTTGGCTGCTAATTCAAGTCTCTCTTTGTGTGATGACACTTTGGCTGCTATTTCTAGTCTCTCTTTGTGTGATGACACTTTGGCTGCTAATTCAAGTCTCTCTTTGTGTGATGACACTTTGGCTGCTATTTCTAGTCTCTCTTTGTGTGATGACACTTTGGCTGCTATTTCTAGTCTCTCTTTGTGTGATGACACTTTGGCTGCTAATTCAAGTCTCTCTTTGTGTGATGACACTTTGGCTGCTATTTCTAGTCTCTCTTTGTGTGATGACACTTTGGCTGCTATTTCTAGTCTCTCTTTGTGTGATGACACTTTGGCTGCTAATTCAAGTCTCTCTTTGTGTGATGACACTATGGCTGCTATTTCTAGTCTCTCTTTGTGTGATGACACTTTGGCTGCTATTTCTAGTCTCTCTTTGTGTGATGACACTTTGGCTGCTATTTCTAGTCTCTCTTTGTGTGATGACACTTTGGCTGCTAATTCAAGTCTCTCTTTGTGTGATGACACTTTGGCTGCTATTTCTAGTCTCTCTTTGTGTGATGACACTTTGGCTGCTATTTCTAGTCTCTCTTTGTGTGATGACACTTTGGCGGCTAATTCAAGTCTCTCTTTGTGTGATGACACTTTGGCTGCTATTTCTAGTCTCTCTTTGTGTGATGACACTTTGGCTGCTATTTCTAGTCTCTCTTTGTGTGATGACACTTTGGCTGCTAATTCAAGTCTCTCTTTGTGTGATGACACTTTGGCTGCTATTTCTAGTCTCTCTTTGTGTGATGACACTTTGGCTGCTAATTCAAGTCTTCTCTCTGTGTGATGACACTTTGGCTGCTAATTCAAGTCTTCTCTTTGTGTGATGACACTTTGGCTGCTAATTCAAGTCTTCTCTCTGTGTGATGACACTTTGGCTGCTAATTCAAGTCTTCTCTTTGTGTGATGACACTTTGGCTGCTAAGTTAAGTCTTCTCTTTGTGTGATGACACTTTGGCTGCTAATTTAAGTCTTCTCTTTGTGTGATGAACTTTGGCTGCTAATTTAAGTCTTCTCTTTGTGTGATGAACTTTGGCTGCTAACTCAAGGCTTCTCTTTGTGTGATGACACTTTGGCTGCTAATTTAAGTCTTCTCTTTGTGTGATGAACTTTGGCTGCTAATTTAAGTCTTCTCTTTGTGTGATGAACTTTGGCTGCTAACTCGAGGCTTCTCTTTGTGTGATGTGAAGGATTAAGCCAACAAATATTTAGCTTGGTCACTGAATCAAGTTACATAACAATTTCTGAGTTTGGTTACAATAAGCAATTTTCAATAAAAATAAAACAATTACTAAGTTTGGTTACAATAAGCAAGTTGCATAATAATATAAGATTATTGAGTTTGGGTACAATAAGCAAGGGACATAATAATATAACATTTACATGGCTAGGTTAGGTCCCTTAAGGATAACGTTATTCTTGTTACTTAATTTATTGAATACAGATTTTAAAAATAATTATCTGCTTCTTTACAGGGGCATCCTTTAACCCTATATTAATCCACTAGTTGTTATCTTCATGGAATGGATTTTAGACATTTTTTAGAAATAAATTTGTACGACAGAAAATTGTTTGCTGGGAAATTAATTCAAAGAATTGTCATTATTTTACTTTATAAACATATTAATATTTTCTGCTGTGCCGTGTTTATTAAAACTCAATAAATCTGGCAAATTTGTAAAATATTTATAGTTTAGTAACATACCATGATCTAAAATTATGCATAAAAACATGACCTAATCCCTAACATGACCTAATGCCTAACATGACCTAATGCCAAACATGACCTAATGCCAAACATGACCTAATGACAAACATGACCTAATGCCACACATGATGTAATGCCAAACTGACCTAATGCCAAACATGACCTAATGCCACACATGATGTAATGCCAAACTGACCTAATGCCAAACATGACCTAATGCCAAACATGACATAATGCCACACATGATGTAATGCCAAACTGACCTAATGCCAAACATGACCTAATGCCACACATGATGTAATGCCAAACATGACCTAATGCCAAACATGACATAATGCCACACATGATATAATGCCAAACATGACCTAATGCCAAACATAACCTAATGCCAAACGTGACCTAATGCCAAACATGACCTAATGCTATACATGACCTAATGCCAAATATGACCTAATACCTAACATGATCTAATGCCAAACATAAATTATTGCCTAAACATGACCTAGTGCCAAACATGATCTAATGCCAAACATGACCTAATGCCCAACATGACCTAATGCCCAACATGACCTAATGCCTAAAATGACCTAATGCCAAGCATGACCTAATCCCTAACATGACCTAATGCCAAACATGGCCAAATGCCTAACATGACCTAATGCCAAGCATGACCTAATCCCTAACATGACCTAATGCCAAACATGACCTAATACCAAACATGACCTAATGCCACACATGATGTAATGCCAAACATGATCTAATGCCACACATGATGTAATGCCAAACATGACCTAATGCCAAACATGACATAATGCCACACATGATGTAATGCCAAACATGACCTAATGCCAAACATAACCTAATGCCAAACGTGACCTAATGCCAAACATGACCTAATGCCATACATGACCTAATGCCAAATATGACCTAATACCTAACATGATCTAATGCCAAACATAACCTAATGCCAAACGTGACCTAATGCCATACATGACCTAATGCCAAATATGACCTAATACCTAACATGATCTAATGCCAAACATAAATTATTGCCTAAACATGACCTAGTGCCAAACATGATCTAATGCCAAACATGACCTAATGCCCAACATGACCTAATGCCAAACATGACCTAATGCCACACATGATGTAATGCCAAACATGACCTAATGCCAAACATAACCTTATGCTAAACATGACATAATGCCAAACATTACCTAATGCCATACATGACCTAATTCCTAACATAACATAATGCCAAACATGATTAATGCCAAACATGATGTAATGCCAAACTGACCTAATGACAAACATGACCTAATGCCAAACATGACCTAATGCCAAACATGACCTAATGACAAACATAACATAATGCCAAACATGACCTAGTGCCAAACATGATGTAATGCCAAACTGACCTAATGACAAGCATGACCTAATGCCAAGCATGACCTAATCCCTAACATGACCTAATGCCAAACATGACCTAATGCCAAACATGACCTAATGCCAAACATGACCTAATGCCAAAAATGATGTAATGCCAAACATGACCTAATGACAAGCATGTCCTAATGCCAAACATGACCTAATGCCCAACATGACCTAATGCCAAACATGACCTAATGCCAAACATGACCAAATGCCAAGCATGACCTAATGCCCAACATAACTTAATGCCAAACATGACCTAATGCCAAACATGACCTAATGCCAAGCATGACCTAATGCCAAACATGACCTAATGCCAAACATGACCTAATGCCAAACATGACCTAATGCCAAACATGACCTAATGCCAACATGACCTAATGCCAAACATGACCTAATGCCAAACATGACCTAATGCCAAACATGACCTAATGCCAAACATGACCTAATGCCAAGCATGACCTAATGCCCAACATAACCTAATGCCAAACATGACCTATCGCCAAACATGACCTAATGCCAAACATGACCTAATGCCAAACATGACCTAATGCCAAACATGACCTAATGCCAAGCATGACCTAATGCCCAACATAACCTAATGCCAAACATGACCTATCGCCAAACATGACCTAATGCCAAACATGACCTAATGCCAAACATGACCTAATGCCAAACATGACCTAATGCCAAACATGACCTAATGCCAACATGACCTAATGCCAAACATGACCTAATGCCAAACATGACCTAATGCCAAACATGACCTAATGCCAAGCATGACCTAATGCCCAACATAACCTAATGCCAAACATGACCTATCGCCAAACATGACCTAATGCCAAACATGACCTAATGCCAAACACTTTTTTTTTGTTGTTTAGCGATGCCATTCCCAACCCCTACTTTGTCCAGGAGAAAGTCTGATGGAAGAGCTGGGGATAGACAAAAGCGTGAGGCAAGATAAACTGATTGAACAAGAGCTGGCATTTCTGCAGAGAGAAAGATTCAACAATGCCAAAGTACGTGCTGTTTTATTTCAGAACTTAAAATTATCTCCCATGAGTCGCTATTAAATAGTGATAAAAGATTGTAGAACAAAATCCATTAGTGCCAGGAATATTTTATACTTTCAAGAACGCTAGCATCTTTTCACGAGTCTGTTGAGAATAAATCTCAAACACAGTGGCTTGTGGCAATAGTTAAGTGCAAGGACACAGTGGCTTGTGGCAAAAGTAAAGTGCAAGGACACAGTGGCTTGTGGCAATAGTAAAGTGCAAGGACACAGTGGCTTGTGGCAATAGTAAAGTGCAAGGACACAGTGGCTTGTGGCAATAGTAAAGTGCAAGGACACAGTGGCTTGTGGCAATAGTAAAGTGCAAGGACACAGTGGCTTGTGGCAATAGTAAAGTGCAAGGACACAGTGGCTTGTGGCAATAGTAAAGTGCAAGGACACAGCCGGGGTTAAATGATGTGGCAATTGTACAGTGCAAGGACACAGAGGGGTTAAATGATGTGGCAATAGTACAGTGCAAGGACACAACAGGGGTTAAATGAAGGGCAACAAATATGACACAGCAGGGGATTAAAGGATGGGGCAATATATTGGATACAGCAGGGCTTAAATGGTGGGGCAACATATTGGACACATCATGGGATAAATGATTGGGCAATATATATGACAAAACAGGGGTCAAATGATGGTGCTAAAAATAGGACATAGAAGGGGTTAAATGAGGGGGCAATATATGGGCAAATTTGGTTCAAATTTACAAATGTTAAAGTTCACATAGACATCATATTGACCTAGACATCAAATTGACCTAGTGGTCCCACTACTTCATTTACTTCATTGGCTCCCAGTACAAGCATGGATTGACTATAAACTCTCTGTTATAGACCTCATAATGTCCTTGCACTGTCAATTCTTTTGCTGCCCTCTTGGACACTACCTCTCGGCTAATTGCTATATTTATTATACATTTTAATCTGTTTTTTCTGTTGTTTGTTCGCTGATGAAGGCTTCCTGCTGACATGTTTGTTGTTTTGTTGCGTTCCTTTTTTCAGGTTTAACCTTCCTTTGTTTTACTTACTTCCTATTTTACTAACCTGATTGCAGTCTCTCCCTTATTACCCCAAAAATATAAGTCACTTTTGCATGCTTTATATAACTGCATCCACCAAGATGTTCATTCCAACTACCTTGTGGATTAGGTAGAGTATGAAAAATATTATTAAAAGGAGACTTGAGATATCAGCAATCAAAGTCTGTCTCCGGGTGTATAACACCCAGTTGCTGCGGAAAGGGTTATGATTTTCATCTAGTTAAAATAAAATAATAATTAATTATGATTTGATGAATTTACTGTGTGTCTCGCTTATAACACTAAGCACTCGGATTGGGTACACATTGAACACACATTCTTTTTTGTATCTGCATAGGAAGGCTGACTGGACAATTTTTGAGATTTAAGATAAATAATTTATTTACTTATGTAAACTTTTTTGAAAAAGTTTTGTGAACTATAAAGAATATTACTTTGTGTTGATTGCCAGGTAAAACTAAACTCACAAATAACCAGCCAACTTGGCAGCTGTCTCAGTCGAGATTTCATAGAAGATGACTTGAATAAACTGGCACAACAACAGCACGATCAACTGCCAGATGAAGATGATGACTTACCTCCCTTGATTCAAGTAAGAAATTAGGATATAAATTT